>CM055127.1:79998499-80303111 GCA_029206835.1 Rana muscosa
GTTCTTAAAAGATCACTATCTAATCTTCAGATATTTCCAGACAACTCAAATTATAAGTGATATACAGAACATGCACAAATTGTAAAAGTTTAACAGATTAACTCTCATTAACCCTCATACAGCGGATTATTGATTTTTGCATGTTGGACCCACAACTTTTCACAGATCTACATACCAACATGCAGTGTTTCAGTTACATAGAGCATGAACTTAAAATGATTTTAAAAGCAGGCCTCCCAGCTGTAATCCTGTTTGACTTATGTAGCTTATATTAGCAGATTCCCAGGTAAAACAGGCACTTATTTAGGGTGAATGATATCATGACAACCTAGTGGAAATTATACTTAGCCCTGTGCGTAGAAACTCTGCTGCATTGTTGATCTCTGGCTGCTGCAAATATCTATACATTATTACAGGAGGTAGAAACTGGATATATAATACAGGAGGTGGGGAGGGGGCACACTCAGAAATGTCCAATACCTGCAAGCTTCAGAACAAGGGGTGCAGAAGGTAAGTATAAAGTGTGATGAAATAAAACTTGTGTCTGGGTGTATATATACATTTATATGCGAAAAAGTATGTTAATAAAAGAAGGAATGGATATATTGCGTATTTTACCTTCATGTAATAACTGCATATGGTTAACAGTGTCCAATATTTTTCACTATAGTTGTTTAATTAGGGGGTAACCCCTTTGTGACCAGTGGTCATTGATGCCTAGATGTTCAAGTCAAATACTGTACTGTATAGCAGTGTCAGCACACATCTGTTTACTAAATACTGCTTAGGTTTGCATTCTGATAAAAAAAAAAAGCTAAAAACATTATGATCTCTTTTTTATAGTGCTGGAAAGGTGCGTTCTATTTCCCGCACCATGTTAAAATGAACTGTCCTTGCGATCTACTGCGGGTGTCAATGTATTGTTAATAGCACCCAAAACACAGATCGCAAACGTAGTGCACCAAAATCGCATGGTACCGCAGTATTTGGTGTGGCTTGATTTTAAAAGTAGCACGTGCACTACTTTTTCTATGTATGGACAGCCGAATCACATCACACGGAAACATGGCACACATTCATGTATGATTCAGGTGTGAACTGGTCCTTAATCTATTTAAACATGTAATCCATCTAGTCAATGAAAAATTATTATACATGTAGCAGGCTCACCCCTCTCTCTCTCTCTTTATCGGTTATGCGGCTGTTGTCTAGGGGTACCTGAGAGAGAGATGAGAAACACCACGGCCCATGTCCTCCATAGCTAAGAGGTGAAAGCCAGCAAATTGGGTCTTGTGTAGGTGTCCTAGAGTCAAGTCAAGTCCAGTACTTCGTCCCTGACCTACTTTGGAAAATGGGGACAGATCGAGGCACAATCCTTTCCCTTCTGCTGCCGACCACTGTGCTGTCACCAGTGGTGAATAGTCACTGCCACTGACTAGGTGATGCATACCTCCCAACTGTCCCTGATTTCGAGGGACTGTCCCTGATTTGGAGTAATGTCCCTCTGTCCCTCATTCCTCCTCATTTGTCCCTCATTTTGGTCTGATCTATATAGATGTATATAAAATGCACTTTTTATCTATCAAAAAGTGTTTTCCAGTGTTAAACCTTTCATCTGATTTCTAAATTGCTGCATTTGTAAATTCCAAAAGCCAATATAATGGAATAGCAGTGGTAAAAAAAGCACTTCTGGGTTTAACCAATCTTATTTTTTTGTACAATTCTCCTTTAAGAGGGTGTGGCAAGGGGTGTGTCCTATGCCCTCATAATTTTGCTGATAGGTGTCCTTCATTCCCATCTCAGAAAGTTGGGAGGTATGGGTGATGTAGAACGTGAACTACCTTCGCTCGTTCTGCCCCTGTCAGGGAAAGAAATCCGTCCAAGGGAGAAATGGAGGCCTCTCCGTCACCAGCGATACTGCGCCAGACACTTCAGAGAAGTTACTGCACACCAGTCCTCACGAACTCAGACACGGGCACCCAATGTCACGATCAGGCGTCGGGCTTGAAGACCAATTGCAATAGCAGTGGCAGGACAGGCATACAGGCAGTCACTTCTGGTAGATGACACAGGCTCACTTGAGGTGCGGAGTCTAAGTACTAGCTGGTTTTCCCCAGAGCTCCGGGTGGTGGAGATGGATTTGGCTGCAAGCTAGTACCAGGTCGCAGTCCTCAAGTTTGCCCCACCAGGGTGTGAGCAAGCCGGGGTCCAATAGCGGATAAACAGACAAGGATGAAACAGCAACATGGTCAAAGAACAGGCCGAGGGTCAAACACGGGTAGTTGCAGATTGGGATCAGGCAGAAGAGAAGTCCAGGAACAAGCCAAAGGTCAATCACGAGTGGTTGTAGGTACAGATGGCAACAGGAAAACCAACAGCAAGGCACTGGCAGGGAAGGCACAATAACCTGGCAAAGAGGAAGTGCTGAGACAAGGCTTATATAGGAAGTTCATGGGAGGAGCAAGGAGTTCAAGGTTCATCGGTAATCAAGACTCAAGGCAGGGTTGTCCATTGGATCAGATAGGTTTGTCCAGCAGATCAGGCAAGGAGCTGTCCAGCATCCCAGATAGCTCAGTGGGAAGAGTAAATGCCAGACACAGACAAGGTCCCATGTTCAAGCCCAGGTCCTGACAGTACTCTCCTCCTCTCAGGACGTCCTCTGGACGTCTTAGGGCTGGGTTTGTGAGCAAACCTCTGGTGGAATTCTCTTGTCAATCTAGGGGAGTGAACCTTATCCTTCTTTGGGCATCTTTTTCTTTAGAAGTTTCTGCTGGGGAGATTCTCCTCACTTGCAAGGCTTTTTCAAACATCTCCAGCTCCTGCTTACGGATAAGGGTGCCATTCGAGGCATACATACAGTCAGGTGGTAGAACTTCTTTGGCAGGACAGGAATTTGTGATGGAGCCAGACTTTACGGAAGTGGTGACGGTATCAAGAACAGGTGTTTTCTTAGGATGTAGCGAAGGCGTCTCTGGAGCAGGAGGTGGTTCTTTGGCAGGACAGGGTGATGTTACTGCATTTACCACTGTGGAATGTGGGATGACTACTGGAACTGGTCTGTTGTCGGGAGGTTGCATAGTTGCCTCTAGGCCAGATGGTAGGAGTTTCACAGGGGTATTGGTTGCGGGTTCAAGAGGGGCACTGGTATCGTTGACCACCGTAGACTGGGAACCTACTTGTGTCATTGAACATGGACAGGCCTTACGGCAACCTTGGCAGTTCACAGGCCGAACAGCAGCGATAGCAGAATGAATCCCAGTAGTACCCACTTGAAGAACCTTTGGCCGAGGTGGACGAGTTGGGCAGAGAGAGATTAAGTGCCCTCTTTCTCCACAATAGAAACAAAGGCCACAGCCTCTCCTCCGCTCTCTTTCAGCTTTAGACAGCGTGGTCTGGATGACCCCGATCTCCATAGGTTCCACATCTTCCAGGGTAGGTGTGTGTATATCCACAGGAACGTCAAGGCTTTGTGGTGTTGGGGCTTCATGGCTTGGCACGTACTGGGGTGGCTTGAAGTCATACCTGTACAGGGTATTCCTGTCCCTGGGTCCTCGAAGGCCAGATGAGCTAGGAGCAGACTTGGGAACTCTGGTTTTCTTGGAAACTGTACAGTGAGAGTCCAGGGCTAACATAAAATCTTCCCAGCTGTCCAAGACTGGACTCCTTTCCTGTAATACCTGGTGAGCCCATGTTTTGATGGGTCCAGTGAGCAGGTTGATAGTAGCGAGAACCTTTATATAATCTGTGGCATAGGTCCTAGGCTTAAGAGCAAACAACAGCTCGCAATCCATCTTAAAGGATGAAAGAGATGCACGGCTACCGTCAAACCTCTCGGGCATCACAACAAATGGCTCAGGACAGGCTGGTTCCGGGCCTGGGCGTACTGTAACTTTCAGTAACAGAACTTCTTGCTGCAGGTCTGAGATTTGCTGTCTGACAGGAGTCAGAGCATCTGCTATAGCGGCCTTCATGTTTATGGCCAGGTTATTCTGTCACGATCAGGCGTCGGGCTTGAAGACCAATTGCAATAGCAGTGGCAGGACAGGCATACAGGCAGTCACTTCTGGTAGATGACACAGGCTCACCTGAGGTGCGGAGTCTAAGTACTAGCTAGTTTTCCCCAGAGCTCCGGGTGGTGGAGATGGATTTGGCTGCAAGCTAGTACCAGGTCGCAGTCCTCAAGTTTGTCCCACCAGGGTGTGAGCAAGCCGGGGTCCAATAGCAGATAAACAGACAAGGATGAAACAGCAACGTGGTCAAAGAACAGGCCGAGGGTCAAACACGGGTAGTTGCAGATTGGGATCAGGCAGTAGAGAAGTCCAGGAACAAGCCAAAGGTCAATCACGAGTGCAGATGGACAGATGGACACTGGGCAAGGCTGCAGATGGACAGATGGACACTGGGCAAGGCTGCAGATGGACAGATGGACACTGGGCAAGGCTGCAGATGGACACTGGGCAAGGCTGCATGCTGCATTTAAATGTAAGTTTTTTTTCCTTGAATTTCCCTCCTAAAAGTTTTTTTCCTTAAAATTCCCTCCTAAACTTGGGGTGCGTGTTATACGCCGGTGCGTGTTATACGCCGATAAATACGGTAATATTGCGGTTATGAGTAGGGATACGTGCGTTGTGACCCTACATAATTTGGCGTTTACAGGCTGACAAATGGGTAAACTAATTTGGGTGTTCACCCACCTACTACCACCAGAAGTAATTTATTTAGTGTCGGTATCACTAGCGCCACTAAATTACAACTTTCTGTTAGGCGGCCTGTAAGTATTTTTGGTTGCTAGGATGCAACGACCTCTTGCCTAGCACCTGAGGATGCTGTGTGGGCTGGCGGCCAAGTCCTAGCAACTGATGCTGGCACAACAACCAAGAATGATTTTGATAAGAAAAAACAACAACATGGGTTTGATTTTTAAGAGAACCCCCACACAAAAAACAAAATGCATACCACCCCCAAAATAAAACTTACCAAATGCTTATCTGAGCATGCAGCCTGGCTAACCACAAAAGGCGGGGAGGCAGGAAAAGTACACACCCCTCCTAAACCATACCAGACCCATCTAATGCCTTCAACATGGGGTGGGTACCTTGCCATGGGGGACACCCCTGACAAAGCACCTTGTTCCCATGTTGATGAGGACAAGCGACTCTTCCTCATAGCCATAGGTGTGCGCAGCCTATTGCATTAGGGTGTGCACCCCAAAGCTCAAACACACACTACCGATCGCTCACTATGTTTATTCAGAAAATGAAGGGGTCAGTAAATTCATCCTAAATACAGTCCCCTACATATATATATCCACTGAATTCTAGTCTAGCCAAGCCTATATCTGACTGCAGGCCATTCCTGGTGGCAGGTGATTCAGTGATCTGCAGTGCATTAAATATATATACAGTCTCCTACATATATATATCCACTGCATTCTAGTCTAGCCAAGCCTATATCTGACTGCAGGCCATTCCTGGTGTACTTTTTCTAGTAAACTTCAGGCACTGTTTTGCTAATCCAATTTTACAGCATGTCTGGAAGGCCACCAAGGAGAGGCAGACGCTCACAGGCCACTAAAAGAGGGCTCTGTGTCTACAGCCACAGAACATGGTGCATCCTCAGCACGTGGCCGTGGGGCACGCTTGTCCTTTTTTTTCGGCAGCTGGCCGTGTTGAGCCACAACATGTAGAAGAGTTGGTAGATTGGATAACAAAGCCATCCTCAGTCACCCAGGCTCAGAGTACTTTGCTTGGCAATGCAGCTGCCAAAGCGGCCTATTCCATTGACTTAATGTCATCAGTCACTCCTTCCCTAGCCCCACCATCATGCATGGAGGAGTCCCCCGAACTGTTCGACCACAGTGTAGGATACATGCTGCAGGAGGATGCGCAGCGTTTTGAAGGCTCCGATGATGGTACCCAGGTTGAGGAAGGCAGTAACGTGAGCCCAGAGAGAGGGGGTGCCCAAGAAGGACAAGAAACTGGCAGTCATGTTCCCCCAGCTACAGCATACTGCCAGGTTTGCTCCAGTGACGAGGAGGGAGGGGATGATGAGGTCACTGAATCTACGTGGTTGCCTGATAGAAGAGAGGAGGAGGAGGAGGAGGAGGAGGCACATCTCCAACGAGGCAGGATGCCCTCAAGGGGCCAGCTTAAGGGCAGCCACCCGACTGCATCACACCGCAGAGCTCCGCATGTCTAGGGCGCTGCTGACTCCCTGCGTATTTTAAAATTTTTTTTTGGTGTGGGCCTTTTTTGATACATGCGCAGCAGATCGCACCGTTGCTGTTTGCAACATATGTCTGAAGCGTATCAAGCAGGGCCAAAACAGCAGCCGCTTGGGCACCACATGCTTGACCAGACATATGTCGACCTCCCATGCAGTCCGTTGGCAACAGTACTTAAAAGACCCACACCAAAGAACAAGGCTGACCTCTCCTTGCTCCTCATCAGCTGGGATCTCCAACCCCACTATGCCTTCAGTCCTCTCAGAAACCTGCACTGAGAGGAATGAAGGTGTAGAATTAGGTGTGACAAGTACTCTGCTATCTGTACACCAATGTGCGATTGTACCAGGCAAATTTCCCTACCCCAGTTGCTAAGGCAGCAAAATAAATTTGGTCCCAGTCATCTACATGCCCAGCGGCTGAATGCTAGCTTTGCTAAATTGCTAGCACTCCAACTGCTGCCTTTTCAGCTGGTAGATTCTGCCCCCTTTCGTCAATTTGTGGAATGTGCGGTACCTCAGTGGGAGGTTCCCAAATGCCATTTCTTTTCACGGAAGGCCATTCTGGCTCTCCACCGGCATGTGGAAGGCAATGTCTTGGCCTCGTTGGACAGGGCGGTCAGCGGTAAGGTGCATATTACTAGGGATGAGCCAAACACCCCCCTGTTCGGTTCGCACCAGAACCTGCGAACAGACCGAAAGTTTGTGCGAACTTTAGAACCCTATTAAATACAATGGACGCAAACGTTCAAAATCAAAAGTGCTAATTATAACAGCTAATATGCAAGTTATTGTCCTAAAAAGGGTTTGGGGATCCGGGTCCTGCCCCAGAGGACATGTATCAATGCAAACAGAAGTTTTAAAAACTGACGTTTTTTCGGTAGAAGTGATTTTAATGATGCATTAAGTGAAAAAAAAAGTGAATTATTCCTTTAAATATCATACATGGGGGATGTCTAAAGTATGCCTGTGAAGTGGCACGTGTTTTCCGTGTTTAGAACTGTCCCTGCACAAAATGACTTTTCTAAAGGAAAAAAAGTCATTTAAAACTGCTTGCGGCTTTAATGTAATGTTTGGTCCCGGCAATAGGGATGAAAATCATTGAGAAAAATGGCATGGGTACCCCCCCTCCCCAGCCCACTACCAGCCCCTTTGGATCTTGTATGGATATTAAGGGGAACCCCGCACCCAAAATAAAAAAAGGCCCTATATACTCTGAACAGCAGTATACAGGCGGTGCAAACAAGACAGGGACTGTAGGTTTGTTCTTAAGTAGAATCTGTTTGTAATTTGGAACAGGTACATTTTTAAGTGTAGCTCCAGCCAAAAAATCTATTTTTAAGCTTTTTGGAGAACATAGGGAAGGGTTATCACCCCTGTAACATTTGTTTTGCTGTCTGTGCACCTGTTCAGAACATTTCACCTCACTTTCCATCCCAATGACAAATGTTTTTGGAAAATTTGTGGTTTTTATTGAAACAAAGGTTGGTGATAAAGCATCAGTAGAGAGGAGACACCCTTTTCCCATATTAACTCTTACAGGAGAGAATTTGCCTTCCTAGGGGTAGATTTCCTCTCACTTCCTGTTGTCTCCTTCCGTTCGCAAGTAGGAGTCGTTTGTAAGTTGGATGTTTGAAAGTAGGGGCCTGCCGTATATACTCTGCAGAAATTTGGCCCTTAGGTGTTGGTGTTGCCACAACACTGTAAGCCCTCAGTTACTCTTGGTGGGCGCTGGAACGCCCTGCTGTGAACTATTATATCAGGAATTGTAATTACATGCCATTGTTGAACAGTGGTAGGAAAAATTGGGCCTTTGGTGGTGGTGCTGGTGCCACAACACTGTAAGCCCCCACAGTTACTCTTAGTGGGCGCAGGAATGGGCCCAGCTGTGAAATAATAGATCAAGAATTGTAATTACATGCTCCTGTTGAACAGGGGCAGAAAAATTGGGCCTTTGGTGGTGGTGTTGCACAACACTGTAAGCCCTCACAGTTACTCTTGTTGGGCGCAGGAATTGGCCCTGCTGTGAATTATTAGATCAAGAATTGTAATTACATGCCCCTGTTAAACAGGGGCAGAAAAATTGGGCCTTAGGCACTGGTGCTGGTGCCACAACACTGCAACCCCTCACAGAGTCACAGATACTGTAGTTGGAGCGCAGCAATGAGCCCTGTTGCAAAGTATTAGATCAAGAATTGTAATTACATGACCCTGTTAAACAGGGGCAGAAAAATTGGGCCTTAGGCACTGGTGCTGTTGCCACAACACTGCAACCCCTTACAGATACTGTACTTGGAGCGCAGTAATGAGCCCTGTTGCAAAGTATTGCATCAAAAATTGTAATTAAACGCCTCTGTTAAACAGGGGCAGAAAAATTGGGCCTTAGGCACTGGTGCTGGTGCCACAACACTGCAACCCCTCACAGATACTGTAGTTGGAGCGCAGCAATGAGCCCTGTTGCAAAGTATTAGATCAAGAATTGTAATTACATACTACTGTTAAACAGGGGCGGAAAAATTGGGCTTTAGGCACTGGTGCTGGTGCCACATCACTGCAACCCCTCACAGATACTGTACTTGGAGCGCAGCAATGAGCCCTGTTGCAAAGTATTGCATCAAAAATTGTAATTTCATGCCTCTGTTAAACAGGGGCAGAAAAATTGGGCCTTAGGCACTGGTGCTGGTGCCACAACACTGCAACCCCTCACAGATACTGTAGTTGGAGCGCAGCAATGAGCCCTGTTGCAAAGTATTAGATCAAGAATTGTAATTACATGCCCCTGTTAAACAGGGGCAGAAAAATTGGGCCTTAGGCACTGATGCTGTTGCCACAACACTGCAACCCCTTACAGATACTGTACTTGGAGCGCAGTAATGAGCCCTGTTGCAAAGTATTGCATCAAAAATTGTAATTACACGCCTCTGTTAAACAGGGGCAGAAAAATTGGGCCTTAGGCACTGGTGCTGGTGCCACAACACTGCAACCCCTCACAGATACTGTAGTTGGAGCGCAGCAATGAGCCCTGTTGCAAAGTATTAGATCAAGAATTGTAATTACATACCCCTGTTAAACAGGGGCGGAAAAATTGGGCTTTAGGCACTGGTGCTGGTGCCACATCACTGCAACCCCTCACAGATACTGTACTTGGAGCGCAGCAATGAGCCCTGTTGCAAAGTATTGCATCAAAAATTGTAATTTCATGCCTCTGTTAAACAGGGGCAGAAAAATTGGGCCTTAGGCACTGGTGCTGGTGCCACAACACTGCAACCCCTCACAGATACTGTAGTTGGAGCGCAGCAATGAGCCCTGTTGCAAAGTATTAGATCAAGAATTGTAATTACATGCCCCTGTTAAACAGGGGCAGAAAAATTGGGCCTTATGCACTGGTGCTGGTGCCACAACACTGCAACCCCTCACAGATACTGTACTTGGAGCACAGCAATGAGCCCTGCTGCAAAGCATTGCATCAAAAATTGTAAATACACGCCCTTGTTAATCAGGGGCTGAAAAATTGGGCCTTAGCCACTGGTGGCGGTGCCCAGAACCAAAAATGTTCATTCAAGCTATCAGCATGATTATTGAGGAGGAAGAGGATAGTCACTCAGCATAACAGGATAGTCACTCTGCATCAGCATAGGCAGTCTTAAAGGGATCTGACATTTAAAAGAAAAAAATTCTGTTACATCAGCATCAGGTGCTTGGTAGCTGGTGGTGATCCAAGACTGATTCATTTTTATGAAGGTCAGTCGATCTACCAAATCGGTTGACAGGTGCACCCTGTGATCGGTTACAACGCCTCCAGCAGCACTGAATGTGCGTCCCGAAAGAACGCTGGATGCAGGACAGGCCAGTATCTCAATTGCATACTGTGCAAGCTCTGGCCAATGATCCATCCTCAAGACCCAGTAACCCAGAGGATTTTTGGTGGGAAAGGTGTCCAAGTCTGATCTTGCCCCTAGGTATTCCTGCACCATGTAAACCAGACACTGGCGATGGTTGCTGGAACCGATCATACCTTGGGGCTGAGGACTAAAAAATTGTCTGAACGCATCGGTAAGACAGCCACCTTCTCCACCGCTCCTTCTTTGACTGACCGAAGCCTCAGCAACACATTGTCCAGGACCAGGAATTTGTAATCTCCCAGTCTCTGGGAACGTGTTGCACAGACCTTTCTGTAAGGCCTCCCGAAGATGCCTTATCCTCTGCTCCCTCTGCGACGGCAAGATAAGGTCCGCAACCTTACCCTTGTAACGTGGATCAAGGAGGGTTGCCAGCCAGTAATGATCCCTCTCCTTGATCGCACGAATATGAGGATCCTTACGCAGGCTTTGCAGGATCAGGGAGGCCATGCAGTGTAGATTTGCTGAGGCATTCGGTGAGGAGTCCTCTGGGTCACTGAGGACAACATGATCCGCAGCCACCTCCTCCCAGCCACGCTCCACCTCCATGCTGACACAATCCTCCTCCTCCTCCTCCTCCTCGTCTTCTTCCTGTGTGATAGCCGGGCCAGCAGGAACACTGTCTGGATAAAGGGGGCCTTGAGAGGTAAGGAAGCCCTTCTCTTCCTGCCTCTGTTCTGCCTCAAGTGCCCTGTCCATTATTCCACACAGCGTGTGCTCCAACAGGTGGACAACAGGGACAGTGTCCCTGATGCATTCACTGTCACTGCTCACCATACTTGTGGCCTCCTCAAATGGTGCCAGGACAGTGCATGCATCCCTGATCATGGCCCACTGGCGTGGGGAAAAAAATCCAAGCTCCCCTGACCCTGTCCTGGTGCCATATTGCAAGAGATACTCATTGATGGCCCTCTGCTGCATGTGCAGCTGCTGCAGCATGGCCAACATAGAGTTCCACCTGGTGGGCATGTCACAGATTAGGCGGTTCTTGGGCAGGTTGTAATCCTTTTGCAGCTCAGCCAGCCGAGCACTGGCATTATATGACCGGCGGAAATGCCCACAGTTTCCTGGCCTGCTTCAGGACCTTCTGTAAGCCCGGGTATCTGCCCAAGAACCGCTGCACCACCAAATTAAGGATGTGAGCCAAACGGGGCACATGGGTCAGTTGTCCCTGTCGGAGGGCGGAGAGTAGGTTGGTGCCATTGTCGCAAACCTCCTTTCCTGGCTTAATCTTAAATGGCGTCAATCACCTCTGAGCCTGCCCCTGCAGAGCTGACAGAATCTCTGCCCCAGTGTGGCTCCTGTCCTCCAAGCACACCAGCTCAAGCACCGCATGGCATCTTTTTGCCTGCGTACTGGCGTAGCCCCTTGAACACCTACGGAGCACTGCTGGTTCCGAGGACAAATCAGCACAGGCCATGGAGGAAGAAGAGGAGGGGGTGGAGGAGAGAGGTGTGTCAGAATTACCAGTAGTAACATTTTGGAGGCGTGGTGGCGGAACAACCTCCAACACTACTGCACCTTGTCCTGCATCCTTCCCAGCTGGCAGCAGAGTCACCCAATGCGCCGTGAAAGATAGGTAACGTCCCTGTCCATGACCATAAGTCAGCGGTAATATGCACCTTACCGCTGACCGCTCTGTCCAGCGAGGCCAAGACATTGCCTTCCACATGCCGGTAGAGAGCCAGAATCGCCTTTTTGTGAGAAAAAGTGGCGTTTGGGAACCTGCCACTGAGGAACCGCACATTCCACATTCCTGACGTCAAGGAACACCGTAAGTGATGTCAGAACTAAGAAACCAGCTACAGTAAACTGAAGCAACCAAAGGGTGAGTCACTTCATCTTTTTTTCTTCATTTTCTTTATATATATATATATATATATATATATATATATATATACGAACAGAACTGAATGTTATAAAGAGAGGAACGAGGACACAGAAAAAAAAAAAAGGCAAAAGAAAAGGCAACAGGAAACAAAAAACAAAAATAAAATAAAAGGGGACTAACAGGTAATGACGTATACAACTGAAAGGACTCGCTGATACAACAGCAAGGTGACCACCCTTAGATGTCACTAATTGAATCGGGGAATACATCTAACTAAATGACTATGTGAAATAAAGGTCTCCTATGAATATACTTGAATAGATGAATATATCTGAATTTACACGTGATCAGCAGTGAGTTCCCCGGTGGGTACAGTAAGGACCTAGAAGCCTGGCAGGTCTTAGAAGGTTCAGCCTACGAAACGGGTTGACAGAACAGTAACCAACACTGACTATTTACCTTGAACTACTAAGATACAGAGTCTTTGATCATATGGAAACATTGCTCTCTAGCGCATCATTCAAAGAAAAATTTCATATTATTTTTGTGTGTTTTTTTTTTCTCGTTTTTGCTCAAATTTTTTCGATAGCACTTCTTGCTTATTGTTTTCTATCAGTAAATCCACAACAAGTAAAACTTGTTAAATACCAAAACAGCGCTTAGTAATCACACAATGTGACAACTCTATCCTATGGTAGTCCATAAGAGAAATCATCAATCAATAGTTCAATAAATTAGCAGGAAGATCAGAGTCCAATAGAAAAAAAAGTGCTCCCAGAGTCTGGTGTAGTTGCAAATGACGACGGCTTCCACCCAGTCAATACCACTTTAAACACTCCTCCCTTGTGCCACACTCCCCTTAAGGGTTTCTACTCACCGAAAGGTTGAGTTTAGTAGACATTCAGAATTTGGAACATCCGATCATCCTCCTCCTCAGAATCGACTGTATTCCCTAGATGCTTCTCCTGATGATTAGAAGGTTGAGTTTAAACAGGCACTATTACACTAGATCTTCCGATCCTCCTCCTCCTCCTAGATGTTATCGGTTCACTGGTACTTATCCTGGTAGTCTCAGATTCAGGCACAGATAACAGACAGACGATTGGTTGCTAGGTCCTAGCAACCAATCGTCTGTCTGTTACATGGAAAGTTGAACAGCTCCTGCCTTCTGCTCGGACATGCTTCATCCTCTGTCTTCTCCCTGCTGTGTAAGTATTACACTATCTCCAGTCTCTCTCCCTTTTGAATCTGAGACTACCAGGATAAGTACCAGTGGACTGATTACATCTAAAAAGAGGAGGAGGATCGGAGGATCTAGTGTAATAGTGCCTGTTTAAACTCAACCTTCTAATCATCAGGAGAAGCATCTAGGGAATACAGTCGATTCTGAGCAGGAAGATGATTGGATGTTCCAAATTCTGAATGTCTACTAAACTCAACCTTTCGGTGAGTAGAAACCCTTAAGGGGAGTGTGGCACAAGGGAGGAGTGTTTAAAGTGGTATTGACTGGGTGGAAGCCATCGTCATTAGCAACTACACCAGACTCTGGGAGCACTTTTTTTTCTATTGGACTCTGATCTTCCTGCTATTTTATTGAACTATTGATTGATGATTTCTCTTATGGACTACCATAGGATAGAGTTGTCACGTTGTGTTATTACTAAGCGCTGTTTTGGTATTTAACAAGTTTTACTTGTTGTGGATTTACTAATTTTATTTATTTATGTTTGGGCATTTATGCTTTTAAAACAGCAGCTGAGTTTAATGTAAATTATATTTGGCAACATTTGATCATTTTTTTATCTGTCATTTCGAATCCGTGTAGTACAAAGCGCCGAGATAGTGAGAGAAGGCAGTGAATTTCACAAATTTTTTGTATATATTGTTTTCTATCGTCAACCCTGAAAACCAAGACACTTATAGTACTGGCAGAATAAAAAGGAGGGTCCTCGTATTGAGGCAACAGGCGGGGTTTGACACAGAATTATCTATACTACGCAGAGACAGGAAAAATAATGATGAGGGGTAGGCAGCTAAGGGGCGCAACGGCAAAGCTCCCAAAAACGAGGGCAAGCCCGAGCTCTATAAAAAAAATTATTATACAAGAAATTTCTAGACAGTCCTGGGAAATCAGCACTGTCAAACAGGAGGACATCTGAGGGCGTACAGAAATCAGCCACGAGAAGACACTCAGAATATACGGAGGCTGATATCCCTAATACAGCAGAAGAAGAAGAGGAAGATATAGCAGAGAGTAAACAAAAAGATCAACTACCTACTAAAAGGGAAATAGCGGAGATGTTCACTAGAATGGAAACAGTTATGCATAGAATGGAGAAATTGCTTAAAGGGGAAATGTCGATAATACATGAGGACATGAATCACTTACTGAGGAGAGTTGAGGAAACGGAGGAAAAGATTGAGGTACAAGCAGTGGAGGTTAAGGAACTAAAAGGGCAACTGGAAGAGATACAGAAAGAGCAAATGTACATGAAATACAGACTCGAAGACCAGGAAAAGCATAACAGGAGAAAAAATCTGAGGATACAAGGTTTACCGGACCAACAAATAGAAGACCTACAGGAAAAATAAATGGATAAAGTGTTTGGTCATATGCTAAGTAAGAATGCAACAGAAAATATAAAATTTGAAAGAATCCATAGGATCAGGAAACCCGTTGGACTAGCCGGAGATACCCCAAGAGACGTAATCGTGCGATTTCATAACTATCAAGACAAAGACCAGATTTGACAAAGTTTAAAATCTAATGTCCCTGCTAAGTTTGATGATACCACGTTACAGATATTTCCGGACCTGGCTGGAGAGACACTGAATAGGAGATGAATCTTAAAACCATTACTAGAACATCTTAAGACTCAGGAAATACAATACTTTTGGGCCTTTCCGGCGTGTCTAGTGGGTCGGAAGGAAGGGCGATCAGCTACCTTGAGATTCCCAGATGATACCCCTAACTTTTGTAAAAGACTAGACATCACTGAAATTGATATCCCAGGATGGTGGGAAAGAGAGCATAGGCAGAAGACAAAGGACAATCCGACCTGGAATTCGAAATCTAGGAAAAATGAATATTGTGTATCAATTAAAAAAAAATAAAAAATAAAAAGTCTGGGAAGATGGGTAAAATAGGAGGAGAGTTGGGGGTAGAAGGGTTTGGGTAGAGGGGGGGGGAGAAATGGGGGGCAAAGGGGGAGAGGGACGGGGACTGGACACCAAATAAAAGAAACCTAGTAGTTGGGGGGGCGGAACGGGTACGGGGGAACCCCGTGTGGGGATCAGCTGCCCCTGAGCCAGAGCCAACAGTTTGAGCTCAACCTCTAGGGGGGAGATCCGTAGGGCCAGATGGAGAAGGAGGGCCAAGAATCATGGGGCTATGGGGAAGCTCCAAGCCCCCAAATTGGTGGGGAGAGGGTTAAGGGAGGGAGGGGTTGAGAGGGGTTGCGAAGGTTGGGGGGCAGTGGGTGAGGGGCGAGGGCGGGGGGAGGACTGAGGGGGAAGGGGGGACCTCTAGGCAAATATTCTCAGAGAATTGGTTCTTCCTGTTTAGCACGGTCACCCTAAAAATACCAGATGCCTAAAATAGGTATAATCTCATACAATGTACGGGGGTTGAACGCTCCCATTAAGAGGGAAAATATAATTAGAGAATTAATCTCAATGAAAGCGGATGTAGTATTTTTACAGGAGACCCACTTTCTTATAGGCTCAAAACGGCAAATTGTCTCAAAGGATTATCCCTTGTGGTACTATGGGGACTCACCTTTAGGTAGAGCTAAAGGAGTGGCCATAGGGTTTGCCAAGGGGACCCGGTTTATTTTAGACGAGAAGAAGGAAGACCCCGAAGGGAGATACTTATTACTAAAGGGAAAACTGAATGGAGCCGAGGTCTCACTGGCAAACGTGTATGGACCAAACAAAAAAACAATTCTCTACTTAACGAAGATTATTGCTGAGTTCATGGATTTTAAGAAAGGGGGGGCTATACTAGCTGGAGACTTTAATTTATGTTTGGAGCCTAATATTGATAGTACTTCACATGTAAGGGGGACTGGAATGGCCCAGAGGAATACATTTAAAAAAAAATGCATCAACACCAACTATTGGACGTATGGAGAACACAACACTTAAAGCAACGGGATTATACATTCCACTCCCCCGTGCATGGGACGTACTCAAGAATCGATTATTTTTTAGTAGAGCACCGGTTACTGGATACAGTAGAAACTAATATTGGTATCACAACTTTCTCAGATCACGCACCAATAATACTCCAATGGAATATCGGAGAAGCACAAAAAAGGAACAACAACTGGAGGTTGAACGAAGAATTATTAATGGACAAAAAAATAGGCCAGAGAATAAAAGAAGAACTAGATCAATTCTTCAAGGAGAATAGTACAGAGGGTATGTCAGAGACCACAGTCTGGGAAACTCACAAGGCTTATATTCGTGGGATATTAATAAGGGAGGGAGCGTTAAAAAAAAAAAAAGATCGCAGGAAAAAAAAAACATTATTAATAAAAGAGATCTCGGAACTTGAACAGAAACATAAGAAATCCAGAGGAAAAGATCATCTATTAAACCTTAATATTAAAAGAGAGTTAAGAGAGGTTTTCGAACAAGAAACCTGGACGGTCTACAACCAAATTAAGAAAGAGAGATATCAATGGGCTAATAAGCCAGGGAAGTACTTAGCAAAAATATTAAAAAAGAAAAAAAAATGTTAATTATATAGAGAAAATACAAACAAAGTGTCATGGATATGCATTAATGTCTGTCTGCCATCTTACCTTTCCTCCTCATGTGTTCCTCTTAGAGGCCAGAACCCTTTCACCTGGCTTCCTTTATAATCTCCTCCCAGCCTGACTCCACCCCAGGCCCTATCACAGAACACTATATTAACCTGTGCACTGCAAGCCTGCTTTGCTGATCAACGTGTTTGTTAGCATTGTGTGTTTGGGTTCCTGCCTGCCGTGTGCTACGTCTGTCTCTCTGTTACGTTATTGGCTTGTCCCCGACTATCCCTGTCTGCTCGTGACCCTTGACCTTCGGCTTGTCTTTCGTTATCCTTGTCTGCTTGTGGCCCTTGACCTTCAGCTTGTTATTCGTTACTCTTATATCTTGTGCTGCTGCTTCCCCTCTTGTCCCCTTATCCTACAGGGCGTGAGCTAGGAGACTCTAGGGGCCGCGACCTGGACCCAGCCTGCAGCATAACATCCTCACCACTAGAGGCTCTGGAGAAGACCTGCTGGGTCTTAGACTCCGCACCCTGGAGAATCTTGGCTCTAGCTTCCTATAGGATCCTGGTTGTGCTCCTCTGGTCCCGCTTTCCACAACCACCCAGTTTCCTATCCGCAGCAGTCAGCCATAGGGTTCACTACCTTGCGGTGCACTCCTGTCCCCCTACAGTGTGCATCTGTCACCTGGCCGTAGGTGACCTGACAGTTTGATCAGCCATGAACCCGGCTGACATGCCGCTCCCCGCGGATGATCCATTTCAGGGCATAGTTCGCAGACTTGAAACCCAGGAATCGAATCAGACTCAGGTGATGCGATTCCTCCAGGATCTGGCTCCTCGATTCAAGCAGCTTCAGGCCTCCTTGGGAACCCCGAATCCGCAACCTCAAGTACAACCAGCGATTGTACCTATCGCACCAGTCGCAGCCACACACTCACTAACACTGCCAGCTCCGTTCCGTTTCTCTGGGGACTCCAAGGCCTGCAGGGGGTTTCTCAGCCGATGCATGATTCATTTTGAGCTTCAGCCTCAAAACTTCCTGTCTGACCGGGCTAAGGTAGCCTATATCATTTCCCTCCTCTCCGGTGAAGCTTTGGCCTGGACTGCCTCCCTGTGGGAGAGGAATGATCCGGTGGTTCCCAGCCTGTCCGACTTCTTGAAGCTCTTTCGTAATATCTTCGAAGTGCCGGCTCGGGCTTCTTCAGCGGCTAGTGCTGTCTTACGTCTTCGCCAAGAATCTAGTTCAGTGGGACAATATGCTCTTCAGTTCCATATCCACACAGCTGAATTGAGCTGGAATAATGAGGCCCTGGTCGCTACCTTTTTACATGGCCTCTCTGACCGAGTGAAAGACGAATTAGCGGGAAGAGCCATTCCCGTCGGTCTGGACGATGTAATTTCGTTATGCAATCAGATCGACATTCGTTTTCAAGAGAGGTCCTTAGAAAAAAGACGCCAGCACTCTCTGGGTTCTAGCCAGTCTGAGCTCCCCTCCCTTCGTCCCGTGGAGCATCCTCTACCTGCTGAGTAACCTATGCAGCTGGGCTGGACCAGACTAACCCCCGAAGAACGTGCTAGGCGCAGAACTCTGGGCTTGTGCCTCTATTGTGGGGGCAAGGGTCATTTTCGTGACTCCTGCTCACTTCGTCCGGGAAACGCTTGGGTCTAATACATTTGGAAGGTGGAGTATTGGACCCAGAAACATCACCTTCTCGCCTTCTCTTGCCGGTGTTCCTTCATGTAGGCACTTCTCCTCAGTCAACCCTTGCATATCTGGATTCCGGGGCTGCCGGCAATTTTATGGATTGGAGAACTGCTTCTTCTATGAAGCTTACCCTTTCACCTCTCACTACCCCATTGGTAGTCTCGGCAATTGATGGCACTGTTCTCCCAGGGGGCCCTATTCGCTTCCAGACGCTACCCATTAGGATGTCGGTAGGGATTCTCCACCAGGAGTGGATATCCTTTCTTATTCTACCCAAGGCCTCTACCCCAGTTGTATTGGGCCTCCCTTGGCTACAGCTCCACTCTCCACATGTGGACTGGGTCTCTGGGCAGATCCTGGCCTGGGGTTCCTCATGTTTCTCGTCATGTCTTCTCAAGGTGACCCCCAAGGAGAGTCTTCCGGTTGCTGCCACTTCTGTTTCTTCTGATCTTCCCGCTGCATACAGCGGTTACCGGGATGTGTTCTGTAAGAAATCAGCTGAGGTGCTTCCTCCCCACAGGTCTTTTGATTGTGCTATTGATCTTGTCCCCGGAGCAACTCTACCCAGGGGTCGTACCTACCCTCTGTCCATCCCAGAGACCCAGGCCATGTCTGAGTATGTCGCAGAGAATTTGGAGAGAGGTTTCATCCGGAAATCCTCTTCGCCTGCAGGGGCAGGGTTCTTTTTTGTTGCCAAAAAGGATGGTACCTTAAGACCCTGCATCGATTATCGGGGTTTAAATGCGGTTACTATTAAAAATCGATACCCCTTACCCTTAATATCGGAGCTATTCGATAGGTTGAAGGGTGCCTCCATTTTCACCAAGTTGGATCTCAGAGGCGCGTACAATCTCATTCGAATACGGGAGGGTGACGAATGGAAGACTGCATTTAACACTAGAGACGGGCATTACGAATACCTGGTGATGCCTTTTGGTCTGTGTAATGCTCCAGCCGTGTTCCAAAACTTTGTCAATGAAATCTTCAGAGATCTGCTGTACCAGTTTGTTGTCATCTATCTGGATGACATTCTGATCTTTTCTGAAAATCTGCTCGTCCACAGAAGCCATGTCCGCACTGTACTTCAGCGTCTTAGAGAGAACAATCTCTATGCCAAGCTGGAGAAATGTTCCTTTGAATGTTCTGAGGTCCTGTTTCTGGGGTGCTTTGTCTCATGTTCGGGTCTTCGTATGGATCCTGGGAAGGTCTTGGCTATTACCAACTGGCCTCTCCCTGCTAGCCTCAAGGCCACGCAGCGCTTTCTTGGCTTCACTAATTATTATAGGCAGTTCATAAGGAACTACTCTTCCATTGCCGCGCCTATTATCGCTTTGACCAAGAAGGGTGTGAATGCCAAAGACTGGCCTCCCGAAGCTGTCTCTGCATTTCACAACCTGAAACAGGCCTTTGTTTCTGGCCCCCTCTTGAGGAGACCAAATCCTGGGAATGCATTTTTTATTGAAGTGGACGCTTCCTCAATGGGGGTGGGAGCTGTGCTTCTTCAAATCTTTGAGAAGAGACGTCAACCATGTGCATTCTTCTCCAAAAAGTTTTCTCAGGCAGAGAGGAATTATGCCATCGGTGATCGGGAACTTCTCGCAATTAAATTGGCGTTAGAGGAGTGGCGTCATCTCTTGGAGGGTTCCCCTCACTCCATAACGATCTTTACCGATCACAAAAATTTACAGTATCTACAGAATGCTAAACGTCTGAATCCTAGACAGGCCAGGTGGAGTCTCTTCTTTGCCCGTTTTAATTTCACGATTACTTACAAACCTGGTTCCTGCAACGGTCGGGCTGATGCACTCTCTAGGTCCATTTGACACTTTGGACGAGGAGTCCGCCCCTGAACCTGAGCCGATCATTCCAACCTCATGCATTGTTGCCCACTCTACCACCCTGAAGTCAAAAATTCCGCCTGGTAAGACCTTTGTCCCCACTGAGCTAAGAGCTAAGATCCTTCGTTGGGGACATGATTCCAAGGTGGCAGGCCATTCTGGATTCCTCCGTTCCTTCCTACTCATCAGTCGTCACTACTGGTGGCCTAATCTCCGCTTAGACGTCAAAGACTACGTTAAAGCTTGTCATGTCTGCGCTCAATCCAAATCCTCCACACAAGCTCCTGCTGGTCTCCTCATGCCCTTGCCCATTCCTAAGGAGCCCTGGGCTCATATTGCCATGGATTTTATCACCGACCTCCCACTGTCTGAGATTAATACAGTCATTTGTGTGGTAATCGATCGGTTCTCCAAGATGGCTCATTTTGTTCCTCTTCCTGGTCTTCCTTCTGCCCCTGCCTTGGTTCCCATTTTCATTCGAGAAATTCTCCGCATTCATGGGGTTCCTTCTCATATTGTTTCCGACAGAGGAGTCCAATTCACGTCTCGTTTTTGGAGAGCCTTTTGCAAATCCCTCAAGATTGTCTTGGATTTTTCTTCTTCTTACCATCCCCAATCCAATGGACAGACTGAGAGGGTTAATCAGGAGTTAGAGGTCTTTCTTCGCACCTTTGTGTCTTCTCACCATGACGATTGGTCCTCTCTACTCCCGTGGGCAGAATTCTCCCATAACAATCATGTGAATACCAGTTCGCAGAAGACACCCTTTTTCACAGTTTATGGAAAACACCCTCAACTTCCTCTTCCCATGATCTGTTCTCCAGATATTCCAGCTTTGGCTTCGGTTCAGGAGTCTCTCAATTCCGTTTGGGGTGACGTTCATGATTCCCCCCGGGCAGCTGCTGAAAAATTCAAAGGCTTTGCCGACCGCGGCAGGCGTAAACCGCCTTCTCTTCAGCCAGGGGACAAAGTCTGGCTCTCTACCAGGAACATCAAGCTCCGAGTTCCTTCTCTGAAGTTTGCTCCACGATTCATTGGTCCATACACGGTAACTGCTAAACTGAATCCGGTTTGTTTCAAACTCCAGATTCCTAAAAGCCTTAAAATCACTAACTCCTTCCATGTTGCTCTTCTAAAGCCTTTAGTCCTCAATAAATTCTCTCGTCCTCTCCCTACCGTGGCACCTGTCTCTGAGGATAATCAGGAGTACGAGATCAGTCAAATTCTGGACTCCCGACTCTGTAAAGGCGTTCTTCAGTACCTCGTTCATTGGAAAGGGTTTGGTCCTGAGGAGAGGTCTTGGATCACTGCATCTGAGGTCTTTGCACCTCGTCTGTTAAAGGAGTTTCATCTGAAGTTTTCCTCTAAACCTGGGCCCAGGCGGCGAAGGGGGAGGCCTCGTAAGAGGGAGGGTACTGTCATGGATATGCATTAATGTCTGTCTGCCATCTTACCTTTCCTCCTCATGTGTTCATCTTAGAGGCCAGAACCCTTTCACCTGGCTTCCTTTATAATCTCCTCCCAGCCTGACTCCACCCCAGGCCCTATCACAGAACACTATATTAACCTGTGCACTGCAAGCCTGCTTTGCTGATCAACGTGTTTGTTAGCATTGTGTGTTTGGGTTCCTGCCTGCCGTGTGCTACGTCTGTCTCTCTGTTACGTTATTGGCTTGTCCCCGACTATCCCTGTCTGCTCGTGACCCTTGACCTTCGGCTTGTCTTTCGTTATCCTTGTCTGCTTGTGGCCCTTGACCTTCAGCTTGTTATTCATTACTCTTATATCTTGTGCTGCTGCTTCCCCTCTTGTCCCCTTATCCTACGGGGCGTGAGCTAGGAGACTCTAGGGGCCGCGACCTGGACCCAGCCTGCAGCATAACATCCTCACCACTAGAGGCTCTGGAGAAGACCTGCTGGGTCTTAGACTCTGCGCCCTGGAGAATCTTGGCTCTAGCTTCCTATAGGATCCTGGTTGTGCTCCTCTGGTCCCGCTTTCCACAACCACCCAGTTTCCTATCCGCAGCAGTCAGCCATAGGGTTCACTACCTTGTGGTGCACTCCTGTCCCCCTACGGTGTGCATCTGTCACCTGGCCGTAGGTGACCTGACACAAAGACTGGGGAACTAAGATATAAAACACCTGAAATAGCTAATTCCTTTCAAGAATATTATAGTCAGCTGTACTCAATTAATGCACAGGACACAAAGGAAGAGATCAAACAAAAAGGGGAGAAAATTAAAGCTTATCTTAAGGAGATCGATCCCGAGAAAATCCCTGAGGACAAAATTAATTTTCTAGAAGTTCCCATAAGAGAGGAGGAGATTAAAAAAATTATTCAAGAACTACCAAATGGGAAAAGCCCAGGTCCAGATGGCCTGACAACACTATATTATAAAAAATATATAGATCTATTAACCTCGAAAATGTGTTCTTATATGAATGGGATAGGTGTAAAATAGGAGATGAGGAAGGAGGCACTAGAAGCCATAATAACTATAATCCCAAAAGAGGGTAAAGACTCCACATTATGTTCCAGCTATAGACCGATCTCACTCCTAAATATTGATACTAAAATCTTCTCAAAGATCCTAGCTAACAGGCTGAAAACCATCATGAAAGATGTTATACATCTGGATCAAGTTGGATTTATTCCAGGAATGGAGGGTAAAGACAATGGAATAAAATCGCTCCTGGCCATTCAGAAAATTAAAGAAAGTGGGGCCCCAGGACTACTCCTGTCAATTGATGCAAAGAAAGCCTTTGACAGGGTAGACGGGGGCTTCATGCAGATAACACTAGAGGCAATAGGTTTAGGACCCAGAATGAGTAATTGGATTAATTCCCTGTATAATAAACCCTCCGCAAGAGATAAATTAAATGGGACGCTATCTGTACCGTATGAGATGAGGAATGGCACTCGACAGGGATGTCCTTTATCACTGCTATTGTTTGTGATTGCGCTGGAACCCTTATTAAGGAGGATAAGGCGGAACGCGGACATAAGTGGGATAATGGTAGGTGATGAAGAGCACAAGCTCGCGGCCTATGCGGACGACATTTTGTTCTTCATCACTAACCCCAAAATAACCCTACCCAATATTCTGAAAGGCCTTAATGAGTTCGGTAAGTTGTCTAATTTCGAAATAAATCGGACTAAATCTGAAACACTAAGCATTAATATCCATAAAATAGATAGGAGTATATATCAAAAAGCTTTCTCATTTAATTGGGGGAAAAAGCACTGTCGTACCTTGGAGTTAAACAAACTGCCAACACCGAGACAATTTATAAAGAGAACTTTATCCCACTACTAAATGAAATTAGGGCAGAATTAAATAGAATCGCACCGGGGCAACTATCATGGAGTGGTAGAATAGGAATTCTCAAGATGATTATTCTACCCAAAATAGTCTATAAAATGCAGATGCTCCCTATCCCAATACCTCGGGCTTTCTTTGAAAAATTACAATCATTGTTTTTGGTTTTCATTTGGCGCAGGAAAAAACCATGTACCAGATGGACATTACTGACAAAAGAAAAAGACAGAGGGGGACTGGGGGCACCTGACATGAGAAATTACTATAACGCGATAGTAATAGCGCGGATAATGGAATGGGCTAATAATAACACAGAGAAGAGCTGGGTGAATATGGAAGGTACAATCAGTAAAACTTCACTGGGGAAGGTAATATGGATACCGGCACAATACCGAGAACTGGGCACAAACACACACGATATCACTAGAAACGCACTAAATATTTGGGACAAAATACACAAAAAAGAAAATTGGCAGTATAACTCACCTCTTATACCATTAAAGGACACAAGTTATTTCACACCAGAAAAGGATTTTTTTTGGGGAAAATGGATATTAAAAGAAAATGCACAACTAAAAGATGTTATGGTTCAAAATAAATTAATCACATTTCAGGAATTAAAAAAAATACGGAATGGAGACTGATTGATGAGTGGCGGCACACCAGGCTTAAACATTTTTTTGAAAAATTACCTAAACCTATCAGAGCCAAAGAAAATTTACGGCCTCTTGAGAAAATGTGCAAGGAAAAGGGAAAAAAAGGAGTAATCTCAAAGATTTATAAGATCCCAAATAACACAAAAAAGCCGGATGTATTGCCATCCATTAAGAAGTGGGAAGAGGAACTGGGAACACAAATCCAAGAGAGTGAGATTAAACAAATAATTTCCCTGTATTTTTTTTCCCTGGGGTTTTTTTTTTGTTCTGGGTCCCCCCCTTTTTTTTTTCTCTCTTTTTTCCCCCTTTTATAGGACAATTAGGGTATAGTTGCCTAATTTTTGATAGATTTTGGGATAAGGCCCTCTCCACGCCTCCCTGTCTTTTCTTTTTTTGGGGATGGTGTTGGAGAAAGGTAGGGTGGGCGGGGTTTATGTTAAATGTTTATACACATTATCTCATTTCTATTATTGTATTTTGTCTGAAATATATTTATTTAGATGTTTGTTTTTGAGGTCCATCACCTTGCAAGGCATCTTGAAATATAAATTATTAGTTAAGTATTATTTTTTTCTCTGTTTAGATGGTATCACGTAACCAGGAGGCCTTTTCTATTTTGTCATGGAATGTTCGTGGCCTAAATTCCAAATTTAAGAGAGCCTTGTTATTTAAGTATTTGAAAAGCTACCTTCCACATATAGTGTTACTTCAAGAAACTCACCTTATGGGGAGTAAGCTTCTGACCCTGAAGCGGCCCTGGGTACAGAAGGCTTACCACGCTACATACTCCACTTTTTCTAGAGGGGTTTCAATACTTATTAGCAGATCTTTATCCTGTACGGTGGAAGATGTATTCTCTGACCCACAGGGTAAATATGTTTTGGCTGTGTTTCTGCTATGGGGTCAGAGATATATAATTGTTAGTGTGTATATACCGCCTCCTTTTTTGGTGACCCACTTATATAGTCTTGCGGAAAAAATGTATTTGTATGGTCCAGCTAAGTTACTGATAATGGGCGACTTTAATGCTATACTTGATCCTGTTTTGGATAGACCAACTCCTTCGAAAAATTTCTCTGCAAGGCTCCTTAATTGGGCCCAGATGGTAGATTTGGTAGAAGTTTGGCGATGGAAAAATCCACTAACTAGATCATACTCATGTTTCTCAACCTCTTATAAGACTGCCTCACGCATAGACTTAGCCTTTGCCAATTCAGTAATATTAGCAGATATATTAGATGCTAAATATTTGCCAAGTGGGTTGTCCGATCATGCTCCGCTCATGCTTACACTCTGCATGCATCACCTTCGAGATGCAGCGCAGTGGAGACTGGGCACGCATTGGATTTCACACTCACACATAGTTGATAAAATCCCGCCCCTTCTAGTAGAGTATTGGGAGTTTAATGCAGGATCATCCACCTCTGCAATATTATGGGATGCTTTTAAAGCATATGCAAGAGGACAATATATATCCGCTATCAAAGCTGTTAATAAGTCCCAACGAGCAAAAAATGATGCTTTATAATGTATAGTAGAGGAACAAACAGCTCAATATACTGTGGATCCCTCAGAATTGAATTTTAATGCCTTACTGCAGAGTAAACGGGCCTTACATTTGCATATGACTGAGGCTACAAGGATAGATTTATATAAAAATAAACAGAAATCTTTTGAGCAGGGGGACCGTAATGGACGGTTTTTGGCCATGATGGCTAAACATGAACAATCTAGTATCCAGATCTCGGAAATACATACCTCTTCGGGAGATACGGTCCGCACACAGCCTAAAATCTTAGAGACGTTTCGTCAATTCTATCAGACATTATATACATATCAGTTGTCCTCTAGTTTTCAGCCAACTGCGTTAGCGGAGCTGTTGGACTCAGTCGCTTTGGCATGGCTAACCGATAATGAGAGAGAGATGGTAGTGCGTCCTATAACATCAGAGGAGGTCCTTTCTGTTATTGGCTCCTTTTCATTGGGAAAATCACCAGGAACGGATGGTCTCCCTATTGAATTTTATAGGGCTCACGGAGAGCTTTTATCTCCTGTACTGGCCTCTCTTTACTCAGAGTGTCTGAAGGAGGGATCCATGCCAGATTCAATGAGCCAAGCTCATATAGTCCTAATTCACAAGCATCCAAAAGACCCATCCTCCTGTGCTTCATACAGGCCTATTGCACTTTTGAATGTAGATTTCAAGATTTTGACTAAGTTAATCTCCCGACGATTACAACCGTTGATGTCTAATATCATTGAATCAGATCAGACAGACTTTATGCCAGGCAGATCCACTGATGTGAATTTGAGGAGATTATATACCAATATTTATGCTTCACATCTTAATATAGGATCTAGGGTTATTGCCTCTCTGGATATTGAGAAGGGCTTTGATACCTTGGAGTGGCCCTTCCTGTGGGAAGTACTCCGCAGAATGGGCTTCCCAACGGTATTCATAAAATGGTTACAGGTCTTATATAGGAATCCCAGAGCTGCAGTAAAGATGGGAGGAGGGTTGTCGGCTTCCTTTTCACTATTTAGGGGAACTCGCCAGGGCTGCTCTCTCTCCCCAGCCCTTTTTGCGATTGCTATGGAGCCGGTGGCAGAGGCTCTACGAGTCTACGTACTTCCCCCAATATTAGGGGATTGCGGATCAGTTGGCTGGAGGAGAGGGTAGCTTTGTATGCAGACGACCTCTTATTATTCTTAAATGATGCTGGCCCCTCATTACAAGGAGCTTTAGATATATTGGATTCTTTTTCAACGGTTACAGGGCTGAAGGTAAACTGGACTAAGTCATTGTTGTTCCCAATAGATATGGAGGCTCGTAGTATGGCTATGAAGGAAACTCCACTACAGTGGGTAGATAATTTTAAGTATTTAGGAGTGGTAATTTCACGTCGGTCTTCTGAATTTATGTCTCTGAATTTGACTCCAATTTTGGCAGATACTGAGTCTAAATTAAAAGTATGGAAGTCTCTACCATTGTCTCTATTGGGTCGCATTAATCTTTTAAAAATGAAAATTATACCTAAATTCATGTACTTATTTAGACATTCTCCTCAATGGCTCCCTGCATCTTTTTTCAAAAGACTAAATCAGTTGTTTTCATCTTTTCTATGGGGGAAAAAAACCCTAGGTATAAATTAAGTACCTTGATGCGCCCTTGTGAAGAGGGAGGATTAGCTTTTCCAGACTTATACAAATATTTTTTAGCCACTCAGTTGGCTACAGCTGCATGGTGGTTAAATCCAGATTTATACAACCCTTGTACCCGGCTGGAAGCAGCAGTAGTAGGTTCCGTAGAAGCTCTCAAGGTACTGTTATTTAGGGGCAGCAGGGCACTTCATCAGGTGTCTATTCCTATGCTTAATACTATTCGAGCTTGGGAGGCCGGCCTAAGATGTGAGGGTTATCCAAAGGGAGCGATCTCTCCAAATGCCCCTCTATGGCTAAACCCTGCCCTCTCTCAATGCTTTAAAACACCAGACCCTATAGCATGGACCAAATACAATATTAAATTACTTGCTCAAGTGGTTACTGATCAGAGGCTATCTACTTTCTCTACATTAACCTCAATTTTTACTCTTCCTTAGCTCCTATCTATTTAGATACTACCAGCTTTCACATACTTTTCATGCACAGTTTCCACAAGATAGCTTAACGATGATACAATCTACTTTGGAGTTAGTACTTAGGTCTGAGTGTCTGGATAAGCCTACCTCAAGACTCTATTCTCATCTTAATTTAACTTCTATGCTGCCATTAGAGAGTCTTCGAGCTAGGTGGATTCCAGATATACCAGATTTGAGTATGGAGGATTGGAGCTGTGTGTGGGATTTCCCTTTGAGGTCTCTGGTCTCCTTGAGGGATCGTGTTATCCAATTTAAACTCATACACAGAGCATATATTACGCCATATAGACTTCAAAAGATAAATCCTGCTTGTTCCTCTAAATGCTGGAGGTGCGGAGCAGCTCAAGGGGATTTCACACACATCTTCTGGACCTGTCCATATATAGTTACATTTTGGATGGAGGTAGTAGATCTATTAAATTCTATCACCTCTGCTCCTTTACCGTTTTCAATATCAGTTTGTTTACTGGGCTTAGTAGAGGATATTACCTCTATAGAGACCGAACGAATATTTATTAATACAACATTATTCTACGTAAGAAAATCTATTGCATTATATTGGAAGAAACATCATCCTCCTTTGCTGATATACTGGAAACAATTGATTAATAATAATCTTCTATTGTATAAAGATACTTATAGGAATAGGGGTTGCCCTAGTAAGTATGATAAGGTTTGGGCAAAGTGGCTGGATAAGCCATATACGGCATCTAACATAGAGGGAGGTAACAATTTATAGAAGGGATGTTCCCTATATGGGATATTCGTGTTTAGAATATGATTGGAAATAATAGTGATAATCATAATTTTTCTTTATTTCTTGTTTTTGCTATGCAAGGTGATGATCGTCTTATTTTACTAATATATTTTAGATTTATTATGTATGATGTGTTGTTATGTTATGTTATGTTTTGTTTGTTTAAGAAATTAAATAAAAAGATTTATAAAAAAAAAAATGATTAAGAGGGTTTACTCAACTTCGGTTAACTGTAATATAATTGAATTGAACTACAAATGTCTCGTTATATGGTACCTAACCCCGGATAAGGTGCATAAATACTCCACGGAAAAATTTCCACGGAAAAATCACAGTTATGCTGGCGAGGGTGCCAGGAAATTGGGACGATGGCCAACATATGGTGGACATGCCCAAAAATTAAAAAATATTGGAGTGAGATAAGGAGAACCATCAGAGATATAATTAACATCGAAGTTCCGGATGATCCGTGGGGGTGTCTATTACATGGGATTCGGATGCCTAACAAATTATATCTTAGAAGTTTAATCCCACAGTTATTAAACGTGGCTAAGAGGCAAATTCCTATATATTGGCAAGATCCGGATAGTCCTAAATTAAAGGGATGGTGTAATAAATTAGACGAAATTCACAGCTTGGAATATCTTAGAGCGAGTGATGGCGATTCAATCGAGGCATTTGAAGAAAAATGGAAGGCATGGACAGCCTATAAGTATACAATGGGCTACGCAGAGATGATGGGTGAATAATATAAAAAGATAATAATAAGGAAAAAAAAAAAACAGAACGAAAATGGAAGAAGTAGTTATGTTAGAAGGAAGAGGTTAGGGGAAATGGGGAGGGGAAGGATATTGTATGGAATGGAATTGTATTATGTCAAGTTTATATGAAAACTAATAAAGAAATAATTAAAAAATAAAAAAACTGTGCAGAGGACACAGTACACTGAAAATACTTGCAGCTCTCTGCTTGTGGTTTTATTATGAGAACACCACTATAATAGTCACTAACTGTATTCAGGTGAGCTTTAGGTGAATGCCATGCACTGACTGTCTGCAGCTTGCACAATCACCGGCCTGTCTGTCACAGTATAGAGAATAACTGTATTCAGGTGAGCTTTAGGTGAACGCTATGCAAAGCACACAGTAGTACACTAAGTGAAACACTGACTGTCTGTAGCTAGCACAATCACCGGCCTGCCTGTCACAGTATAGAAAATAACTGTATTCAGGTGAGCTTTAGGTGAACGCTATGCAAAGCACACAGTAGTACACTAAGTGAAACACTGACTGTCTGCAGCTAGCACAATCACCTGCCTGCCTGTCACAGTATAGAGACTAACAGGAACGGGTCTAGCTAAACTCAATACAGTGTATAAATATATATACAACATCTAGGATGCATATATATCCTCTACACACTGTAACAGCAGCTAACTGACTCGCCTGCCTGCTCTATCTAACTCAATATAAATGACACTGTCTCTCTCTCTCTGTAACTCTCTCTTTCACAAACGCCAACACACTACACAAGGCCGACTTCCAGGCGGCCTTATATAGTGTGGGGCGTGTACCTACTCCTCTGAGCCATGATTGGCCAAAGCCACCCTGGCTTTGGCCAATTACAGCTCTCTGTACAGACGGTGCTGTGATTGGCCAAGAATGCGGGTCATAGTGCATGCTTGGCCAATCATCACCCAGCAATGCACTGCGATGCCGCAGTGGATTATGGGCCGTGACGCGCCACTCGAATTTGGCACGAACGGCCCATAATGTTCGATCTTCATCGAACGATCGAATAGCCGATGTTCGAGTCGAACATGGGTTCGACTCGAACACAAAGTTCATCCCTACATATTACCGCTGACTCATGGTCCAGCAGGCATGGACAGGGACGTTACCTTTCTTTCACGGCGCACTGGGTAACTCTGCTGGCAGCTGGGAAGGATGCAGGACAGGGTGCAGTATTGTTGGAGCTTGTTCCGCCACTACGCCTCCAAAATGCTAGTAGTGGTGATTCTGCCACACCTCTCTTCTCCACCCCCTCCTCTTCTTCTTCCTCTATGGCCTCTTCCTCTGCATATTTGTCCTCGGAACCAGCGGTGCTTCGTAGGCGTTCAAAGGGATACGCAAGCACTCAGGCAAAAAGATACCATGCGGTGCTTGAGCTGTTCTGCTTAGGGGACAGGAGCCACACTTGGGCAGAGATTCTGTCAGCTCTGCAGGGGCAGACTCAGAGGTGGTTGACGCCATGCCAGCTTCAGCCAGGAATGGTTGAATGCGACAATGGCACCAACCTCCTCTTCGCCCTCCAACAGGGACACTTGACCCATGCTCCCTATTTGGCTCACGACCTAAATTTGGTGGTGCAGCGGTTCTTGTTCAGGTAAGCGGGCTTACAGGATCTCCTTAGGCAGGCCAGGAAAGTCTGTGGGCATTTCCGCCGGTCATTTAATGCCAGTGCTCGGCTGGCTGACCTTCAAAAGGAATGCAACCTGCCCAAGAACCGCCTCATTTGTGACATGCCCACCAAGTGGAACTCAACGTTGGCAATTCTGCAGCGGCTGCACACGCAGCAGAGGGCCATCAATGAGTACCTGTGTGAGTATGGCACCAGGACTGGGTCAGGGGAGCTTGGCTTTTTTCCGCCACGCCAATGGCTACTGATCAAGGATACATGCACTGTCCTTTCAGCATTTGAGGAGGCCACGAGGATGGTTGGTGAGCAGTTACAGTGCATGCATCAGTGATACTGTCCCTCTTGTCTTCCTGTTGGAGCACACACTTTGTGGAATAATGAACAGGGCACTTGAGGCAGAACAGAGGGAGGAAGAGAAGGACTTCCTTACCTCTCAAGGCCCCCTTTATCCAGACAGTATTCCAGCAGGCCCGCCGATCACACAGGAAGAGGAGGAGGAGGAGAATGAGGATTGTGTCAGCATGGAGGTGGACCCTAGCACTCAACATCAGCAGCAGTCTTCAAGGGATCGTTTTCAGTCCCCAGAAACTCATGGACTTGTACGTGGCTGGGAGGAGGTGGCTGCGAATCATGTCATCCTTAGTGACCCAGAGGAATCCGGATCTAATGCCTCAGCAAACCTACGCTGCATGGCCTCCCTGATCCTACAAAGCCTGCGAAAAAACCCTCGGATTTGTGGTATCAAGGAGAGGGATCATTACTGGCTGGCAACCCTTCTTGATCCACGTTATAAGTAAGGTTGCAGAACTTATCCAGCCTTCGCAGAAGGAGCAGAGGATGAAACATCTTCGGGAGGCCTTGCAGAAAGGTTTGTGCAATGCGTTTCCAGAGCCTGGGAGGTTACAAATTCCTGGTCCTGCACAACGTGTTGCTGAGGCTTCGGTCAGTCACAGAAGGAGCGGTGGAGAAGGTGGCCGCCTGACCGATGCGTTCAGACAATTCTTTAGTCCACAGCCCCAAGGTCTGATCGGTTCCAGCAACCATTTCCAGCATATGATTTACATGGTGCAGGAATACCTAGGGGCAAGATCAGACTTGGAGACCTTTCCAACCGAAAATCCACTGGGTTACTGGGTCTTGAGGATGGATCACCGGCCAGAGCTTGCACAATATGAAATTGAGCTACTGGCCTGTCCTGCATCCAGCGTTCTTTCTGAACGCACATTTAGTGCTGCTGGAGGCTTTGTAACTGATCTCAGAGTGCGTCTGTCCACAGACTCAGTTGATTGGCTCACCTTCATAAAAATGAATCAGTCTTGGATCACCAGCTACCAAACACCGGATGCTGATGTAACCAATACATTTTTCTATGAATGTGAGATCCCTTCAAGACTGCCTATGCTGAGTGATTATCCTGTTATGCTGGACCACGGCCGTAGAGGGCAGAGTCAGTGACATAGAGGATCAGATGCCCCATATGACCCGGAAAGTGAGAGTCGCTGCTCAGCAGGCACGCCAGGCCTTTGATCGCCATTATGAAATCGAAAATCGCCTGAGACGCAACAACGTTCGCATTGTGGGGCTCCCAGAAAAGGTGGAGGGCAGAGACCCCACTACGTTCATAGAAGGCTGGCTGCAGGAAGTCTTTGGTAAAGAAGCCTTCTCTCCGATTTATACTGTGGAACGGGCGCATAGGGTGCCACCTCGCCCCCCCCCCCGGCAATCCCCCGAGATCCATGCTTGCTAGACTCCTTAATTACAGGGACCGGGAAGTGATACTTCGAATGGCCAGAGAAAGGGGGGCCGTACACTTTAACGGAGCACGGATATCCTTCTATCCTGATTTCTTTGCAGAAGTGCAGCGCAGAAGATCAAAGTTTATAGATGTCAAGAAAAGGCTGCAGAGGCTTCAGCTATCATACGCCATGTTATACCCAGCCAAGCTTCGCATAACAGCCAGAGATGAGACCCACTTTTTTGAAACTGCGCAGGATGCTGCTGACTGGCTGGACCGCAACGAACAAGTTTTCCGCAGGAGGGGACCGGAGAATGGTGAAGGTTAATGCGGATGACCCTATCTTTATCAAGGGCAATCCGGGCAAATGAGTGCTGTTACTGCATTGATGTTACTATAAGAGGACCGTTACCTACTTGAAGACACCAGCGAATAGTTTTCCACTAACTCTTCTGTTTCTTTCGCTGATCTGAGATTATAGGTGGAGTGTGTCTCTACACCCCCCTATGTGCTGTTTGATGCCATGGTGGGCATGGCTCATGTTTTTGTGCCCTGTTGGCACTAGTAATGCCAGTGTCGTTATCACTCTACACCGGTGGGAAGTCCCCAGTGAGGCCCTGTTGGCAGTCCAGGAGCCACTGGCAGATGCAGATAAGTTTTATTTTTCTTGTTTTTCTTATGTTTCTAACTTTTTCTTTTACTGTGCTGGCACCAAAGTGCTGCTGCGCAGGAATTTTTGCCACAGTTTCCGCAGGATTTTTCATTTCACAAGACACTGTTCTGTTCCAAATGATGCACCACAATCAAGGCAGTTTGAACTAAGGGGGTGTTTTTTGCTAGCTGGATGGTGGGACACAAGACTGTTGCTCCCTTTTGGGTACCCCCCCATTCAGACAGGACTTTTTGTATATACTTACCATGTCTTCTACACCCATAGTGTCGTGGAATGTCCGAGGGGTAAATGATCCTCTGAAAAGGACCATGATATCTACTGTATTGCGCAAATTTCACCCGGCCATAATTGGCTTGCAGGAGACCCATCTATTGAAAGACACAACCAGTTTCTTGGGATATGCATGGGTGGGACAGGCCTATCACTCCACTCACTCCGCCTTCTCACGCGGAGTGAGCGTACTGATCCACAAGGCTCTGGTGTACCAGGAGTTAGATTCACTTATTGATATATCTGTGAGATTTGTATTTCTATATTGCAAACTGTTTACTGTTACTATGATTTTGGCTTTTGTATATGTGCCTCCACCTTTCTCTAGAGAGGTACTGCAGTTGCTGCTGTCTTACCTGGCAAACAAGCCTGATGTTCCACTACTGCTGCTAGGGGACTTTAATTGCTACCTAGACCCCAGATTGGATAGACACCCCCCGGTGATGCCCCCAAAGGGCAACCGGGGTACGGCTCTTGGACACCTGATGGAAGAGGTGGGGTGGGTTGACATCTGGCGGGTCCGGAATCCCAAGTGTAAACAATTCTCCTGCTTCTCCAAGACGCATTGTTCCCTCTCCCGTATAGACCTTTGTCTGGGCCCCCCAACATGGTTAGCTGCACCTCTAAGGTGGAATATTTCCCTAGGGGGGTCTCGGACCACTCTCCGCTAGTAATGTGGCTGGTTACTCAACCGTCTAGCTCTCTACCCAGGGCTCCGTGGAAACTGAATGCCTACTGGCTCAAACTGTTTACATCCCCAGAACATATAGAAACCAAGATTGAAGTCTTTCTCCGGGCGCACGAGCAATACCTAGACCCACTGCTATCTTAGAGGGGTATTTATTGAGGAAATACATATCGTCAGGAATAACTCCTCTGCCTTGGTGGAGCGGGTGGGAGACCAGGTGAGACAGCTGGAACTTGCTTATGTGACTAGCCCTACTGACTCGGCCCGAGAGGCTTGGATGTCGGCCCAGGATTCTCTGGACCGTCTGCGATCCTCAAAGGCAGAGCGGAAGAGATTCTTTACAAAACTTGCATTTTGTGAGGAAGGGGAACAAACTGGGCGTTTACTGGCTAAGATAGCAAGGTCTCAAACACAGTCCCCAGCCATCGGTGCTATACGCACATCTACAGGTATAGTGGTTAAAGCCCGTGAAGCCATTGTATCCGAGCTGGCATCCTTCTATGAGGGCCTTTATTGATCGAGGGACACCTACTCAGATGTGGACCTTGAGGCATACATGGCTAGTATTGATCTGCCCGCTCTTTCCACATCTGCCAGAGAGCAATTAGATGCCCCCATTACTTTGGGTGAGCTGCAATTGGCGACAAGCTCTTTTCCTACATGTAAAGCCCCCGGGGAGGATGGCCTTCCCAAAGAGGTGTACACTCAATTTGGGGTGCACCTGTTACCTGAACTATTGAAGGTCTTCAACGCCACACTAGAGGGTGGTCAGCTACCTGGCTCCATGGCCAGGGCTAATATTGTTTTACTATTAAAGCCGGGGAAGGATCCGGTTGACCCTGGCTCCTATAGGCCTATATCGCTGCTGCAGAGTGATGTGAAAATCCTGGCAAAGGTCTTGGCGCGCAGGGTCAACGGGATAATTACATCTATTATCCACCCAGATCAGGCTGGTTTCATGCCGCAGAAGTCTACTGCCACTAATTTGAGGCGCATGTTTTTGAACATGCAGGTGCAGGCGGACAATGGGGGCCACAGGGCGCTCTTATCCCTTGATGCCAACAAGGCATTTGATAGTGTCAGTTGGAGGTTCCTCTGGGCGGTGTTGGCCAAGTTTGGATTTGGGGACAAATTCATAGAGTGGGTCAGGTTGCTATACGCGTCCCCCAAGGCGACCATCAGGGTCGCGGATAGGATGTCACCGGCTTTTGCTTTGGGTAGGGGGACGAGAAAGGGTTGCCCCCTGTCCCCCCTGCTCTTCGTGATTGCTATAGAGCCATTGGCGGCCTTGGTACGGGCTAGTGCCCGCGTTCGGGGTTTCCAATACGGCACGCTGCAGGAAAAAATCATGTTGTATGCGGATGACATGCTGTTATTTCTGGGGGACCCCACGCACTCCATCCCCGGGGTTATGTCGATAATAGAGCAATTCGGTCACTACTCGGGGTTGACCATTAACTGGTCGAAATCCGCCCTGATGTTGTTGGATGAGGATGGTGGCGTGGCCCTGCCGGACTCATGTCCCATCCCAGTTGTGTCTAGCTTTAAATATTTGGGGGTGCAGGTGTCGCCCAGGTTGGGGGATTACTGCTCCCTTAATGTGCACCCTTTGCTGTCCCGGTTTAGAGATAAAATTAATACCTGGAACACCCTAAAAATGTCACTTGCAGGTAAAGCCAACCTGATAAAAATGATTTTAATGCCACAACTACTCTACTTTTTACACAACTCGCCTGTAGTGATACACCTGAAAATCTTTCGAATAGTGAACACTCTCTTCCGACGGTTGTTATGGCATACTAGGCCCCCTCGGATTAGATTGGAACACCTGCAGCGTGCCAAGGACAGTGGGGGGTTGGTGGTTCCCAACCCTTGGCTGTACTACATGGCGGCCCAGTTGCAGCATTTGATCGGCTCTATATCCCAGGACCCGGGGAGCTCGGCGGCATGACTGATGCTATCGGCCACTGGCGCTGAGACTATCCCGATGGGGCTGGAGGCGCAAATGTTCCTAAAATCCAATAAGCAGACCCCTACGCTCTCACTTATTCAAAAGGTGTGGAACAAGGGCCGGCAACTACAGGGGGTGCAGGGATTCACGGAAGACAGCCCAATATGGGGCAATAGGTCATATGTGGAGTTGGTGAAGCTGCAGCAGGGGCCCAGATGGCGCGTCCATGGTGTGGCTCTGCTGTCCCACGTCTTCGCTAATGGCAGGCTTCTCACTTTTCCTGAACTGCAGGCCAGATTTGGCCTCCCAGCTCATATGCATTACTACTATATGCAGCTCCAGCATGCGGTTGCTGCACACGGGAATGCGGTGGAGTGGGTTCAGTCGCCCGCCCCGGTGTTCTGTATGTTGCACACTAGCAATGAAACAAAAGGGTTTATCTCCCAATGCTACCAGATGTTACTGGCAAATCACCTACATGCATTCCCGAGCAGGAAATGTGGGAGAAGGACATAGGCACAATGACAGGGGACCAATGGGAGGAGGCGTGGCAGTCAGTCACCACCTGCTCTTTAAATGCAGAAAGTGTCACAGTTATATATACTATTGAGGGCACATTACACCCCAATAAAATTACATAAGATGGTTAAGCTCGAGGACCCTGTGTGTGGTAGATGTCAGAGGCACAATGGAAATCTCATTCATCTCCTGTGGAGATGCCCTAAGCTTCACAGGTATTGGACTGAGGTGGTGGATACACTGAATAGAGTGTTTCAAACTACGATCCCTGCGGATCCTAAGTGCTGCTTGCTGGGGGTCTTGGAGGAAGTGATCCCTGGGGAGTTGACCAGGATCGCAATCTCTAGGGCCCTATTTCAGGCCAGGAAGCTTATTTTGATGGGTTGGAAGTCGGCTTCACCGCCTACCACCACCTCCTGGGTGGCACACATGGGGAATACTCTCATAATGGAAAAGTACATATACCAACACAGGGGCAGCCCGGGTAGGTTTGAGAGAATTTGGTCCCAATGGCTTGATACCCCTGGCCTGAGCCCCAGGGAGCTGGTGATGTCCCGACTTTTACAATAAACTTGAAACCAAGTGGCCAGGGACTAATGTGCTTATCCATGCAAGATTGTGGTGTTGTTCTTATGTGTTGTTTTACAGTTAGCCAGCAGAGGGAAACCTTTGCTATTTTTTGTACAATGGAAACTGTTGTGATTTATCTGGTGTTCAATAAAAACCTTTTTGATTCAAAAAAAAATCCTGTTATGCTGAGTGACTATCCTATTCCTCCTCAATGTTCATGTTGATAGCTTCTAAGAACATTTTTGTTTCAGGGCACTACCACCACTGCCTAAGGCCCAATTTTTCTGCCCCTGTTTAACAGGGGCATGTAATTACAATTTTTGCTGTAATATTTCACAGCAGGGCTCGTTCTTGTGCTCAACTAGAGTATCTGTTAGGCTTTACAGTGTTGTGTCACCACCAACACCACCACCGCCTAAGGCCCAATTTATCTGCCCCTGTTTAACAGGGGCGCGTAATTACAATCTTTGATCTAATATTTCACAGCAGGGCTCGTTCCTTCGCTCAACTAGAGTGTCTGTGAGACTTTACAGTGTTGTGTCACCACCACCGCATATAGCCCAATTTTTCTGCCCCTGTTTAACCGGGGCATGTAATTACAACATTTGCTCTAATATTTCACAGCAGGGCTCGTTTCTGCGCCCACCAAGAGTAACTGTGAGGGCTTACAGTGTTGTGGCACCACCACCAAAAAAAGCCTATTTTTTCTGCCCCTGTTCAACAGGGGCATGTAATTACAATTCTTGATATAATATTTCACAGAAGGGCCCGTTCCAGCACCCACCAAGAGTAACTGTGAGGGCTTACAGTGTTCTGGTACCACCAACACCTAAGGCCCAATTTTCTGCAGAGTATATAGGGCAGGCCGTATAGTATATACAGGCGGTCCCCTACTTTCAAACATCCGACTTACAAACGACTCCTACTTACAAACGGAGGGAGACAACAGGAAGTGAGAGAAAATCTACCCCTAGGAAGGGAAATTCTCTCCTGTAAGAGTTAATATGGGAAAAAGGTGTCTCCACTGATGCTTTATCACCAATCCTTTTTTCCCTAATAACCCCAAATTTTCAAAATCCAATTGTCATTGGGACAGAAAGTGAGCAAAAATCTTCTGAACATGGGCACAGACAGCAAAACAAATGCCTCAGGGGTGATAACCCTTCTCTATGTTATCCAAAAAGCTTAAAAATAGCTTTTTTGGCTGGAGCTACACTTACAAAATGTACCTGTTCCAAATTACTAACAGATTCAACTTAAGAACAAACCTACAGTCCCTGTCTTGTTTGGACCGCCTGTATACTGCTGTTTAGAGTATATAGGGCCTGGGGGCCCCCACATCTTTTCTTTTTTTAATTTGGGTGCAGGGTTCCCCTTAATATCCATACAAGACCCAAAGGACCTGGTAATGGCCTGGGGGGGGTACCCATGCAGTTTTTCTCAATAATTTTCATCCATATTGCCGGGACCCGACATTACATTACAGCCGCAAGCAGTTTTAAATTACTTTTATTCCTTTAGAAATGTAATTTTGTGCAGGGACCGTTCCAAACACGGGAAACATGCGACCCTTTGCAGGCATAATATAGACACCCCCCAGGTACGATATTTAAAAGAATATTTCACTTTTATTTTTTCACTTTAAGCATTATTAAAATCATTGCTCCTGAAAAAACTGTAGTTTTTAAAACTTTTTTTTGCATTGATACATGTCCCCTGGTGCAGGACCCGGGTCCCCAAACACTTTTTATGACAATAACTTGCATATTAGCCTTTAAAATTCGCACTTTTGATTTTTCACGTTCGGGTCCCATAGACTTTAATGGTGTTCGAATGTTCGCGCAAACTTTCGGTTCGTTCGCATGTTTTGCCGTGAACCGAACCGGGGGGTGTTCGGCTCATCCCTATCAAGGATCCATATATTTATAATTTTTATAATTTATCCAAAATTCATAAATCACCTATTAATTCTTCTGCCAGACCAGTCTCCTCTAGTATCATGCTATAAAAATGGTTCATTGACCACCATTTGCAAATATTTGTTAGGCATCTACTTTCATACTTGAAAGATCTGACAGTATCTTTTATCAATCCTTAGAGGAGATATCTGGAGATTAACAATTGAGTGACCCTAGATGTAGCATCCCTCTATTCAAACATCTAATTCACCAGTCACAAATATACATAATCTACAGCCTCTCCCCCATGTCACTGTCCTGTACACTATCACATCCCCATGTCCCCAACACAATTGTTACACCTCCAAATCACCGTATGCCCGCCACCCTCTATTCCCTGTACTTCATGGATGCCCAGCTTGGCCCCTTCTAGTCTAGTTAAGTCCTGCTCTAGCAGGGTTTAGCTGCTGCTGAACTAAAGCATAATTACATCTCAAACAGGATTACCACTAGTAAGACTAAAGCTTAGTACACACAAGCAGAATGTCGGGTGGCACTGGCTATTTTAATATAAACCAGCCGACATCCGGCCCGTGTACTGCAGCCAGTCTGGCAGAAGCTGACCATATGACTGGCTTTTGTTGAATGGGCAAGACCAAAAAAGGTCTGCCAATCAGCTCCCTATTACCACTCTCAACTAATGGTTGAGAGCGCTGACCAAAGTGTTCTGGCGGGGGGGGGAGGGGCAGTCCCCCTGTCAGAACACAATAGCACAGCAGTACTAACATTGCATAGTTAGTAGTTAGTACTCCTGAGCTGTGAGTTTTTTTTCATTCAGCTCTGCAGTGTTGAAAGAAAAAAAATAGTAGTGTGTGCCAGGCTTAACAGCACAGTGTACGCATTGCTTCTTAAATATTCAAGTCTAAGGTAAGGCTTACCTATAGGTACTGTAAATATCTAAACGTGCACCCTTTAGGAGATATTTACTGTACATGCAGCCAGCAACATCACTGGCGTATGCGCTCTAAAGGAACGGCCACCCGAGCCGTGCTTTAAACGGTGGCTCACGCACGCATGCGCTAAAGTGACGTCATTGCAGCTCCAGCCACTCACACAACCGCAGTCCACGAACCCTGAAAGGAAGACGAGTGAAGATAGAAGCCCTGTCAGCAATGAAAGCTCACTGCTGGAAGGGCTTGCTTTTAAGGTAAGTTCCACATAATGTGCTAGTATGGGATGCATATTAGCACATATAAACTTTGCCTTGCAGGTAAAAAAATAAAAATAAATTGCCGGCGGTTGACTACCACTTTAAAGTCCCATGACCCATATATTAGAAGTCATGTTTTTCCAGACACCGGGCGCTCCTTTTTAGCTAAAAAAAAAAGGAATCAATGTGATCGACGAAATATAAAGTATGTATACATTTTACATACTGTTTTTATCTTTCCTTCTTTGGCGTTATTTAAATTCGTTTTTTTTTTACTTTGAATTTCATAATTTTGTATACATAGATAACCTCACCTATGAACATATTTACTATTGTTTTAGGGTCAGTTCACAACAGAATCACACAGGAACCAGGGGCGGATCCAGAGTTATTTCTCGGGAGGGGCACTGACAAAAAATATGTTTTTTTGGTGGGAAATTTATCAGGGAAATGGCTGGTGTCGGCGCTTCAATCATCCTGGCACCATGGTTGTTATGGTGTCAGGATAATTGAAGCGCATTATTTCTATTATTACATTGTAATATAAAATTAAATAGTTCAATGCAGAATCAGTGGGAGTCCCCGAGTGTGTCACTTGCCACCGTCGCCTGCAATTAGTGGGAGCCCTGAGCGTGTCACTTGCCACACATTGCGGATTGTCACTTGCCACGTCACCTGCCACATCTTGTGGATTGTCACTTGCCACATCACCTGCCACACCTTGTGGATTGTCACTTGCCACGTGACCTGCCACACCTTGCGGATTGTCACTTGCCACGTCACCTGCCACACCTTGTGGATTGTCACTTGCCACTCACCTGCCACATCTTGTGGATTGTCACTTGCCACACCTTGTGGATAGTCACTTGCCACATCACCTGCCACACCTTGCGGATTGTCACTAGCCACACCTTGCGGATTGTCACTCACCTGCCACACCTTGCTGATTGTCACTTGCCTGCCGCCAGATGCAGATTGTCATTTGCCACGTCACCTGACACAATTTGCGGATTGTCACTAACTTGCCTGCTAAGGTGTCGTTTTAGTTGTCTCTTGCTGTGTCCCAGACTCCCAGAGTCAGGCAGCAGAGAGATAATGTAATCTCTCTGCTGCCTGCACAGTGAGGGCGGAAGTCACTGCAGGAATGCAGGGCAGGCACGGGCAGTGAGAGATGAGCCTGCTCTCTCACTCTCACCTGAGCTGCCAACACACTGAGCAGCACGGTCTGCCCACGAACCGTGCCGCCCGCCCACAAACCGTGCCGCAAGCGGAGTCGCCCGCTTTCTTACCCGTCTGTGGAGCCGCACGCTATCGCACCTGCTCGCAGAGCGGCCCGACGTGACTCACTGGCGTCACTCGTTGCTAGACGCCAAGCGGCCCAGGCGTTAGCAACGAGTGCAGGGAAGAGGCTCCACCCACCTCCTCCTCCGCTCTTGGTATCGCGTCAGTGCGCCGCATAACTACATTAGACGAGTCTCTCTCTCGGCACCGCTGATCGGCTGATGTGAGTAACTGAGAGAGAGGCAGCGGCAGCCGCAGAACAAGTACTGTATATACTCAAGTATAAGCCGACCCGAATATAAGCCAATGCACCTAATTTTACCCCAAAAAACTGGGAAAACTTATTGACTCGAGTATAAGCCTAGGGTGTCCATCTGCATGCCTCACTGTGCCCATGCTTCACTGTAACCATGACTAGACTGATGTTTAACATGGGAGTCTATGGAAGGAGTGCCCGGGTTTGAAAAAATCGGTTCTCCTTGGCCTTAGGTAGAGGAGATATGGGGCTACATGTGTGCCAAGTTTGGGGTCCAGGGGACCTACGACTGGCCGGTACCGGGTCAGCAAAGTCACCGGAGAAATGACCGTTTAACATGATAGTCTATGGAAGGAGTGCCCGGCTTTGAAAAATCGGTTCTCCCCGGCCGTAGGTCTCCCAGACACCAAACTTTGAACACTTGTAAAGGAGACATGGGGCTACACGTGTGCCAAGTTTGGGGTCCAGAAGACCTATGGCCAGCCGGTACCGGGTCCCCAAAGTCCGGGAGATCAGGTGCAAAAAAAAAAAACAGAGCAAGCAATTGTGACAGATTGTCTCGGGGGGGCAATTGCCCTGTTGCCCCCCCTCTGGATCCGCCCCTGACAGGAACGTGGTCTGCTATCCTATGCAATTCCTCTGCATTCCTCTGCATTCCTTTGCAGTGCAATTTGACAGCCTATTCATTTGAATGGGCTGCAAATCACATCTGACCGCCCAAAAAGTAGTGCACACATTACTTTAAATAAACTTGCAGCACCCAATCGCATGGCACTGCATTACTGTGATTGGCATTTGGGGTGCTATTATCAATGTATTGGCACCCTCAACAGATCTCAAAGCCAGTGAGGTTTGAACGTGTTGTGGTAAATACACACAGAACTCACCTTTCCTGCACCGCAGTCTGGTGTTAATCAGCCCTTAGACAAGATACTGACTATATCCTTTGTTTTATATACCGGTATATATATAAATATATTCACATATATATATATATATATATATATATATATATATATATATATATATACACAGTATCTCACAAAAGTGAGTACACCCCTCACATTTTTGTAAATATTTTATTATATATTTTCATGTGACAACAGTGTAAATTTGCTGTCCCCTCAAAATAACTCAACACACACCGATTAATGTCTAAACCGCTGGCAACAAAAGTGAGTACACCGCTAAGTGAAAATGTCCAATATGGGCCCAATTAGCCATTTCCCCTCCCCGATGTCATGTAACTCGTTAGTGTTACAAAGTCTCAGATGTGAATGGGGAGCAGGTGTGGTAAATTTGGTGTTATCGCTCTCACTCTCTCATATTGGTCACTGGAAGTTCAATATGGCACGTCATAGCAAAGAACTCTCTGAGGATCTGAAAAAAAAAATATTGCTCTACATAAAGATGGCCTAGGCTATAAGAAGATTGCCAAAACCCTGAAACTGAGCTGCAGCGCAGTGGCCAAGGACCATACAGCGGTTTAACAGAATAGGTTCTATTCAGAACAAGCCTGCATGTGCTCAGCGTCATATCCAGAGGTTGTCTTTGGTAAATAGACGTATGAGGGCTGCCAGCATTGCTGCAGAGTAGGGATGAGCTTCGAGTTTGAGTCAAACTCATGTTCGACTCGAACATTGCCTGTTCGTCCGTTCGCCGAACAGCGAACAATTTGGGGTGTTCGCGGCAAATTCGAAAAGTCTATGGGAGAAATCTAAAGTGCTAATTTTAAAAGCTTATATGCAAGTTATTGTCCTAAAAAGTGTTTGGGGACACGGGTCCTGCCCCAGGGGACATGTATCAATGCAAAAAAAAAGTTTTAAAAACGGAAGTTTTTTCGGGAGCAGTGATTTTAACCACTTAACGACCGCCCACTGTAAATATACGTCAGCAGAATGGCACCGACAGGCACAATCACGTATATATACGTGATTGCCTTTGTATAGTTGGGGGGTCCGATCGGACCCCCCTTCTTTACAGTGAGTTGTCGTTTTACCTTCGGGAGCGATCCGGCATGAGGGGACGGCCGTTCGATTCCGGCCACCCCCTCTCGATCGCTCCCGGCGAATGAGAGAGCTTCCCCTGCCTGCCAGGAAGGAGGAAGTGATGTCATCTCTCCTGGGGCGCTCACATATACCGAGCGCCGTACAGGAGAAGATGCCAGGTTAGTACACACAACACTACACTGACACCAGGACACATAGGCACATAAATCGCCCCCCCCCAGGCCCCCCCAGACACCCCCAGATCACCCCCCAGCCCCCCCCCCCAGTCACAGTGTCACTGATTGCAGTGACCATTTATTTAGTGATCACTGCAATCAGTGACATTTGTGACTGTAAAAGTGTCACCAAAGTTTAGTCTTAGGTCCAGTGTAGCCCCCTAACCCCCCCCTAATAAAGGTTTAACCCCCTGATCACCCCCCAGATAACCCTTTCACCCCCTATCACCACTGTCACTAAGCAATCATTTTTCTGATCGATGTCTTAGCGTCGGTGATGCTGATCGGTAGCCAGTAATTTTTTTTAGGTTCGCCGCAGGTTTTTATAGCGTCGGGTACCCCCATATATTACCTAATAAAGGTTTAACCCCCTTGATTGCCCCCCAGGTAACCCTTTCACCCCCTATCACCACTGTCACTAAGTTATAATTTTTCTGATCGATGTCTTAGCGTCGGCGATGCTGATCGGTAGCCAGTAATTTTTTTTAAGTTCGCCGCAGGTTTTTATAGCGTCGGGTACCCCCATATATTACCTAATAAAGGTTTAACCCCCTTGATCACCCCCCAGGTAACCCTTTCACCCCCTAGCACCGCCGTGGCTATGCGATCATTTTTCTGATCGATGTCTTAGCATCGGTGATGCTGATCGGTAGCCAGTAATTTTTTTTAGGTTCGCCGCAGGTTTTTATAGCGTCGGGTACCCCCATATATTACCTAATAAAGGTTTAACCCCCTTGATCGCCCCCCCAGGTAACCCTTTCACCCCCTATCACCACTGTCACTAAGCGATAATTTTTCTGATCGATGTCTTAGCGTCGGCGATGCTGATCGGTAGCCAGTAATTTTTTTTAGGTTCGCCGCAGGTTTTTATAGCGTCGGGTACCCCCATATATTACCTAATAAAGGTGTAACCCCCTTGATCACCCCCCAGGTAACCCTTTCACCCCCTAGCACCGCCGTCACTATGCAATCATTTTTCTGATCGATGTCTTAGCGTCGGTGATGCTGATCGGTAGCCAGTAATTTTTTTTAGGTTCGCCGCAGGTTTTTATAGCGTCAGGTACCCCCATATATTATCTAATAAAGGTTTAACCCCCTGATCGCCCCCCAGGTAACCCTTTCACCCCCTATCACCACTGTCGCTAAGCAATCGTTTTTATGATCGTTGTCTTAGTGTCGGTGATGCCGATAGGTAGCCAGTAATTTTTTTTTAGGTTCGCCGTCAGGTTTTTATATAGCGTCAGGTACCCCCATATATTACCCTAAAAAAGGTTTTAACCCCCTAATTGCCCCTAGTTAACCCTTTCACCAGTGATCATCATATAAGTGTTACGGGTGACGCTGGTTAGTTAGTTTGCTTTTTATAGTGTCAGGGCACCCGCCGTATATAACCCAATAAAGGTTTAACCCCCTGATCGCCCGGCGGGTGAAATCAGTTAGGTTTTAGCGTCAGAGAGGGTCTGCGTCACACGCCAGGCAGCGTCAGGTTAGTGCCAGTAGCGCTAACACCCACGCGTGAAGCATACACCCCCCTTAGTGGTATAGTATCTGATCAGCTCAATATCTGATCTGATCAGATCTATACTAGCGTCCCCAGCAGTTTAGGGTTCCCAAAAACGCAGTGTTAGCGGGATCAGCCCAGATACCTGCTAGCACCTGCGTTTTGCCCCTCCGTCCAGCCCAGGCCACCGAAGTGCAGTATCGATCGATCACTGTCACTTGCAAAACACAACACACATAACTGCAGCGTTCGCAGAGACAGGCCTGATCCCTGCGACTCCAGTGCTGTAGGAGGTAATTTCACCACCACAGTTAAAAAAAAAAGCATATATGCCGAAGCATTGGGGCAGCAGGAGCGGAGGAGCGATTTTGCTCCTAATGCCGCGTACATACGGTCGAAATTCCGACGGAGGCTTGCCCGTGGAAAAGCCTGACCATGTGTACGCGGCATAACTTTTGCGAGAAGATGCCCCCATGCTTCGGCATATATAAATGGTGCATGTATGCCCATCATTAGAAGTGGGTGGATGAAGGGCGGTATTCTAATGGTGGGCATACCCACCGATCAATCTTTTTTTTTCGTTCAGCCAAGAGGCTGCATGAAAAAATATTACAATACATGTCCAACAAGGACCAGCAACGTACTGGTATGTTGCTGGACTTTGAATGTTTATACCAGAATGATGCCTGCGGGTTTAGGTATCATCTTGGTATCATTCTTTTCAGCCAGCGGCCGGCTTTCATGTAAAAGCAATCCTAGTGGCTAATTAGCCTCTGGACTGCTTTTACAAGCAGTGGGAGGGAATGTCCCCCCCGGATATAAAAAGCGCCATTGGGAAATTGGGAAAGCATTTTATCACACCGATCTTGGTGTGGTCAGATGCTTTGAGGGCAGAGGAAAGATCTAGGGTCCAATAGACCCCAGTTTTTTCAAAAAAGAGTACCTGTCATTACCTATTGCTATCATAGGGGATATTTACATTCCCTGAGATAACAATAAAAGTGATAAAAATAAATAAATATGGAAGCAACAGTTTAAAAATAAAATAAAAAAGCAAAATTAATAATAAAAAAAAAAAAAAAAAAAAAAAAAGCACCCCTGTCCTGCCCTGCTCTTTCCCAATGGCGAATGCAAGCGTTGGTCTGGCGTCATATGTAAACAGCAATTGCACCATGCATGTGAGGTATCACCGCGAAGGTCAGATCGAGGGCAGTAATTTTAGCAGTAGACCTCCTCTGTAAATCTAACGGGGTAACCTGTAAATGCTTTTAAAGGCTTTTAAAAATGTATGTAGTTTGTCGCCAATGCGCGTTTGTGCGAAATTTTAAAGCATGTCGTGTTTGGTATCTATGTACTCGGCCTAAGATCATCTTTTTTATTTCATCAAACATTTGGGCAATATAGTGTGTTTTAGTGCATTAAAATTAAAAAAAGTGTATTTCTTCCCCAAAAAATGCGTTTGAAAAATCGCTGCGCAAATACTGTGTAGAAAAAAAAAATGCAACACCCACCATTTTATTCTGTAGGGCCTTTGCTTTAAAAATATATATAATGTTTGGGGGTTCAACATAATTTTCTTGCAAAAAAAAATATGTTTTCATGTAAACAAAAAGTGTCAAAAAGGGCTTTGTCTTCAAGTGGTTAGAAGAGTGGATGTAAGCTTCCTAATGTTGTGTATAAAATGCCAGAACAGTTCAAACCCCCCCCAAATGACCCCATTTTGGAAAGTAGACACCCCAAGCTATATACTGAGAGGCATGTCGAGTCCATGGAATATTTTATATGTTGACACAAGTTGCGGAAAAAATAATTTTTTTTTTTTTTTTTGCACAAAGTTGTCACTAAATGATATATTGCTCAAACATGCCATGGGCATATGTGGAATTACACCCCAAAATACATTCTGTTGCTTCTCCTGAGTACGGGGATACCACATGTGTGAGACTTTTTGGGAGCCTAGCCGCGTACGGGACCCCAAAAACCAAGCACCGCCTTCAGGCTTTCTAAGGGTGTCAATTTTTGATTTCACTTCTCACTGCCTATCACAGTTTCGGAGGCCATGGAATGCCCAGATGGCACAAAACCCCCCCAAATGACCCCATTTTGGAAAGTAGACACCCCAAGCTATTTGCTGAGAGGTATTGTGAGTATTTTGCAGATCTCGCTTTTTGTCACAAAGTTTTGAAAATTGAAAAAAAAAAGAAAAAAAAAAAATGTTCTTTTTTCATTTTCAAAAACAAATGAGAGCTGTAAAATACTCACCATGCCTCTCAACAAACAGCTTGGGGTGTCTACTTTCCAAAATGGGGTCATTTGGGGGGTTTTGTGCTATTTTGGCATTTTATGGCCTTCAAAACTGTGATAGGTATTGAGGAGTGAAATCAAAAATTTGCGCCCTTAGAAATCCTGAAGGCGGTGCTTGGTTTCCGGGGTCCCGTACGTGGCTAGGCTCCTAAAAAGTCCCACACATGTGGTATCCCCGTACTCAGGAGAAGCAGCAGAATGTATTTTGGGGTGCAATTCCACATATAACCATGGCATGTGTGAGCAATATATCATTTAGTGACAACTTTTTGTAATTTTTTTTTTTTGTCATTATTCAATCACTTGGGACAAAAAAAAATATTCAATGGGCTCAACATGCCTCTCAGCAATTTCCTTGGGGTGTCTACTTTCTAAAATGGGGTCATTTGGGGGGGTTTTGTACTGTCCTGTCATTTTAGCACCTCAAGAAATGAGATAGGCAGTCATAAATTAAAAGCTGTGTAAATTCCAGAAAATGTACCCTAGTTTGTAAACGCTATAACTTTTGCGCAAACCGATAAATATACGCTTATTGACATTTTTTTTACTAAAGACATGTGGCTGAATACATTTTGGCCTAAATGTATGACTAAAATTGAGTTTATTCGATTTTTCTTATAACAAAAAGTAGAAAATATCATTTTTTTTCAAAATTTTCGGTCTTTTTTCGTTTATATCGCAAAAAATAAAAATCGCAGAGGCAATCAAATACCATTAAAAGAAAGCTCTATTTGTGGGAAGAAAAGGACGCAAATTTCGTTTGGGTACAACATTGCATGTCCGCACAATTTACAGTTAAAGCAGCGCAGTGCAAAATTCTGAATTCACCTCTGGTCCTCTAGCTACCAAATGGTCCGGGGCTTAAGTGGTTAATAATGCTTAAAGTGAAATAATAAAAGTGAAATATTCCTTTAAATTTCACACCTAGGGTGTGTGTATAGTATGCATGTAAAGTCGCGCTTGTTTCCCGTGCTTAGAACTGTCCCTGCACAAAGTGTAATTTCTGAAGGAAAAAAAATCATTTAAAACTCACTCGCGGCTATAATGAATTGTCGACTCCCGGCAATACAGAGAAAAGTCATTGATAAAAAAAAAAAAGCGTGGGGGTCCCCCCAAATTCAATTACCAGGCTCTTCAGGTCTGGTATGGATATTAAGGGGAACCCTGCCGCAAATTAAAAAAAAAAATGCGTGGAGTTCCCCCAAATATCCATATCAGGCCCTTCAGGTCTGGTATGGATTTTAAGGGGAACTCCACCCCAAATTTAAAAATCCATACCAGACCCTTTATCCGAGCACACAACCTGGCAGGCCGCAGGAAAACGAGAGAGCGCCCCCCCTCCTGAACTGTACCAGGCCACATGCCCTCAACATGGGGAGGATGTCCCCATGTTGATGGGGACAATGGCCTCATCCCCACAACCCTTGCCCGGTGGTTGTGGGGGTCTGCGGGCGGGGGTTTTATCGGAATCTGGAAGACCCCTTTAACAAAGGGGACCCCAGATCCCGCCCCCCCATGTGAATTGGTAAGGGGTACATTGTACCCCTACCATTTCACAAAGAAAGTGTAAAAAAAATGTAAAAAAAACACACAGACACCTTGGAGAAGTCCTTTATTAAAAATATATATATATTTTTTTTAAAACATTCCAGCGATGAAATCCAGTGTCCCGCGGCAATCCGATGTCCAGCGCTGTCCGTCATTGGCTGAGCCTGAGCGGACCTGATGGGGAACCTCCTCCTCAGTGTATTAAATGAATAGACCCGCCCCTTCTAAAGTTCCCCATCAGGTCCGCTCAACCAATGATGTAGGTGTAAGGCTAAGCGGACCAGATGCGGTACGTGTGAAGGGGCGGGTCTATTTATTTATTACACAGTGGAGGAAGTTCCCCATCCGGTCCGCTCATCCAATGACTTAGGCGGGGTCTGACATACGAGGGGGTGGGTCTATTCATTTAATACACTGCGGAGGAAGTTCCCCATCAGGTCCGCTCAGGCTCAGCCAATGACAGACAGCGCTGGACATCGGATCGCCGCGGGACACTGGATTCCATCGCTGGAATATTTTTTTTTTTCTTTTTAATAAAGGACTTTTCCAAGGTGTCTGTGTGTTTTTTTTATTTTTTTTTACACTTTCTTCGTTCAATGGTAGGGGTACAATGTAACCCTTACCAATTCACATGGGGGGGCGGGATCTGGGGGTCCCCTTTGTTAAAGGGGTCTTCCAGATTCCGATAAGCCCTCCGCCTGCAGACCCCCACAACCACCGGGCAAGGGTTGTGGGGATGAGGCCCTTGTCCCCATCAACATAGGGACATCCTCCCCATGTTGAGGGCATGTGGCCTGGTACGGTTCAAGAGGGGGGGCGCTCTCTCGTCTCCCCACTTTTCCTGCAGCCTGCCAGGTTGCGTGCTCGGATAAAGGGTCTGGTATGGATTTTGGGGGGAACTCCACGCCATTTTTTTTTTATCAATGACTTTTCTATGTATTGCCGAGAGCCGACAATTCATTATAGCCACGAGTGAGTTTTAAATGCTACTTTGTGCAGGGACAGTTCTAAGCAAGGGAAACAAGCGCGACTTTACATGCATACTATACACACCCCTAGGTACGAAATTTAAAGGAAAATTTCACTTTTATTTTTTCATTTTAAGCATTATTAAAATCACTGCTCCCGAAAAAACGGCCGTTTTTAAAACTTCTTTTTGCATTGATACATGTCCCCTGGGGCAGGACCCGGGTCCCCAAACCCTTTTTAGCACAATAACTTGCATATTAGCCTTTTAAATTAGCACTTTTGATTTTGAAAGTTCGAGTCCATTGTATTTAATAGGGTTCTAAAATTCACGCGAACATTCTGGCTGTTCGCAGGTTCTGGTGCGGACGGAACAGGGGGGTGTTCGGCTCATCCCTACTGCAGAGGTTGAAGGGGTGGGGGTTCAGCCTGTCAGTGCTCAGACCATACGCTGCACGCTGCATCAAATTGGTCTGCATGGCTGTCGTCCCAGAAGAAAGCCTCTTCTAAAGTTGATGCACAAGAAAGCTCGCAATCGGTTTTCTGAAGACAAGCAGACTAAGGATATGGATTACTGAAACCATGTCCTGTGGTCTAATGAGACCAGGATAAATGTATTTGGTTCAGATGGTGTCAAGCGTGTGTCGTGGCAACCAGATGAGGAGTACAAAGACAAGCGTGTCTTGCCTACAGTCAACATTGGTTGTGGGAGTGTCATGGTCTGGGGCTGCATGAGTGGTGCCTGCACTGTGAAGCTACAGTTCATTGAAGGAACCATGAATGCCAACATGTACTGTGACATACTGGAGCAGAGCATGATCCCCTCCCTTCGGATAACAACCCCAAACACACATCCAAGACGACCACTGCCTTGCTAAAGAAGCTGAGGGTAAAGGTGATGGACTGGCCAAGCATGTCTCCAGACCTAAACCCTATTGAGCATCTGTGGGGCATCAAAATAACAAATATATTGTAGCGCTAGTGAATATGAATGAATATAAAATAACACCCTGTGAAAAAGTGATAACATTCCAGGAATCAGATGTCAATAGTCCATCATAATAGGAACCATATCAAAAGTCTCTGGTAAATAAAAAATCAACAAGTTCTTGGTAGTTAAATGATACTTCCGAACTCTTGAATAAATTGTGAAATAAGAATCACCACCACCGATATAAAGGAGGCTTACCGGAATCTATGGACCCTAATAGACATACGTCTAGAGGGTCGACTCAAGCTTTGGATATATATCACTGAAGAATCGTCGGCTGGTGATTCCCCAAAGGACGTCACTCAAGGCAACCAATGGTGGGAGGATGGAAAAACTTGAAAGATGGTGACCCAATGATGGTTTAACCAAAATGAAAGCCAATTCTTAGATGTGATGGCTGCATTTGTTTTATTTTTTAGGCTTTCATTCCTTTATTTTTAACAGGTGATCCAACCAGTAGGTCTGTTTCAACAGAACAAGCTGCCCTGCTCACACACGCTGGCTCCACGGCTCCTCTCTCTGCTCTTCACAAGAAACTTCCCATCACTCTGAGAAGAGTGGAAAACACAGCGAAAGTCTTTATTTTGTTTGCACCTTTTTGTCTATTGGTTTGTAGCCGCTCACTTTCTTTAGCAGCACGGAATTTTTTGTATTTGTTTCCATCTGTGGGGCATCCTCAAATGTAAGGTGGAGGAATGCAAGGTCTCTAACATCCACCAGCTCCGTGATGTCATCATGGAGGAGTGGCCATCCACTCCAGTGGCAACCTGTGAAGCTCTGGTGAACTCCATGCCCAAGATGGTTAAGGCAGTGCAGGAAAATAATGGTGTGGCTACACAAAATATTGACACTTTGGGCCCAATTTGGACATTTTCACTTAGGGGTGTACTCAGTTTTGTTGCCAGCGGTTTAGACATTAATGGCTGTATGTTGAGTTATTTTGAGGGGACAGCAAATTTACACTGTTAACAAAGCTGTACACTCACTACTTTACATTGTAGCAAAGTGTAATTTCTTCAGTGTTGTTACATGAAAATATATAATACAATACAGTGGAACCTCGGTTTACGAGTAACGTGGTTAACGAGCATTTTGAAAGACAAGCAATATTTTTTTAAATTCTAACTCGATTTGCGAGTGTTGTCTCGCGAAACGAGCAATATTCAAGCTAATGGGGTGTGCAATACCGTATTTGGCCAGGGTTTCGGGGGCGCCGGAGCCGAGCAGAGCCAAGCGGAGCCAATCGGAGTCGATCTGAGCCATTCGGAAATACTCAGAAATACTCAGTTCCTGGGTGTTTCCGAGCCTTTTCGATGGTTTCCGAGATCAGTCAAGCTGTCCCTGGGCCTTTCCGGGTGTTTCCGAGGTTCTCCGGCACCCCCCACCTCTGGCCACATGCGGTATTGCATGACATTGAAGTCAATGCGGAACAATCGCTTTGGATTACGAGAATTCTCCTGGAACGGATTATGCTCGTAATCTAGGGTTCCACTGTACTTACAAAAAAAAGTGAGGAGTGTATTCACTTTTGTGAGATACTATATATATATATTGTGACAGCAGGAAGGTAAAGTCACCTGGTTGCATCCAGGGGGGTAGATATATTTCGCCCAGATTCAGGCTTTACGCCGACTTATACAACTAGGTGGAGAGTTGTATAAGCCCAGCTGAGGCTAGTAGGCTCATGGATGACTCATACCTCTAGGGAGAGTGCTGGGCGTCGTGCAGACAGGGAGTTGATGAGACCAGCTGAAGCTTGTCAGCTCATTTAGGCCTCTATAAGAACTCCCAGCTTCATTAGATGTTAGCTCATGCCTGGACCCAGACCTGTGTGGACTGTCTAGGGAGAGTGAACCCCTGTGCGGTGAGACAAAGCCTGTGTGGCTATTTGCTTGGACATTTAAAACCAGGGACTTAGGGACTAGGACAGCACTAGGCTGATCCCAGTTGTTAGTTAGGAAACCTGTATGTTTAGTCAGAGGTCAAGTTGACCAGGATTTATTTTGTTTATGTTTCTTTTGCTTTGCTGTGTTTTGTCACTGTAAATAGAAAATAAACCGCACCTTTTTGATTTTGAAAACCACAACCACCGTTTGCTGGGCCTGTTTTTGTGTGGGGAGCCCATCTCGGGGGTCACACACACCCGCTGCCGAGCTAACCCCCTCACAGTTGGTGGAGAATGCGGGCAGTTTTTTTTTAAGCCAGCATGGAGGAGATACTGAAGCAGCTGGCTCTAGCAAATGCCAATCAACAGCAGACAAATGCAGGTTTGCAAAAGAGCCTTGCAGCTCAACAACAGAACTTCGCAGCCCAGCAGCAAGCTCATCAACAGAGCCTTGCAGCCCAGCAGCAAGCTCATCAACAGAGCCTTGCAGCCCAGCAGCAGACAAACGCAACTTTGCAACAGAGTCTGGAGGCTCAGCAACAAGCCCAGCAGCAATCTGAGGCCCGCTTCATAGACCTGTTGCAGAAGCAAGAGCAGAGACTACAACAACAGATGGAAGCAGCAATGCAGCAACGTCCGCAGACCAGTGAGGAAAGCCGTCCCACTAATACCGCGTCCTTTGGGGTGAGTCGTTTATTGACAAAAATGACTGGAGAGGATGATCCAGAGGTATTTTTGACCACATTTGAAAGGACCGCTGAAAGAGAAAAGTGGCCTGGGGAGCAGTGGGCTGGACTGGTGGCTCCTCTGTTAACTGGTGAATCGCAGAAAGCTTACTATGACCTAGAGCCTAACCAAGCAAAAGACTATGTGATGCTAAAAGCTGAAATATTGGCAAGGCTGGGTGTCACCCAGGCTGTCCGGGCTCAGCGTGTGCATAACTGGACTTTCCAGCTTGGAAAACCCCCCAGGTCTCAAATGTATGATCTCATTCACCTGAGCAGAAAGTGGCTACAGCCAGAGACTTTGTCCGCACCAAAGATTGTGGAACGTGTTGTAATGGATCGGTTTTTGAGAGCTCTTCCTACTGCCATCCAAAAGTGGGTAAGCCATGGAGACCCAGAGACGGCCGATGGTCTTGTGGATCGTGTGGAGAAATACTTGGCTACAGAGAACCTGACGGCCTCTTCCAGAGACACTCAGACTTTCCACCCTAAGACCAGACCATCCCCAGGGGCGGATAAGAGGATTCCAAGGGGTGAGGGTGGAGAGAGTGAGAGGGTGGGAGCTCTACCCCAAGTTTGGCGAGAACAGCCTGGGAAATCAGCGGCTCAAGAGGCCGCAAGAAGGATCGTTTGCTACCGCTGCCGGCAAGCGGGACATATTGCAGCCAATTGCCCGGTTGTGGAGGAACCCATGCAGTGTGACTTTCTGACGGGCAGACGTCAGTCGCTGTGTGCGACAGTCGCATGCACTGCCATTCGAGGAACTGAGAAACATTTATGCAAAATGTGTGTTAATGGTAGAAATGTTGTGGTATTGCTGGATTCAGGTAGCCTTGTGACCCTGATAAAGGCTGAGTTAGTTAAAACAGAGGTCTCTGGGAATAGCAAGGTAGCTGTTATTTGTGTGCATGGGGACACCCGAGAGTATCCAGTGACTACAGTGTGTTTCGAGACCCCCAAAGGTACCCTCTCTCATCCAGTGGGCTTAGTATCTCAGTTACCGCATGACGCCATTGTGGGAAGGGATTTTCCGAAGTTCTGGGAACTGTGGGATGATCCTGAGCCCCCCACTGGTGCCCCTATGTACCAGGAATGTGATAGCCAGAACTCCCCTGAGAGTGGTGAGGACTCTCCGGAATTTCCCTTATCAGTATTGGCAGGGGAGACTCAAGAAACTGGAGAGGAGCCCACCTCCTCAGACGAAAACCTACCGTCTGTGGAGTTTTCTGATCTGGAGGTTCACAGGGAAAATTTTGCCACAGAACAGTTAAAAGACCCCGCCCTAATAAAGGCACGGGAAAACGTAGTGGAAATAGATGGCGAGTTAGTGAACCCAGATAATACCTGCACTTACCCATACTTCAGCGTAGAGAAGGACCTACTGTATCGGGTGGCAAAAAGGGCAGAAGAAACCGTTGAGCAGCTTGTGGTGCCCAAACCTTACAGGAAGTTGGTGTTGGAGTTGGCCCATGGGCACATTCTTGGAGGTCATCTGGGGACAGAGAAAACCCGAGAAAGGGTATTACAGAGATTCTATTGGCCGGGGGTGATGAAGGACATAGAAAATTATTGTTCCTCCTGCCCTGTGTGTCAGAGGTCGGCCCCGATGCCACATTTCCGTAGCCCGCTGGTCCCTCTACCCATCATTGAGGTCCCGTTGGAGAGGATCGCCATGGATTTGGTAGGTCCTATAATCAAGTCCGCTAGGGGGCACCAGTACATATTAGTTATAATGGACTATGCCACCCGTTATCCAGAAGCGATCCCTCTCCGAAATACCTCGGCCAAAACCATAGCCAAAGAGCTATCTCTTGTGTTTAGCCGGGTGGGTATTTGTAAAGAACTGCTTACGGACCAAGGTACACCCTTTATGTCCCGGGTTATGAAGGAACATTTGGCCCAAGCGCAGTTAGCACAGCAGAGAGTGTACAACCGTGGAGCCAAGACCCGTACCTTTTCCCCGGGGGATAGGATACTGGTACTTGTCCCTACGGTTGAAAGTAAATTCCTTGCCAAATGGCAAGGCCCCTACGAGATAATGGAAAAAGTGAGCGAAGTGAATTACAAGGTCAGACAACCAGGAAGGCGAAAGCCCGAACAGATCTATCACGTTAATCTGTTGAAAGCCTGGAGGGATAGAGAGTCCCTAGTCGCAGACACTTGGTCACCAGCTCAAACTGGTTGCGTGATTCCGGAGGTTGGAATAGCAGCCACCTTGTCACAACCCCAACAACAGGAGGTTAAGGAGTTTGTGCTTCGCAACAAGGAGGTATTCTCTGAGCTGCCGGGACAAACATCTGGGGTAGAGCATGACATCATTACCCCGCCCGGTGAAAGGGTGAAGTTAAAACCCTATCGGATCCCAGAGGCCCGACGGGAGGCAATACGGGAGGAAGTACAGAAAATGCTGAACTTAGGGGTGATAGAGGAGTCCCAAAGTGATTGGTCTAGTCCCATTGTGTTGGTGCCTAAACCGGATGGGAGCTGGCGATTTTGTAACGATTTTCGTCAGTTGAACAAAGTTACAAAATTTGACACCTACCCCATGCCACGTATAGATGAGTTGATCGACCGGCTGGGAACAGCCCGATACATGACGACTCTTGACCTCACAAAAGGGTATTGGCAAATCCCCCTGGCCAAGTCGGCCAAAGAGAAAACCGCATTTGTAACCCCAGACGGGGCGTTCCAATACAAAAGAATGCCGTTCGGGTTACAGAATGCGCCGGCCACATTCCAGCGGAAAATGGACCAGATGCTGAGGCCCCATCGGAAGTATGCTGCGGCTTACCTGGATGACATAATTGTCCATAGCACAGATTGGGCCTCACATCTGCCAAAAGTGCAAGCAGTCCTGGACTCTGTTCGGGAAGCGGGGTTTACGGCTAACCCCAAGAAGTGTACCATTGGGCAGGAGGAGGCCAAATATCTTGGGTACACCATTGGGAGGGGAGTAATAAAACCCCAACTCAACAAAGTCGAGGCCATCCAGAGTTGGCCACGTCCCAACAGCAAGAAGCAGGTACGAGCCTTTCTGGGAATCGCTGGGTATTATCGGCGATTCATTCCCCACTTTGCTTCTAAGGCTGTGCCCCTAACCAACCTGACGAAGGGGAAAGGGTCGGTCATGATTAAATGGACCCCCGAGGCTGAGGCAGCATTCCAATTCTTGAAACAAGCCTTATGTAGCCAGCCAGTGTTGTACTCACCCGACTTCTCTAAAGACTTTGTCGTACAAAGTGATGCGTCAGATGTGGGGTTAGGAGCAGTATTGTCCCAGGTCTGGAACGGGGAAGAGCACCCAGTCATTTACCTCAGCAGGAAGTTGAAGTCCCATGAGGTAAATTACGCCACCGTTGAAAAGGAGTGTTTAGCGGTGAAGTGGGCTCTAGATTCCCTTCGGTACTACCTGCTAGGTAGGCACTTTGACATGGTTACGGATCACGCTCCGTTAAAGTGGATGGCTCAAAACAAGGAAACAAATAGAAGAGTGAATAGGTGGTTCCTGGCCCTCCAGGAATTCAACTTCACAGTAAAGCATCGCCCTGGCGTTCAAATGGGGAATGTGGATGCTTTGTCTCGAGTACATGAATGCCTGATTGCTGGTGTTCCAACCCCGAGGTTAAAACAAGAGGGGGGGTATGTGACAGCAGGAAGGTAAAGTCACCTGGTTGCATCCAGGGGGGTAGATATATTTCGCCCAGATTCAGGCTTTACGCCGACTTATACAACTAGGTGGAGAGTTGTATAAGCCCAGCTGAGGCTAGTAGGCTCATGGATGACTCATACCTCTAGGGAGAGTGCTGGGCATCGTGCAGACAGGGAGTTGATGAGACCAGCTGAAGCTTGTCAGCTCATTTAGGCCTCTATAAGAACTCCCAGCTTCATTAGATGTTAGCTCATGCCTGGACCCAGACCTGTGTGGACTGTCTAGGGAGAGTGAACCCCTGTGCGGTGAGACAAAGCCTGTGTGGCTATTTGCTTGGACATTTAAAACCAGGGACTTAGGGACTAGGACAGCACTAGGCTGATCCCAGTTGTTAGTTAGGAAACCTGTATGTTTAGTCAGAGGTCAAGTTGACCAGGATTTATTTTGTTTATGTTTCTTTTGCTTTGCTGTGTTTTGTCAATAGAAAATAAACCGCACCTTTTTGATTTTGAAAACCACAACCACCGTTTGCTGGGCCTGTTTTTGTGTGGGGAGCCCATCTCGGGGGTCACACACACCCGCTGCCGAGCTAACCCCCTCACAATATATATATATATATATATATATATATATATATATACACACAGTTGTGCACATAAGTTTAATACTACATAATTTATGATTTCTTGGCCATTTTTTAGAGAATATGAATGATAACACAAAAACTCTTCTTTCACTCATGGTTAGTGTTTGGCTGAAGCCATTTATTATCAATCAACTGTGTTTACTCTTTTTAAATCATAATGGCAACAGAAACTAACCAAATAACCATGTTTAAAAGTTTACATACCCCAGTTCTTAATACAGTGTATTGCCCCCTTTAACATCAATGACAGCTTGAGGTCTTTTGTGGTATTTGTGGATGAGGCTCTTTATCTTTTCAGATGGTAAATATGCCCATTCCTCTTGGAAAAACCCTCCAGTTGCTGCAAATTTTTGGTCTGTCTTGCATGAACTGCACGTTTGAGATCTCCCCACAGTGGCTCAATGATATTGAAGTCAGGAGACTGGGATGGCCACTCCAGAACCTTCACTTTATTTTGCTGTAGCCAATGACAGGTCAACTTGGCCTTGTGTTTTGGATCTTTGTCATGTTGGAATGTCCAAGTACGTGCCATGCGCAGCTTCCTGGCTGATGAATGCAAATGTTCCTCCAGTATTTTTTGATACTATACTGCATTCATCTTGCCAACATTTTTGACCAAATTTCCTGTGCCTTTGTAGCTCACACATCCCCAAAACATCAGAGATCCACCTCCGTGTTTCACAGGTGTACCTTTCATCATAGGCCTTGTTGAATCTCCAAATGTAGTGTTTATGATTGTGGCCAAAAAGCTCAATTTTGGTCTCATCACTCCAAATGACTTTGTGCCAGAAGGCTTTGAGGCTTGTCTTTGTGCTGTTTGGCGTATTGTAAGCGGGATATTTTTTTGGCATTTGTGTAGTAATGTCTTTCTTCGACCATGCAGACCATCTTTCTTCAAGTGCCTCCTTTTTGTGCATCTTGAAACAGCCACACCACATGTTTTCAGACAGTCCTGTATTTCACCTGAAGTTATTTGTGGGTTTTTCTTTGCATCCCGAACTATTTTCCTGGCAGTTGTGGCTGAAATTTTAGTTGGTCTACTTGACTGTGGTTTGGTTTCAACAGAACCCCTCATTTTCCACTTCTTCATTAGAGTTGTTTGAACACTGTTGATTGGCATTCTCAATTGCTTGGATATCTTTTTATATCCCTTTCCTGTTTTATACAGTTCAACTACCTTTTCCCACAGATCCTTTGACAATTATTTTGCTTTCCCCATAACTCAGAATCCAGAAACAGTGCAGCACTGGATGAAAGATGCAAGGGTCTGTCAGGAGTCCAGAAACTCATTGACCTTTTATACACACACACTAATTACAAGCAAACAGATCACAGGTGAGTATGGTTACCTTTACTAGCCATTCAAACCCCTTTGTGTCAATTTGTGTGCATGTTATCAGGCCAGAATCACCAGGGTATGTAAACTTTTGATCAGGGTCATTTGGGTAGTTTCTGTTGCCATCATAATTTAAAAAGAGTAAACACAGTTGATTGATAATAAATGGCTTCAGCCAAACACTAACCATGAGTGAAAGAAATGTTTTTGTAGTATCATTCATATTCTCAGAAAAATGGCCAAGAAATCATAAATTCTGCCAGGGTATCTAAACTTATAAGCACAACTGTATATATATATATATATATATATATATATATATATATATATATATATGTAGCGACACAACCCCTTTTTCCTGCCTTTGGCTCCTGAGCAAAGAAAAAAGGGCCCACCGTGCTACATGCCCGTACCCTCCTGTAGAAAGAGGTTGAGCGGTGTAATATACCTGGGTCTCTGTGATCAGGTTCCCTCAGAGAAATGGCTCCTGTCTTTACTGTAACAAAGACAAGTCTCTATTCCCCAATAACTTCAAAGTCCACACTGATTGCAACTCCAACTTAGAGTTTATTTATTCTGGTATGCACAATACCTGGACAGGAGAAGGTTAGAAGAAGAGCAGGACAGCAAAAGGTGTGGGAATAGGTCCAGGTACAAACAAATTATAACTCACTACCCACATCTTTAGGTAGACTCAGCACATCCGGATAGTCTCCCCACAAAACGGGCCCTAGCAGCCGGAATGATGCTCGAACTAGATACACTTGGGTCTCTGCCACAGACCTGGCGAACTTAGTTGCAACGTTAAGCCTCTTTCAGGGAGATGACATCCCTCCAGAGAGTTACCGGGCCCCTTCCTTCACTGTGAGTTCCTCACCAGTCCCTCGGAATGGTCCTCCCCCGGCCTCCTCATCTAAGATACGGGTCCCCTTGAAAGGCAGCACCCTGGGATTCCTCAATCCTCTGTGGGCCTTAGCCAAAGGTGCTGAGCCCAAGGCCTCCAGTTGCAGCCCCAGGGCTAAAGGTTCCTGGGACTGATCCGCCAGTGTACCGAACCAGGAACTCCACCCCAGTGCTAAAGGTGCCTGGGGTGGCCACGAACAGAGCCACACGCTCCCGGGGTCAGACCCCCGAGAACTCACCCCCGACAGCCAGGGTCTGCCCCTTTTATATCCCCTCCCAGGATGCACAGTGGGCAAACACGCCCACCACACCACCGCCGGCAAGGGACATCCAAGGCACAGCACTGTACCAGCGGTTCGACCCTGGCCTCCAATGGCAGCGCCAAAAACAGGCCACGGGGAACTACACACCAGTATCCCGCCTGCAGCTAAAATTTGGTTTGCTGAACCCTATCAAATAATGTGTTTGAGCACAACTACCACTCAAACATACCCCTAAATTTCAAAGCCCCGCTACACATATATATATATATATATATATATATATACTGTACAGTATATAGATGTTCCAAAGATTACCAGCTACGCTTTAAAATAACTTCACCTATATAGATACCTAAACAAAAATGCGTACTGTATTCAAATAATTTTGTTCAGAAATATTATCATACATTGGAGAACTATTTAATTGTTCTCAAACCATATGATCAAAATGTGGAAAATGTTACTACAATTACCTGAGGGATGAGACAAAATGTTAAGGTCATATATAGTTTATGCCAAGTACTATAGAGCAGTAACTAAGAGCATTAGGCAGTTTTATATGGAGTTCCATTTATTTATTCCAGCTTTGGAAAATGGAATTACGTAAAGGCAAGCCACATTTAAGCAAAAAAAAAATTCTCTAGACAATATACAATTATACTTCTTTCCCTACTCAGATGAAGCAGCTGTTCTTCAAACATCTGCTAACTGTGAATTTTGAAAATTGAAAAATATTTCATATTTATGACATTCCATGCAGTCAAAAGCTATAAAAAGGGGTAATGAAATATGTTGAGCCGAATACGTTTTTAACTATGAATAATATTTCGAAAAATCTTAAGTTGCGGGTTATATTCCACAATATCGGTCTCCAGATTCTTAGCTTGTTTAAGAAACAGATAAAAATTTTATTGTGGCACATGCTCTAGCAGTAACAACATAATATCTTAAAAAATGTCTCTTACAGTACAATAGATCATGTTGTATTTGTTTCAGAAATAAAGAACTCTAAAAAATGTTTTATTGCTACAGAAAAAGTATGAGTTTTTTAATGTGTGGAGACTTACTAAAATAAAATGAAATATTAAAACTAAGAAACAAAATAATAATGTAATACTTTTTAATTTGCGTTTTATTGCTTTTACTATTTATAGTAATTTAACCACTTCAATACAGGGCACTTATACACCCTTCCTGCCCAGACCAATTTTCAGCTTTCAGTGCTCTTACACTTTGAATGAAATTTACTTAGTCATGCTACACCAAACAACATTTTTATAAAAAAAAAAAAATCACACAAATAGAGCTTTCTTTTGGTGGTATTTAATCAGAGCTGGATTTATTATTTTTTTGCAATATAAGTGAAAAATAACAAACCCTTTTTTTTAGTTTCTATTGTAACATTTTACAAATAAGTAATTTTTCTTTTTAAATTTGGGCCAAAATGTATACTGCTACATATCTTTGGTAAAAATAGCCCAAATTAATGTATATTATTTAGTTTGTTTGAAAGCTATAGAGTCTACAAGCTATGGTGTCAATCATTGAAAATTGATCACACCTCGTGTACTGACGGCCTATCTCATTTCTTGAGACTCTAACAAGCCAGGACAGTACAAATACCCCCCAAATGACCTGGTGAGTTTTTTGAAGTTGTAATTTTTTCCCACAATTATTGGGAAAATTAAGAAAATGAAGAATTGTATTTTATTTATTTTATTATAACAAAATTGTCATATTAACAAGTTATTTATCACACACAGCACTGGCATACTTGCAATTACACCCCAAAATATAATCTGCTACTCTTCGATACCACATGTGAAAGACTTTTACACAGCGTGGCCACATACAGAGGCCCAACATGCAGGGACCACCTCCAGGCGTTCTAGGAGCATAAATTACACATATAATTTCATGACAAACTATTACAATTTTGAAGACCCTGGAGCACCAGGACAATGACAACGTCCACAAACAAAATTACCCTATTTTGGAAAGCAAACACCCTAACGTACATTCTATGAGGCATTAGGAGTCTTTTTAACCATTCATTTTTTTCCCCACAAGTTTTCGGAAAAGGTGGAAAGAAAATAAAAACTGATTTTTTTTACACAAAGTTGTCCATTTATACAATAATTCTAACACATAGCATGTACATAGCAAAAATTTCACCTCAAAATAGATTCTCCTACTCCTCCTGAGTATAACAATACCACATGTGTGAGACTTTTACACAGCCTTGCCACATACAGAGGCCCAACATCCAAGTAGCACTGTCAAACGTTCTAGGAGCATAAATTACACATATACTTTCATGACGACCTATAACACTTTTGAAGGCCCTGGAGAACCAGGACAATGGAAACGCCCTCAAAATGACCCCATTTTGGAAAGAATACACCCCAATATATATTCTGTGAGGCATTATGAGTCTTTTGAATGGTTTATTTTTTTTCCACAAGTTCTTGGAAAACATAGAAAGAAAATGAAAACGCTTTTTTTTTTTACACAAAGTTGTCCATTTATACATAGAAAAAAATGCACCCCAAAATAGCAGCAAAAGGAATCGTCCAGGCAGAAATACTGTCAATAGTCAGTAGAGGCAGCAGGCAGAGATATGGTCAACACAGCCAAAGTATTGGTTCAGGCAGCAGGAAGAAACATGGTTCATAAAGTCCTGGGTCATTAGAGGCAGCAATATGGTCAGCACAGCCAAATTATTGGTCCAGGCAGCCGAAAGGACCATCAAGCTTAGGGCAAGGGGGGCAGGGGTAGTGGCTTCTCCCACCCAAATCTCTTTGTGGCCTCTGGACTCCAGACCCTGTTATGGAACACAGAAATCAAAAAAAAATTTTGTCTACTCAGAACGCTATTCTGAAGCCCCTCACATATGTGAAACCCCTGTGTACTAAAGTAGAAACAAACGTGGTTTAAAACCACAGACAAAGGCATTGTCGTTAAACAAGCCAGGGTCAGTTACCGTAGAAGGTAGAAACATGGTAGCAGGCAAATGATCCGCACAGGTATTTGAAATTGGGAAATGGCAGTCTGTTAAAAATAAGGGGAACTAATATCTTATGGATGTGTGATAACTTCTGAATCAATCTCAAATGCACACGCCAGGTTGGGAGGGACATTGGGGACAACATTAACTGGTATCTCTTCTAACTCCTCCTTTGCTGCATACACAAAATTTATTTTGGCGTCTTCTTCCTGATTCTGTGGGGGGAATGTTATAGGGAAAATGTTGCTCATGAAGTCGACTCACACTACCAGAGCAAATTCTTCCTGGGGTCCTTGCTGGTTAATCAGGGCAGTGACAATGTCTTCAATATATTTGAGGTAAGTGATGGGTTGGTTTTTGGTTGATTTTTGGTAGCAGACATACGAATTAAACATGGCCATACGAAAAAGATGAAATGCAACTTTTTTATCCCAGTAACAGGACTTTTAGGTTGACAAATATAGTTGTAGCATCTGGTCATTTAAATACACCCCCCCCCCCCCCACATGAACATATTATAATCGTGGACACATTCAGGCTTTACAATGGGGCCGCATCTTCTCTGAATCTCCACCAAGGTGTCATTGTGGATGGTACAGAGGATGTGAACATCTTTCTTGTCTCTCCACTTCATGGCCAACACTTCCTCATGAATGCAGATTCCCCATTTTGTAGCCTTTATGTTAATACATTTGTGGGAAGCCCTTACTGTTTTTTTCTGAAAGTACTGCAGGCCAGGGTTTTTTCAAGGTACAGGTGACGAAAAAGAGCAAGCTAGTGTAATAATTGTCCACATATAAATTATATAAATTATATCCTTTTTTGAACAGGGGGTATGCAAGGTTCCAGACAATTTTCCCACTTGTTCCGATATATGTGGGGCTGGAGCTGGGAGTCTTTGCCTTCATACATGCGGAAGGCATGTACATTCCCAGTGGCTTGATCGCAAAGCTTTTTTAGTTTCAACCTGTACCTGGCCCTCTTACTGTGTGAACTGCAGCCGGCCAGTAAAGTGAATAAGGGATTTGTCCACACAAATATTTTGGTCTGGGACATACACTTTAGCAAATCACTTGAAATTTTTTTTTATTAGGGGGTGTATTTTATACAATTTATTGTGGATGGGATGATCTCGGGGAGCGCACTGCAAATTGTCATTAAAATGTAGGAAACGCTAGTAGGGGCGCACCTCAGAAATTTGAGAAAGTATGGGGCAGTTGGATGAATAGTGAACTTACGGTGGCGGATTGAGTGGCACCTATTATAAATGCACCTGTAGTAGGAGTTGAATATGATTGTGAATATTTGACATTTCCAAACAACATATAGACTGTTAACGAGTAAAAGTGACCTTATAACTGTTTTATTCCTGTTGCAGGGTGGGGGTCTGGAGGGAGGGAGAGGGAGCCAATGCTGAAGAATTGTAAATAGTTTGTGTTTTGTGTATGGCCCGCTGGGTCTGTTTGTTATGTCAAAAGCAATAAATAAAACTTTTCAAAAAAAAAATGTAGGAAACGCAAAATCATGTCATAGTGTGTCCTGGACATGACAGCAGAATAAATCGGCATGTGGTGGATGGGGTTTTGGACCAATAGGCATGCACTTCATTCTTCTTTGTAAGCTCCATATTAAATATAAGGCCCAAAAACAATTTGAACTCGTCCAGTGTGAGACGTTGCCAATGGAACATAGAGGCGTAGGATGAATTGGGGTTGGAGGCAATAAATTGCTCTGCATAGAGATTTGTTTGGTCCATATACTGCAGCAAATCTTCTGGGAAAAACAAATAAAAGTAATCCAACTGCGAAAAATATGTAATGTTGGGCTTCACACCTGGCTGTGTGGTAAAACGGGGGATTATAGGTGACCCTGAGCTGGCAGGCAAAAATATGGGGTTTGCCAGGGCATTGAGAAGGTAGGACTGGGCCTGGATTCTTTGGGTTGGGTGTGTAATTGTAATTATGGCAGACAGACATTTATCTACTCACTGATCCCTGCTCTCTCCTCACACGATCGGTGGATGAGGAGAAGAAGCAGGGATCTCCTAGTAACTGCTGTGTTGTTTATATTTGTGACCGGCTGTGATTGGACATAGCCGATCACGTGGTAAACAACTATTTGCAGTATATGCTTCGATAACCAATTTTAATTGAACCCTTTGTCTCCTTTTTTGTATGAATAAAGAAACAAAAATTTTTATATATACTTTTTTTCATGTATTAATTATTCTCAGCACCGTTACAATCACAATTTTTCTTCTCTGTTACTCCTAATAACCGGAATGAGGTGCATAACACATTAGAGTGACTCAGATCGTTCCTACCCATTGGCTGTTTACCCTGATCGGGGATGGGCTATGTCTGAGGGACACGCGCCATCCCCGATCACCGTGGTGCATGCCTCCGGGGGACGCACACGGCGTGCATCCTCTAGTGTTGACAAAAGTGAACGGCTGTGATTGGACACAGCCGATCACGTGGAAAACAGCCAATTTAATTGGCTGTTTACCCTGATCGGGGATGGGCAACCACTTTCCGGTCGTCATTTTGCTATATGGCAGGCAGGAAGTGGTTAACTGACCCTCTCATATCCCTCCCTTCATTACATAATCTACTATCTCTCTTTGGTTTCCTCTCAGGATATGAAGTTAACACCTCCAAGACCGAGGCTCTTCCCATCCTACTTCCACCTGATCTCTTAGCTACTCTGCAACAGACATATCCCTACAGATGGTGTACCCATTTCCTCAAATATTTGGGAGTAAACCTGACACCTACTTACTGATGCTAACTCCCCCCCCCCATATCCCCTTTAAAGAAATCCAAAGCATGTTGAAACAGTGAGATACTTACACTATTTCATGGCTGGGTAGGATAAACGTTCTGAAAATGTCCATTCTACCTAAATTACTATATCTTTTTGAAACCCTACCTATCCCTATACCTCTACCTCAGCTTAAAGCCATACACTGCTGGTTCCTAAATTTTATTTGGCACAACAAGCCCATTGAATTGCTAGATCTGTGGTGTTCTCCCCTCGTACTCGAGGAGGACTGGGAACCCCCGATATTATAAAGTATTATTATGCCACGCATTTATGTACTGTTGTTTCTTGGTCAAGTCAATATGCTCCCAATAGATGGGTGAAATTTGAAACGGGCGCTCTTTACCCCGTACATCCATGTTTCCTGGTATGGTCTCCATCTCTCCATAGGAATAGGGTTTTGGGTTTGATTAGTACAGAACAGACTGGGGTTCTTGGTCACCGTGTTCCCCTATTAGAGATACAGGGTGGCTTAGACATAGGAGGTGCATGGGGAGCTGAAACAAGGGTTTCCCAACCTCCCCAGGGGATTCTGGGTTCCACGGGCCCCCCGCCCAAAGTGACTCCCATCACAGTTTTTATTACAGATCTGGTGTACTGCTTCCAAGAAGTACTCCCTCTCTTCACCATGCCCACCCCTTTCTAATGTTCTTTTCAATCCCTTGGTACCTGAAAGCACGTCTCTTGCATGCATGTTTCCATGGGCTCAATCCATTTTGTTCCAACTCTGCCACTTTGTACATCCTATCACCCACAGGCTTTTTTCCTTTGAGGAATTGTGAGATAAATATCAGATCCCTAAACAACTACACAACTCCTACCTTCAAATCAGAATTTTTTTCTCGTTCCTATCCCCATCTCTTACTTTAGATGAACCCAACCAATTTGAGCTTGCTTGTGCCCAGGGACCGTATCAACTAGACATGTGCAAAAGGAAAAAAATTGTTTCGTTTCGTTTTAATTCGTTAATTAATTAATTTCGTTTAGTTAGATTCGTTAAATTTGTTAAATTCGTTTTCGGATTTCGTTTTGTTTTCGACCGAATTCGAAAATCGGTCGCATTCACGTGGCACTCGTGGCCGGTCACGTGGCACTCGTGGCCGGTCACGTGGCACTCGTGGCAGGTCACGTGACACTCGTGGCAGGTCACGTGACACTCGTGGCCGGTCACGTGGCACTCGTGGCCGGTCACGTGGCACTCGTGGCCGGTCACGTGGCACTCGTGGCAGGTGTTGTGGCAAGTGGACAATGACATACAGCATATGTACTTGCCTTGCGATCGACATCCGTGACAGCCATTTCACATCTTTTTTTTTATGTGACAGATGTATATAAGTAAGTAAATAACCTTCTTCCAAAATTTATAATTCAAATAGAAAAGATTAGAACAGAATAGAAAAAAAATATAATTTAGAAGAATAAAATAGAAAGAATATACAACTATCTTCTGAAATTCGAATTTCGAATAGAATAAATTTGAATTTCGAATAGTATGAATTCAAATTTTTTAATTAATTCATTTTAACTTTGGATAGAAAAGATTATAATAAAATAGAAAATAGACTAGAAAAACAATAACCCCAAATTTGGGGTTTCTATCACCAAGTAACCCCGAGATACATGGACCCAAATTCGGGTCACAAAATATTTTCTAATCCGGTTGAAATAGTTTCAAATGCAGTTGAAATAAATTCGAATCATGTTAATACTATTTCAACCGGATTCGAAAATATTTTGCGACCCGACTTTGGGTCCACGTATCTCAGGGTCACTTAGTAATAGAAACCCCAAATTTGGAGATGTTATAGTGCTAGTTCTACTGTGTTTGCATACCAAATTTGGGGTTTCTAGCTACAAGTGGCCCCGAGATATGTGGCCCCAAAATCGGGTTGCAAAATGTCATTCTCTGCTCCAGTAAAGTGCTTGACATTTTGCGACCCGATTTTGGGTCCACGTATCTCGGGGTCACTTAGTGATAGAAACCCCAAATGTGGTATGCAAACACAGGAGAACTAGCACTACAACATCCCCAAATTTGGGGTTTCTATCGCCAACTAACCCCGAGATAGGTGGACCCAAATTCGGGTCGCAAAATATTTTTGAATCCGGTTGAAATAGTTTCAAATGCGGTTGAAATAGTTTTAAATGCGGTTGAAATAATTTCGAATCATGTTGATACTATTTAAAGCGGATTCGAAAATATTTTGCGACCCGACTTTGAAAAAAAAATGAAATTGATTCTAACAGTCTGCAGGAGATCTGCAAAAAAAAAGAAGTGAAATGGCTGTTAATAGTCTACAGGAGATCTGCTAAAAAAAGAAATAGATGCTAATAGTCTGCAGGAGACCTGGTGAGAAAACTAAATAGATAATAATAGTCTGCAGGAGATCTGCAAAAAAAATAAAATAAATGCTAATAGTCTGCAGGAGATCTTATGTAAAAAATAGTAATCTGCAAAAAAAATTAAACATGAAATAGATAGTATCTATATTCTATTCTATTCTATTGTTTTTCTTTGTATTCTCTATTTCTCTTCTAATCTATTCTATCCAAAGTTAAAATTAATTAATTACATTTTTTTAATTCCTACTATTCGAAATTCAAATTTATTCTATTCAAAATTCGAATTTCATAAGATGGTTGCATATTCTTTCTATTTTATTCTATTAAATTATATTTTTTTTTCTATTCTGTTCTAATCTTTTCTATTTGAATTATAAATTTTGAAAGATGGTTAGTTACTTACTTATATACATCTGTCACATAAAAAAAAAGATGTGAAATGGCTGTCATGGATGTCGATCACAAGGCAAGTACATATGCTGTATGTCATTGTCCGAGTGCCACGTGACCGGCCACGAGTGCCACGTGACCGGCCACGTGACCAAGTTGTGGATTGTCCACTTGCCACGTCACCTGCCACAAGTTATGGGGTTCCTAGCACCAAGTGACCCCCAGATAGAGGCGATCTGTCAAGTGCTTTTCTGCAGCAGAGAATTAAATTTTGTGACCCGACTTTGAGGCCACGTATCTCGGGGCCACTTATAGCTAGAAATCCCAAAATATTTGGTATGTAAACACATTACAACTGGCACTAAAATAACCCCAAATTTGGGGTTTCTATCACCAAGTAACCCCGTTGTAATGCTAGTTCTACTGTGTTTGCATACAAAATTTGGGGTTTCTAGCTATAAGTGGCCCCGAGATACGTGGCCCCAAAGTTGGGTCACAAAATGTCATTCTCTGCTGCAGAAAAGTACTTGAAATATCGCCCATATCTGGGGGTCACTTGGTGCTAGGAGCCCCATAACTTGTGGCAGGTGACGTGGCAAGTAGACAATCCACAACTAGGTCATGTGGCAGGTCACGTGGCACTCGTGGCCGTTCACGTGGCACTCGTGGCAGGTCACGTGGCACTCGTGGCAGGTCACGTGGCACTCGTGGCCGGTGTCGTGGCACTCGTGGCCGGTGTCGTGAAGTGGACAATGACATACAGCATATGTACTTGCCTTGCGATCGACATCCGTGACAGCCATTTCACATCTTTTTTTTTATGTGACAGATGTATATAAGTAAGTAAATAACCTTCTTCCAAAATTTATAATTCAAATAGAAAAGATTAGAACAGAATAGAAAAAATATATAATTTAGAAGAATAAAATAGAAAGAATATACAACCATCTTCTGAAATTCGAATTTCGAATAGAATAAATTTGAATTTCGAATAGTATGAATTCAAATTGTTTAATTAATTAATTAATTTTAACTTTGGATAGAAAAGATTATAATAAAATAGAAAATAGACTAGAAAAACAATAACCCCAAATTTGGGGTTTCTATCACCAAGTAACCCCGAGATACATGGACCCAAATTCGGGTCACAAAATATTTTCTAATCCGGTTGAAATAGTTTCAAATGCAGTTGAAATAATTTCGAATCATGTTGATACTATTTCAACCGGATTCGAAAATATTTTGAGACCCGAATTTGGGTCCATGTATTTTGGGGTTACTTGGTGGTAGAAACCCAAAATTTAGAGACGTTGTAGTGCTAGTTCTACTGTGTTTGCATACCAAATTTGGGGTTTCTAGCTACAAGTGGCCCCGAGATATGTGGCCCCAAAATCGGGTCGCAAAATGTCATTCTCTGCTCCAGTAAAGTGCTTGACATTTTGCGACCCGATTTTGGATCCACGTATCTCGGGGTCACTTAGTGATAGAAACCCCAAATTTGGTATGCAAACACAAGAGAACTAGCACTACAACATACCCAAATTTGGGGTTTCTATCGCCAACTAACCCCGAGATACGTGGACCCAAAGTCGGGTCGCAAAATATTTTTGAATCCGGTTGAAATAGTTTCAAATGCGGTTGAAATAGTTTTAAATGCGGTTGAAATAATTTTGAATCATGTTGATACTATTTAAAGCGGATTCGAAAATATTTTGCGACCCGACTTTGAAAAAAAAATGAAATTGATTCTAACAGTCTGCAGGAGATCTGCAAAAAAAAAAAAGAAGTGAAATGGCTGTTAATAGTCTACAGGAGATCTGCTAAAAAAAGAAATAGATGCTAATAGTCTGCAGGAGACCTGGTGAGAAAACTAAATAGATAATAATAGTCTGCAGGAGATCTGCAAAAAAAATAAAATAAATGCTAATAGTCTGCAGGAGATCTTATGTAAAAAATAGTAATCTGCAAAAAAAATTAAACATGAAATAGATAGTATCTATATTCTATTCTATTGTTTTTCTAGTGTATTCTCTATTTCTATTCTAATCTATTCTATCCAAAGTTAAAATTAATTAATTACATTTTTTTTAATTCCTACTATTCGAAATTCAAATTTATTCTATTTGAAATTCGAATTTCATAAGATGGTTGCATATTCTTTCTATTTTATTCTATTAAATTATATATTTTTTTCTATTCTGTTCTAATCTTTTCTATTTGAATTATAAATTTTGAAAGATGGTTAGTTACTTACATCTGTCACATAAAAAAAAGATGTGAAATGGCTGTCATGGATGTCGATCACAAGGCAAGTACATATGCTGTATGTCATTGTCCGAGTGCCACGTGACCGGCCACGTGACCAAGTTGGGGATTGTCCACTTGCCATGTCACCTGCCACAAGTTATGGGGTTCCTAGCACCAAGTGACCCCCAGATAGGGGCGATCTGTCAAGTGCTTTTCTGCAGCAGAGAATTAAATTTTGTGACCCGACTTTGAGGCCACGTATCTCGGGGCCACTTATAGCTAGAAATCCCAAAATATTTGGTATGTAAACACATTACAACTGGCACTACAATAACCCCAAATTTGGGGTTTCTATCACCAAGTAACCCCGTTGTAATGCTAGTTCTACTGTGTTTGCATACCAAATTTGGGGTTTCTAGCTATAAGTGGCCCCGAGATACGTGGCCCCAAAGTCGGGTCACAAAATGTCATTCTCTGCTGCAGAAAAGTACTTGAAATATCGCCCATATCTGGGGGTCACTTGGTGCTAGGAGCCCCATAACTTGTGGCAGGTGACGTGGCAAGTAGACAATCCACAACTAGGTCACGTGGCAGGTCACGTGGCACTCGTGGCCGTTCACGTGGCACTCGTGGCAGGTCACGTGGCACTCGTGGCCGGTGTCGTGGCACTCGTGGCCGGTGTTGTGGTAAGTGGACAATGACATACAGCATATGTACTTGCCTTGCGATCGACATCCGTGACAGCCATTTCACATCTTTTTTTTATGTGACAGATGTATATAAGTAAGTAAATAACCTTCTTCCAAAATTTATAATTCAAATAGAAAAGATTAGAACAGAATAGAAAAAAATATATAATTTAGAAGAATAAAATAGAAAGAATATACAACCATCTTCTGAAATTCGAATTTCGAAATAGAATAAATTTGAATTTCGAATAGTATGAATTCAAATTTTTTAATTAATTAATTAATTTTAACTTTGGATAGAAAAGCTTATAATAAAATAGAAAATAGACTAGAAAAACAATAACCCCAAATTTGGGGTTTCTATCACCAAGTAACCCCGAGATACATGGACCCAAATTCGGGTCACAAAATATTTTCGAATCCGGTTGAAATAGTTTCAAATGCAGTTGAAATAATTTCGAATCATGTTGATACTATTTCAACCGGATTCGAAAATATTTTGCGACCCGAATTTGGGTCCATGTATTTTGGGGTTACTTGGTGATAGAAACCCAAAATTTGGAGATGTTGTAGTGCTAGTTCTACTGTGTTTGCATACCAAATTTGGGGTTTCTAACTACAAGTGGCCCCGAGATATGTGGCCCCAAAATCGGGTCGCAAAATGTCATTCTCTGCTCCAGTAAAGTGCTTGACATTTTGCGACCCGACTTTGGGCCCACGTATCTCGGGGTCACTTAGTTATAGAAACCCCATATTTGGTATGCAAACACAGAAGAACTAGCACTACAACATCTCCAAATTTGGGGTTTCTATCACCAAGTAACCCCGAGATACATGGACCCAAAGTCGGGTCAAAAATATTTTTAGATTCGAAAAAATTCGGATTCGGTTAAATTCGTTAGTATTGTAATTCGGTAATTCGGATGCATCCGAATGTCCGAATAATGAAAAATTCGTCCGAATTTCGATTCGGAACGAAACTAAATGCACATGTCTAGTATCAACTTCATTTAATCCCCACCATCTACAAACTACTACACAAGGTAACCCCCCTCTCAGATATTTCTCATTCTTATATGCAGAAATGGTCCTATATTTTACAGAAGCCAATCCCCCTCCCCTGTTGGAAAAAAATATGGACCATTATTTTCAGTTCATCTAGATGTGTGGTGCAGAAAGACTGTTGTAAAGATTCTGATGTGCTGGTACAGGACCAATGAAAATTTACATTGACATGACCCAAAGTACCCTCACTTAGTTGGAGATGTGGCTCCTCCATGGGCTCACATTTCCACATTTTTTGGCAATGCTCACAGATACAACCCTTTTGGGCCAATGTGATGTCTATTCTCCCAACACTGGGAAACAATTTTATACCACTAGACCCACTATACTACCTATTAGGCCTCCCATTCCCAGGTCTCAAAAAAATAACAAAAACACTGCTATCCTATATATTACTAGCTGCAGGGAGAGTTATCCCAATGTTGGTTATCAGGAGATTCACCTATCCCGTCTATGCTCCTAAACACTATAATTAAGTTTTGCAGAATGGCATACCTCACAGCATCTGCTAGTGACACCTTTCCGCAGTTTAAAAAAAATTGGGAACTATGGGATATTTCTGAATATGCAGCTGTCCCTTCTACTTCCTGACGTTACACCTGCTTTTCACTCTCCCTTCCTGAGCAATTATTTTTTGTGCTATCTTTGGAGGATATCCAGCCACAATTGACCCTGTAATCATTTTACTAATCCCAATTTCTCAGGTTATAGAGTGTTTTCTTTGTCAATTATAGTTGATCTGCGAATATAAAGAAAAATTGTATGGAAATCTTCTTATTTTCTGATTATTCTTTAATAAAAACAAAAAAAGGTCATGGAGTGGCCTAGACAGTCTCCAGACCTTAATCTTATAGAAAATGTATGAAGGGAGCTAAAATTTTGAGTTGCCAAGCAACAGCCAAGAAGTCTAAAGGATTTAGAGAAGAGCTGTAATTTTCTCAAAATTCCTCTTGAAAGTGTGCAAACCTGGTAACCAACTACATGAAACGTCTTACCTCTGTGCTTGCCAACAAGGGTTTCTCCACCAACTACTAAGTCTTTTTGCTTGGGGATCAAATAGTTGTTTTACTCACTGAACTGAAACTCAATTTATAACATTTGTACCATGTGTGTCTTCTTGATTTTGGCTGATGTTCTGTCTCTATCATTTAAAATACACCTTTTATAAAAATTATAGACCCTTAATTTCTTAGTAAGTGGGCAAACTTACAAAATCTGCAGGGGATCAAATAATTTGTTTCCCCACTGTATATATCCCTGAGAAGAGGAATATTTTTTTAAAACAATGTGAAAAATAAAAACCTTACAGGTTTGCTTTACATTTAGGCATGTAGGTTGTTTAATTTGAAGGGGGAGTTGTACTTTGCCTAGAAAATGTGGTGAAATTTCACTTTGCAAAGAATACCCTGTCATGTGCATTGATTGGATGACGGGAGTCAGCCAATTTTCATTTCCCTTCAATTCGCTTGCAAAGTGAGCAGCATATTTGCCTTTAGCAAACACACCTCTTTATGTCAAAAAGAACAATGTAAAAATAATTTAGCAAATTAGTCATAGTTATTGTCAAATAATCCAACTCATATTGACGCTGCTACATTTTATTTAGGTATCTACGCATCAATGACCAAAAGTGGTATTCCAAAGCAAGTGATTGATTGTTAGGCTTGAAGGAAAGGACAAAGACAACCTTAATACTGTAAACATAACTGAAGTGATCACAGTTATTGACAGTCATTTCCAAGTCCATTAGTGTTGAGTTGACTGGTAGAAAAAGCAGAATGTTTAATTTTCATCATGTTATTTAAATTATAAACAGCAGTTCTTGGATATATAGATTATGAAATTTAGAACAAACCATTGACAACTAGGAAGAACATTTTTCTTCTACCTTAATAAAAAAAAAAATGTCACCTACATTCTATGTGTAGTCAATATCTGTTGGTGAGTGTGTGTTTATGTGGCTTCCTAACTTTGATGCTCTGTTTGTCCAAGCACTTCTCTTTGTAATTTGGATATTTTGAAGGAACAAGTGCCGCTCTGTGGATTAACATCTAGACAAGATTTGGACATTTCCTTTTACTTTTACAGAGATTAGTTTTGAATTACTTTTCACCTTTTATCAGAGACCGTCATAGGGATTTGTTTTGCTGTTCTGAGCATTATCTTCGTCCTGGCCAGTGTTCAGATTTTAAACATATTAATTTTAAGCAGGGGAATGACACATGGCTGCAGGGAATTTAGGAACGCATGGCAGAAGAGGACAAGAGAGATCAGGGTAGCAGAGACAAGCCTTGACACTGCTCTGAGCCTCACAAAGCAAGCTTGAACTTTATTAACTGTGACAGTAGGAGCTACTGTCACGGTAAAATGGACAGTTTGCTGGACACAGGGTCTGCACATTTGCAAGGTTCAAGACTACAGAGCATAGATGTGGACTGGAGAAGACTGCTTTTGCAGCTTTCTCCAGGTTTTGGTATTCTGGAAAGGGGCTTTGTAGTTTGGAGATTCCACAGTGTCTTGGGAGGGATGGGATCTCCAACCCTGTGTCCAGACTTTGCTGATTACCAGCAGAGTGTGTGCTCAGGTGAGCACAGCCCTTATAATGAGTGTATGGGAAGACCTCATGGCTCCCAGTTGGAGACGGCTCCACACCAAGAGACAGGAGGTCTTCAGGATTCAGAGAGGCTGTAGGTGACAGACAGAACATTGGTGACTGCAAGAGGCAGAGCTGTGGACGCTAAAGGGAGGCCATCTACTTTGAGGAGTCCGGTGGTCTGGGTGACCAGGAAAGTGCAGAAGTACTGCTACAGAGAGCCAGGTGGGCTAGCATTTTCTGTTATGTGTATTTGATGGAGAAGAACCCCTGCGTGGGAAACCCTTGTTTGGACTTTTATTTTGCCTTTTTTTTTTTAAATGGGCTACCATGCCCTTAAATATAGTTCCTGACTGGCTTGAATCGCTGAAAAAACGCATTTACCACTTGAGCTAAACAACCCCCATCTCACAAGTGGTGGATTCAGCGGGCACAAGACGGTGGAATCCGGGTCCTTGCTCCACAGTGAGTTCAGGTCAGGAACCGTTGGCTGTGTGTGGAAGTGCAGCCAGGCAAAAGGCATTGCGTGTTGCAGGTGGTGTACCTGTGAATGAAAACTAAAAAAAAAAATCTGCGGTGAACTGCTGCTAGCTGTGTGTGACAGCCAGGCGAACTGCATTGCACAGAAGTTCAATTGATGGACTGTGTTGCATACAGGTGGTGTACCTGTGGAAGTGAGCTCAGCGTGGCCTGAGAAGATGTCTCCACCTAGAAGGGTCAGTCCAAAAGGCCTAGTGATGCGTGAGACAGTGAATGGATGGTTCAAGCGGAATCGCAAAGACTGGGATGCAGTGCAAGGGGCTGTGATCGTGGCCTCTGACTATATGCAACCCATGCTGCCTACAGAGGAGGTTGGGAACTTCCTGCTAAGTTTTGAAAAAGTTGCTGTAAAGAGAAAATGGCCTAGGAACCGGTGGCCAAAATTGCTGCAAACATTGTTACGGATAGAGTACCGGTCGGTTTACCATTTGATGGATGGGGACCAGGATGACTACCGCAGGTTTAAAGAGGAAATCCTTCTCAGAGAAGAGTTCCATCATATCATGGGCCACCAGCAATGCTCCAGGATGGGAGAAGTGTCACCGGTAGACTTCAGTTTTGGAAATCCAGCATTACCTGCTACAGGATATGGTAAGACTGTTGCAATTTGTGGGTCTAATCCCAGTGAAGTGGCATTGTGTTCGGTGGGGAGATCCGCAGGTGTAAAAATGGACTTGCTGCAGTGTGCTACCCAGATCAGCGGGGAGACACAGCTTGCAGCAAGGTCAAGGACTGAAAAGGACATGTGGACTCTGTGTGCACCTAAGGTAATCCAGCAGAGTGCTGGGAGAGATGTGCTAGGGGTAACCAAAGCAGTTGGTGTGCGATGTTCCCTAGTGACAGTGACAGGTGCTGCAGAGTTGCCAAGGGAAACCGCCAAGGAGCCTGCAGTGGTAAGGCAAGTGGTTTCCCAGGACAACTGTGAAGCCGCCCTAGTAGGAAAAATAATTCCTTTGGAGAGGAAGGGTGGTGTGCTGAGTGGCACGCAGGGTGCCATGCGTTATGACAAAAGAAAACCTGATAGAGCTTATGAAACTGCTATGTTTATGAATGCTGATGATAAAGGTATTGCTGATGATACATGTACTTATGGTGATGTTTTCTTTAGTAATGAGAAAAGGGGGATGTCTCCCTTGTCAACCAGAAGCAGAGCCACAGTGTTGTTCATGGAAATCTCTGGGGGTCTCCAGGTGTTGGAGCCAGAGATTGTCCAGGACAGCCCTGATATTGCTCTGATGGAACAAACTGGGTCTACACCATGCAGTGAGAGTTTGTGTGAGCAGTCCATTTATCATATGTGTAACCCAGTTGGTAAGGGGTTAAGTCAGCTGGCCAGAGCTGAAGGTACACAGCTGAGTGTGTTAGCGCCCCCAGAGCAAGGTAGTGATGGTGTATTGCAGCCTGCCTTGTTTGATGAAGCTTTAGCAAAGAGTAAAAGCATGTTGTCAAAATGTGATTTATATAGAACTGACAAAGTTACTGTTTGCGCTGCAGAATCCCAGGTGCTTCCTAGAGCCGATGATGAGGTACTGCTGAGCCCTCAGAACGGAAGCACATCGGATTGGGACAGTTGAGCCAAACAATTACTAGCTATGATAGACAAGGCTATGTTGAGCTACAGGGGTGTGAATACAACAACTGTTATGCCAGACAGGGAAATTGCAGAGCGACCGATGGTTGAGGGTGCGTTGGTCCCTACAAGGGTTGTTTCCCCCCAGTCGGAAGGACCAGATCAGGGCGCATGCATGGCAGATGTGGTGTTCACAGCCCAGCCGCTGAATGTCAAGTGTGAAGGTGACAATGTAACAAATGTTTACGTGCAGGGGCTCATTGTTGAGTTGTAAGGGATGAGTGGGAGACATGCGTCTGACAGTGTTCCAGAGGACCATCAGGCTGTGATGGGTACCGCCAGTGAGGTGGAGGCCTGTTTAAATGTCTCGGCCCCTCAAGCCGCAGTGAATGAGCCCCTCCATGTCTCTGATAGGGTTAAGGTCACCAAAAATGTTTTGCATATTGATGTGGAGTGTGTAGAAATTACAGATATGTTAGTGGAACTGCTTGAAATGGTGAAAGCACAGTCCTTGTATACCTGGGTGCCTCCATTACAGTCGGATGTGGTAGTGCTGCGTGGTACCAATGGATGGAGTCAGGTAGTACAACCTGTGCTGGGTAAAATTAATCACCAGTGGAACTGGTTGGTACAGTGCTTTCTAATAGTGTGGCAAATGATCTCCCAGTTTCCTGTGAGGGTGCTTCCGGATACGGTTCAGTACGGAAGGCGCTCTGGGGGGCTGCTAGAGACAGAGGTCTCTCCACCTGATGCAGTGATGGACATGTCTGCTAGTGCGGTCCGAGGTGCGGCTGAGCAGGGATTAGCAAATGGCGCGGATACTGCCTCACCCGCTAGACCTCCTAAGAAGGAAGGGCCAGATATGGACGCGGCAAAAGCAGAGATTCTGTCTGTCACCTGCAGAGAGGTACAAGTTGGGGTACCCAGAGACGCTCTCAAATATAGTATGGAGAGGAACAAAAATTGTAACATGGAAAAGTGTGAGTTGGCAAAGATTGGTACTGCTAGAAATGGGCAGTGTTGCCAACCCCCTGAAGTGAAATTTACTGGCAAGGATGCCAAAATTTCTGTACGGCACCAATTTCTTACTGGCAAAAATAATGAAGATTACTGGCAGAGCCGCATTTTTTACTGACGCTGAAAAAAGTACCTAAAATTACGGTTTTTAGTACTAAACAGTGCAAATATCAATATTTGAACTAAAAACACATAGCTGATGCTAATATCAATGTGTTTAAGTTAAACAAAAGTAAAAAAACATATTTCTCAATTCACATGAAGGTCAGGATACTATAACCCAGCCAGCACAGAGTTCCCTCTTACATCAGAGTCTGCAGGATGCCCCCTTACAGTGCAAGGGAACTCTTATGTAAAGGGGAACGCTGCAGATCATGATGTAAGGGGGAACTCTGATGTGGGGGGAGGGGCTCTGGTGAATAGAGACCACCTTCCACAGAGTGAATACACTAAGGTAAAGGGGGGGGGGTACTAATATAAGGGGGAAACCCTTATATCAGTGCCCCCTTACATTATTGTATTCATTCACCTCCTTACATCAGACAGTGACCCCCCCTCAGACTGGCCTGGCGGCACTGTCACTTACCTCCTCTCGGGTGCACAGTGTGGGGCTCAGTCAGACGGCTCCAGCTTGGTGGCTCTGATCTCCTCTTCCCAGTCCACACGTCTGTTTCTTCCTGGGCCGTAACCCCCATCCCGGCGGCACACCCACTCTTGACTCCTTTCTAGGATCCCCTCAGAGACTGTAGACATGACAAGAGATGGTCAGAGGCTGCGGACACACGATACAGGAGGGGGACAGAGGCTGCGGACATACTACAGGAGGGGGACAGAGACTGCGGACACACTACAGGAGGTGGACAGAGGCTGCGGACATACTACAGGAGGTGGACAGAGGCTGCGGACATACTACAGGAGGGGGACAGAGGCTGCGGACATACTACAGGAGGGGGACAGAGGCTGCGGACATACTACAGGAGGTGGACAGAGGCTGCGGACATACTACAGGAGGTGGACAGAGGCTGCGGACATACTACAGGAGGGGGACAGAGGCTGCGGACATACTACAGGAGGTGGACAGAGGCTGCGGACATACTACAGGAGGTGGACAGAGGCTGCGGACATACTACAGGAGGTGGACAGAGGCTGCGGACATACTACAGGAGGTGGACAGAGGCTGCGGACATACTACAGGAGGGGGACAGAGGCTGCGGACATACTACAGGAGGTGGACAGAGGCTGCGGACATACTACAGGAGGTGGACAGAGGCTGCGGACATACTACAGGAGGTGGACAGAGGCTGCGGACATACTACAGGAGGTGGACAGAGGCTGCGGACATACTACAGGAGGTGGACAGAGGCTGCGGACATACTACAGGAGGGGGACAGAGGCTGCGGACATACTACAGGAGGTGGACAGAGGCTGCGGACATACTACAGGAGGGGGACAGAGGCTGCGGACACACTACAGGAGGGGGACAGAGGCTGCGGACACACTACAGGGGGGGGACAGAGGCTGCGGACATACTACAGGAGGGGGACAGAGGCTGCGGACATACTACAGGAGGGGGACAGAGGCTGCGGACATACTACAGGAGGGGGACAGAGGCTGCGGACATACTACAGGAGGGGGACAGAGGCTGCGGACACACTACAGGAGGGGGACAGAGGCTGCGGACACACTACAGGAGGGGGACAGAGGCTGCGGACACACTACAGGAGGGGGACAGAGGCTGCGGACACCACCATATTACTTCTGCACATCATCAGTGTGCTGTGTCCTCCTCCTGTGCCCCTTTCACCACTCCACAGGTCAGGGCAGCACTGTGCTGCCCTGACCTGTGAAGAGGTGAAAGGGACACAGAAACCAGAGGAGGATACAGCACACTGATGACGCTGTCCCCTTGTATCCCCCCCTGTTTCACTGACCTTGAGTCCGTCCTCCTCACTCCTGGCTGGGCCCTGTCAGTGCTCCGAGTCCTCCACAGACCACCTATGATGAGTGCATGGCATGCACTCACTGCAGGTGTCCCGCCACTGCCGCCAGCCACTGTGGCCTTTTCAAAAATGGCGCCAGCGGCGCCATCACATTACTGCGTGTGCGCCGCCGCCGCCGCTCGGCCGAGTTCCGAATGCGCTCGGCCGGCGCATTCGGAACGGCGCATGCGCAGTTGTATGGCCGGCTCGCGGCCATCTTTTTTATGGGCGCCGGTGCCCATAAACGGACTTTTACGTACAGCCCGAAAAAGGGGTTATATCGCGGGCTGTACGTAAATCTACGTACGGTTGGCAACACTGGAAATGGGTCATGCGTTGTTCAATGTCAGTTGTTGGGACAACTGCCCACAGAGATTTGGACAACAGGTGAAGTGAAGCCTTGTGAAGGTCTCATAGGGGATAGCTGCTCACCTGTGTGTTGTCCCTCCTTGGGCTTGGCCCTAACAAACCCTGAACAAGAAATAACTGATGATATTGATAATTGGAGAAATGGTGACTTATTACCGAATGTTAATGTAAATAATGGCCTGGATATGAAAATAAATAATTTATCGGAAAATTAGTGTGATACACAGATGTTGAGCCCTGGGGAGTTGGTAGTCAAGGGCAAAGGAGTTGTTAAACCCAAGGGACCTATTGTGATGGGGAAAACGGGTACCAGTGAGGGAAAAGGTGGTTCCTCATTAGGCGTAGTGTCTGGAGCAGGTTCCTTACAGAATCCAGAAACTGAGTTTAAAGGAAGTAGCAGGAAAGGCAGGGGGCTGCCAGAAAAGAAACGTGAGCTCAGGAACCCCAAGGACAGAGGGAGTAGGGTGCGGATACAGAAAGGTAGGACCCCGTTGCGATCCTGGGTAAGGCGTGCCTGGAAACGCACCCGAAAAAAAGATTGGGCCTACGCAGCGAACAGCTGGCACAGAGGTGCCCCAATCAAGGATTCGGGCTTGTGTGTTCCGCCCCCTTCGGGTCTGAAACATGGGGGGGAGATATGTGACAGTAGGAGCTACTGTCACGGTAAAATGGACAGTTTGCTGAACACAGGGTCTGCACATTTGCATATTTTGCATTTGGTATTCTGGAAAGGGGCTTTGTAGTTTGGAGATTCCACAGTGTCTTGGGAGGGATGGGATCTCCAACCCTGTGTCCAGACTTTGCTGATTACCAGCAGGGTGTGTGCTCAGGTGAGCACAGCCCTTATAATGAGTGTATGGGAAGACCTCATGGCTCCCAGTTGGAGACGGCTCCACACCAAGAGACAGGAGGTCTTCAGGAGTCAGAGAGGCTGTAGGTGACAGCCAGAACATTGGTGACTGCAAGAGGCAGAGCTGTGGACGCTAAAGGGAGGCCGTCTACTTTGAGGAGTCCGGTGGTCTGGGTGACTAGGAAAGTGCAGAAGTACTGCTACAGAGAGCCAGGTGGGCTAGCATTTTCTGTTGTGTATTTGATGGAGAAGAACCCCTGCGTGGGAAACCTTTGTTTGGACTTTTATTTTGCCTTTTTTAATAAAAATGGGCTACCATGCCCTTAAATATAGTTCCTGACTGTCTTGAATCGCTGAAAAAACGCATTTACCACTTGAGCTAAACAACCCCCATCTCACATAACACAAATGTAAAAATGCAGGAAGGTAGTGGAGTTGGGACTTTAATTGAGGTATAAGGGTATAATAAATGGAAAAACATAAATAACTTGGATGTCATGGTTCCCTCTAAATTGACATGATACGGTATAAGTAAACCAGTAATCACAATACATTTATGATACAGAAATGTAATCACAAAGGAACACTTCATAATCATCATTAATTTTATAACACATGATTAATTGGGGAACATGATTAATGACATACAAACATAGTAATAAATAAATCAATGAATAATAAATATGTAGGTAATAACAACATGATCAACATGTATGTAATTGATAAATGATAAAAAATTATATGGGCTGATGTAGAGCATCCGAGGATGTAAACTCTACGTGTTTCATGGTCGCCTACCACTCGTCAGGAGTTTGGATGCATGAAAGTAATCTAGAATGAGATAAATAGAAAAGTTTGTTGTGGTAGTTTCTGGGGATCCACTAGTCCCCATAGACAAACCCAATGTAGTGAGAAAAAGTAAGAAAAAGGGAATAAAAAAATGTAGCAATATTATACCTTGCCAGACAGCCCGTGTACGGAGACCTTAATTGGGGAAAGGCCTGGAAGGTGATGCCGCGTATGAAGTCTCACCCGGGGTTGAGGCGGGAGATCCGCTAGCCAGGGTATGCAGGGGGTTGTGGGGGGCAGACCCATCGCTCGCCGCAAGCCACCATGCCAGGAAGAGTGCTTGTATAATGATTGGATAAATCTGGATGAAAATTGAAAAAATGAGGTATGAAAAGTGTGTCAATGTGGAGATATAAGGAAGTGTGGTAAAGGGCTATGTAAATGCGTGGGACAAGTGAAAAGAGGCTGTTGAATGATAAATAAATAATGAAATGCTGATATGGTGAGAGTGAGTGTAGTTTGATGCATCTGCATATCAAATGCAAATGAAGGAATATAACCATGCATAGATGGTATATAGGTGAATAAAAAAAAAAGAAAAAATTTGTCAAATGGGGGTAAACAAGTGTGTGTGTGTGTGTGAAAATATAGATCTAAGTTTGAATGTGTGTCAGTATGTATGGATGTATGTGTGTGAACAAATGTGCAATGTGTGTGTGTGAGGATCAATGGAGTTAGCTGTATGCATGACTGGGTTGAAAGTATGTGACGGGGATGATATTAAATGCCCCATTTACCTGAGCTTCCAGAGGCAAGGTAAGCAGATGGTATCACTATGGAATGGTGGCTGTCAGCGGGAGACAGCAGTCCGCCACCCACTGTTATATAGCCCCCCGGTCCTGGGCGGAACCCCGCCTACGTCATGTATTAACTCGCTAATGCTGGGGTCCATCAACTCCCCTGCAGGACGAGGGATGGAACCAGCGCGCCATGGTGGAGCGGTGTCAGACGACGCCGGATACCAGGCGCACTGAACATGACGTCGATGAGCTGAGATCCGACCCCGCCCCCGTCATAAAGGCGGGTGGGGGGGGAAGGAGCTGAGCTGATCGCATCCCCGGAAGTAGAGAACAAAGACAGCGGGACACCACCAAACTCAACCCCAAGGGTCAAATGACATGGGATTCAGGATAAAACTGATATGGGCACTAGGTGGAATGGATAATATTGGTAAAATAAATAGAAAAAAAATAAATAAATATATAAATTGAAAAATAATAACAGAAATATATGAAAAAAAGCCCCCAATAAATAAATATTGGGCAAGAAAGGGGTAAGGAGTAGTAAGATTAATGTAAAAAGGAGAGAATGGAGGGGAATATGACAACGAGTGTGTGACTGTAAATAATTAATCAAAAGAATAAAATTAAATTTAAATTGTATAGGTTGGGGGAGGGGTCTCGAAAGTAGCGGGTGTCTTCCACCCAAAATATCAAGAGAAGGGAGATTGAGACCCGTCCCTGCCTAAACGCATACCAGAATACCTCCATCCCTAAATAATATGTAAAAATGCAGGAAGGTAGTGGAGTTGGGACTTTAATTGAGGTATAAGGGTATAATAATTGGAAAAAGATAAATAACTTGGATGTCATGGTTCCCTCTAAATTGACATGATACGGTATAAGTAAGCCAGTAATCACAATACATTTATGATACAGAAATGTAATCACAAAGGAACAATTCATAATCATCATTAATTTAATAACACACGATTAATTGGGGAACATGATTATTGACATACAAACATAGTAATAAATAAATCAATGAATAATAAATATGTAGGTAATAACAACATGATCAACACGTATGTAATTGATAAATGATAAAAAATGATATGGGCTGATGTAGAGCATCCGAGGATGTAAACTCTACGTGTTTCATGGTCGCCTACCACTCATCAGGAGTTTGGATGCATGAAAGTAATCTAGAATGAGATAAATAGAAAAGTTTGTTGTGGTAGTTTCTGGGGATCCACTAGTCCCCATAGACAAACCCAATGTAGTGAGAAAAAGTAAGAAAAAGGGAATAAAAAAATGTAGCAATATTATACCTTGCCAGACAGCCCGTGTACGGGAGACCTTAATTGGAGAAAGGCCTGGAAGGTGATGCCGCGTATGAAGTCTCACCCGAGGTTGAGGCGGGAGATCCGCTAGCCAGGGTATGCAGGGGGTTGTGGGGGGCAGACCCATCGCTCGCCACAAGCCACCATGCCAGGAAGGGTGCTTGTATAATGATTGGATAAATCTGGATGAAAATTGAAAAAATTAGGTATGAAAAGTGTGTCAATGTGGAGATATAAGGAAGTGTGGTAAAGGGCTATGTAAATGCGTGGGACAAGTGAAAAGAGGCTGTTGAATGATAAATAAATAATGAAATGCTGATATGGTGAGAGTGAGTGTAGTTTGATGCATCTGCATATCAAATGCACATGAAGGAATATAACCATGCATAGATGGTATATAGGTGAATAAAAAAAAAAAAATTCTTTTGGCAAATGGGGGTAAACAAGTGTGTGTGTGTGTGTGAAAATATAGATATAAGTTTGAATGTGTGTCAGTATGGATGGATGTATGTGTGTAAACAAATGTGCAATGTGTGTGTGTGAGGATCAATGGAGTTAGCTGTATGCATGACTGGGTTGAAAGTATGTGACGGGGATGATGTTAAATGCCTCATTTACCTGAGCTTCCAGAGGCAAGGTAAGCAGATGGTATCACTATGGAATGGTGGCTGGCAGCGGGAGACAGCAGTCTGCCACCCACTGTTATATAGCCCCCCGGTCCTGGGCGGAACCCCGCCTACGTCATGTATTAACTCACTAATGCTGGGGTCCATCAACTCCCCTGCAGGACGAGGGATGGAACCAGAGCGCCATGGTGGAGCAGCGTCAGACGACGCCGGATACCAGGCGCACTGAACATGACGTCGATGAGCTGAGATACGACCCCGCCCCCGTCATAAAGGCGGGTGGGGGGAAAGGAGCTGAGCTGATCGCATCCCCGGAAGTAGAGAACAAAGACAGCGGGACACCACCAAACTCAACCCCAAGGGTCAAATGACATGGGATTCAGGATAAAACTGATATGGGCACTAGGTGGAATGGATAATATTGGTAAATTAAATAGAAGAAAAATAATCATCCCCGTCACATACTTTCAACCCAGTCATGCATACAGCTAACTCCATTGATCCTCACACACACACATTGCACATTTGTTCACACACATACATCCATACATACTGATACACATTCAAACTTATATCTATATTTTCACACACACACACACTTGTTTACCCCCATTTGACAAACATTTTTTTTTTTTTTATTCATCTATATACCATCTATGCATGGTTATATTCCTTCATGTGCATTTGATATGCAGATGCGTCAAACTAAACTCACTCACCATATCAGCATTTCATTATTTATTTATCATTTAACAGCCTCTTTTCACTTGTCCCACGCATTTACATAGCCCTTTACCACACTTCCTTATATCTCCACATTGACACACTTTTCATACCTAATTTTTTCAATTTTCATCCAGATTTATCCAATCATTATACAAGCACCCTTCCTGGCATGGTGGCTTGAGGCGAGCAATGGGTCTGCCCTCCACAACCCCCTGCATACCCTGGCTAGCGGATCTCCCGTCTCAACCCCGGGTGAGACTTCATATGCGGCATCACCTTCCAGGCCTTTCCCCAATTAAGGTCTCCGTACACGGGCTGTCTGGCAAGGTATAATATTGCTACATTTTTTTTATTCCCTTTTTCTTACTTTTTCTCACTACATTGGGTTTGTCTATGGGGACTAGTGGATCCCCAGAAACTACCACAACAAACTTTTCTATTTATCTCATTCTAGATTACTTTCATGCATCCAAACTCCTGACGAGTGGTAGGCGACCATGAAACGCGTAGAGTTTACATCCTCGGATGCTCTACATCAGCCCATATAATTTTTTATCATTTATCAATTACATACGTGTTGATCATGTTGTTATTACCTACATATTTATTATTCATTGATTTATTTATTACTATGTTTGTATGTCATTAATCATGTTCCCCAATTAATCATGTGTTATTAAATTAATGATGATTATGAATTGTTCCTTTGTGATTACATTTCTGTATCATAAATGTATTGTGACTCCTGGTTTACTTATACCGTATCATGTAAATTTAGAGGGAACCATGACATCCAAGTTATTTATCTTTTTCCATTTATTATACCCTTATACCTCAATTAAAGTCCCAACTCCACTATCTTCCTGCATTTTTACATATTATTTAGGGATGGAGGTATTCTGGTATGCGTTTAGGCAGGGATGGGTCTCAATCTCCCTTCTCACATAACACAAAGATGTAATTAGGATCCAATGCATGAATCACCTGTCCAAGGCTACATGTACAGATAGAGTAAAGGAGGGGGCCAAGGATTACACACAACCTTTATAAACGCATTTTGAAAGCGCCTCAAAATGGGACTTTTTACCTTTTTTTCTTGGCAAACAGCGCCCCGCTAGCGGCGAAAAACGCTTTAAAAGGACTAACGGCCAGGCGTCCCAGTGTGAAAGTAGCCTAAAGTGTAACTCCACTTTTGTTGAGAAAAAGCATTCCCCTCTGGGTGATCTACGTACAAACTTTGTTGCATATTCCTACCTTTTGTTATTCTGAAGAAATCACTGTTTGTTCCTCTGTGCCCCTGTACCGAGTGAGTCTAATGAGATTGGTTTCATAATTATCAATCAGCTGTGCACCTGAAGAGCTCTAATGAAGAAAACTGCTGGGCCTGCATCGCTTTAGCCGTGATTTCCTATTGAAAGCATCTCATGAAAAATTACATTTCCTGACAGACTCCATGGCAGCCTATGTGTGGGTTAACCCCGCCTCCTCTTCAATGCTATAGGACCCCATACCCATAAAAGTAAGCTCACCTCTCAGTACTGTGTTCCTTTTTTGTCCTCCTCCAATGGACCTGAAGCACGCACGGCTGTGCAGATTTCCGGATGGAGGGATCAATGGATGGATGGCACACTCCTTTGCGGTGCAGCTCGGAACCCAGCCATGGGCGGGTGGAGAGCTTGTGGCAACCATGTATCCCTGGATGGGATGTTGCTGAAGTGTGCCCAGAGCATCAAGACGTCCTCGACTGGCAAGGTCTGCAACGCTTTTTTATTTCCATGGCAGTCGCCTCTGTATTATGTGTGTGGTTTTCCTGTTTGTCTCATGCCCCTTGCTGCTCCCCAAATGGCTGCTGGAACGCATCTGCGTTCCAGCTCACCGCAGTGATCCGTATTGCGGGCGCCGCTGCCGCTCGCGCATGCGCAGTGCCCGCTCTCAGAGCGAGGCTTGGTTCGCGCATGCGCGGTCCAGCGGTTTTTCCGGCGGCCGCGCAGGCGCCGAGGTTGGCTTCTCCACCGTGCATGTGCGATGTGTGGTCGGCGGTGACGTCACAGGCAGGCGGGGGATTTAAAGCTCTGTCCCGCCTATGTCATTTGGGATTTCCCCTGACAGGCAAACAGAGGCAACACAACAGCTTTCCCAGGTTAGTGTGCGCTTGTATTCTTTCGGGAGATGAGGGGAATGTTTATTCCTTTGGTGCAGGCTTAAATGTATTTAAATTTACAATGCATTGTGAAATTTTTTTGTGGTATGAGTACTTTTTAAAGGGCAAGTTACATGTATTTTTTTGTATGAAATTATAGGTTTTCTTAAATCAACCTGTCGTTATTGTGACGCTTTTACAAATTATGGACAATTCACCACATTCATGTGGCCAGCCCTCACGCACAAGGTATGTGCGGGAGAGGGGAGGGGCTTGGGGTACAGTCGCAAGTCTTGGGGTTACTTGACGGCTTGTCTTTTCCTCCCAAATCTGTTTTCTTTTAGCCCTTCCGGTCAGGATCCTCAGACCAAAACGGACCTTGCCAGGCCACATCACTTGTCAGCTTCGAAGTCCAGACGTGATTCTCCGTCTGCATCTCACCACCAGAGGAGACGCTCCCATTCCTCCTCTAGACACCACTCCCACCGCCATGACAGTCGCTCTGATCGGAGAGCCTGCTGGGAATGTGGCACACGAGTCCCAGAGGGCAAATCATTATGCAGTCATTGCTATGCCCATGCGGTTGAGGAAAAAGAGACAGAGGATCAACGGATCGAGTCTCTAGTGAAAAAGGTGGTGCAACGCTCTCTGAAAGAGATGGATACTTACCACGCCACAAAGCCAGTCCAGCGCTACTCGATCTGGCTCCCCGGCTGATATGGTCCGTTAAGTCCCAGGACCTTCCCAGCCCTACGCATCCTCGCCTCTGCCCTCGGAAGGAGAATTAGAGAGTGATGAAGAGAGTATGGAATTTGACTTCACTCAAGTTACTCCGCTTATCAAGGCGGTCAAAGGGGCCCTTATGTGGGAAAAACCATCTACTCCCCCAGCTAAGCAGAATTTTGTTTTTCAAGCGCCTGGGGAAAGAGCGCCCAAGTTTTCCGCTTTTAGCCGAACTAAAGGGCATCTTTGATGAAGAGTGGAGCAAAGTGGACAGGAAGTCCTCTATGACAAGCAAAACCTCCAGGATGTATCCCTTTAAAACAGACGAGGTAAAACACCTGGAAAACATTCCTTCTGTAGACGCAGCTGTAATGCGTCTTGCCAAACACGTCACGCTCCCCCTAGACGATGCAGTTGCCTTTAAGGACAGTCTTGACAGAAGAATGGATCAGGACCTCAAAAGAATTTATGACCTTGCTGGTACAGCTTGTAAACCCGCTCTAGCCTTAGCAGCCGTGTCTAAGGCTATGGAGGCATGGACTGAGAATGTAGATTCCTTCCTTAAAGGCGTATCTGAAGAACTGGCCAGTCATTCGGCAACAGCAGAGCTAAAATTAGCGGTGGCCTTCTTGGGAGAAGCATCGGTCGATCTGATCTGTCTAGCTGTAACTGAGGATAGCATAATCCTGGACAGTAAACAAGCCCTATGGCTACGCCCTTGGCAGGCCAACCCATCTTCTAAACAAACATGGTGCAAAATTCCTTTTGAAGGATCATCGCTGTTTGGAAATAAGCTAGATGACGCCATAGCTAAGGCCACAGGCGGAAAATCTGGCTTTCTTCCACAGAACAAGCATCCACAGGGTCGAAGGAAACCCCAGTTCAGAAGACGCAGCCCAGAGCGTTCGAGGGAAGCACGCTCCTATAGACCTGGCCGGGACTTCAGAAGAAACTGGAGTAGAGGTCAAGCGTCTTTTCGCAAACCAGCAAAAAGCCAGGCGTCCAATGGTCGCGATCAGGCTAAATCCTTTTGAGATTTTGCCCGCCCAGGCGGGTCGGGTGGGAGCACGCCTGCTCCTCTTCCGGCACGTGTGGGTGGCCTCAATCTCAGACTTCTGGGTCGTCAAGACAGTGTCGTTAGGTCACGCATGGCCCTTCTCCAGCATTCCTCCCCCCAGATTTGTCTCAACCCTACTCCCAAGTACGAAAGAGCAGAAACAGGCCTTACTATCCTACGTAGATCTGTTGAAAACCCAGGGAGCAGTAGTACTTGTCCCAGAGGAAGAACAGTTCCAGGGTGTGTACTCCCCCTTTTCTTAGTACAAAAGAAAAGCGGTGCCTGGCGCCCGGTAATAGATTTGACGTACCTGAACAAATTCATAAGGCACGGAAAATTCAAAATGGAGACTCTGTCAACAATCCAACAAGCCATTCAACCAGGCGACTGGATGATTTCGATAGACCTGAAAGATGCCTACTTCCATGTGCCAGTGGCAAAGGACTTTTTAAAGTACCTCCGGTTCCATATCAGGCAAGAACATCTTCAATTCATCTGCCTACCGTTCAGTTTGACAACTTCTCCTCGAGTTTTCACCAAGGTCTTCTTGGCCGTTGTGGCCCTCATCAGGCTAAAAGGTGTGCGTCTTTACCATTATCTAGACGATCTCCTAGTTCTGTCTCAAAACAGAGAACAGCTGCTGGTGCACAGAGAACAAGTGATCTCAACCCTTTCCAGATTTGGATGGCTTCTAAACTTGGAAAAAAGCCACCTGGTTCCAGCCCAACATTTAATTTACTTAGGGGCTCTGTTCAACACAGTAGAGAACACCATCTCCCTGCCGGCAGAGAAGATTCAGGTGATTCGGAAGGGGATTTCTCGTGCTCTGGATGCTCCTCATCTGAAAGCATCACAATGCCTAAGAATCATCGGCACAATGGTCTCCACAACCCCCATGGTCAAATGGGCTCTATGGAGGTTACGCCCGTTCCAGTCAGGGTTCCTCCGGCAGTGGAAGTCAGAGGACAAGAGTCAGCTGATCCACATATCCACAACAATGAGAAACAGCCTCTTCTGGTGGCTCCAACTCAAAAATTTGCAGAACTGTCACTCCATTGCCCCCATCTCCTGGGTTACAGTCACGACCGACGCCAGCGGCTCAGGTTGGGGGGCTCTCTGTGGTCAGAACCTAGCTCAGGGCAGATGGGACGCTTGTCTTCACAACCCAGGCTCAAACGTCCTGGAGCTCAAGGCGGCCTGGTGCGCCCTCCAATCTTTCTCCCAGTTCCTGAAAGGAGAGTCGGTATTGTTACGGATGGACAACACAACAGCATTGTCGTATGTGAAGAGGCAAGGAGGGACCCGGAGTTCTACTCTCCTTCTAGAGGTCGAGCCCATAATAACATGGGCCCAGAAAAATCTGGCCAATATCTCAGCAGTTTTCATTCCGGGTGTCCAGAACTTCCAAGCAGACTTCCTCTCACGTACTCGCCTAGACAACGAGTGGTCCCTCCATGTACAGTCCTTCAACTGGATTCTGTCTCTGGGAGTCAATCCCGAAGTGGACCTATTCGCTTCCCCCCACAATCACAAAACAGTGAAGTTTTGTTCTCGGGGCCGTTGCAGCCAGGCAGTCGGAACGGATGCCCTGACGGACATATGGAGGTTCAGGCGGGCATACGCTTTTCTCCCGATCCCGATAATCCTCAAGTTCCTGAGGAGACTTCAAGCGGAATCAGCCGAAGTAACAGTAGTGGCTCCTTACTGGCCCAACAGGCCTTGGTTTCCCCTCCTGATCCAACTGAGCTACCGGGACCCGGTACCTCTTCCTCTCAGGCTGGACCTTCTCTCTCAAGGGTCATTCCTACACCCTTGTCCGGCACTAATGAGACTGACGGTCTGGTTCTTGAGAGGGAGAGGCTGGAATCCCTTGGTTGCGCCTCTAGAGTGATTTCTACTCTGCTAAGCTCAAGAAGGACAAGTACCAACAAAATTTATGGAAGAATCTGGGCGAGATTCATTGAATTCTCCCCTGCTTCAGGGAGGCCCTTCAGAAATCCAGGAGTTCAAGATGTTCTCAGTTTTCTTCAAACTGGACTAGACTTACCCTTATCTGTCAGTTCTTTGAGAGTTCAAGTCTCGGCTTTATCAGCCTTCTCTGGGATCTCATGGGCAGTCCATCCCCTGGTCCGGCAATTTTTCCGGGGAGCATCAAGAATTAAGCCTCAAAGAAAGCCAAGATTCCCCAAGTGGGATCTTCCTCTCGTCCTAGATTCCTTGTCTGGACTCAGTACGACGGGGCCCTCCCTGTCCTCCATTAAGGACTTTTCAGCAAAAGTAGCCTTCTTAGTTGCCATCACCTCAGCTAAGAGGGTCTCGGAGATCGGCTCACTGGGTGATGAAGAACCTTTTCTTACCTTCTTTCCAGATCGAGTAGTCCTTATACCCTTATTGGGTTCAAATCTGAAAGTGTCTTCAGTATTCCACGAGAATCAGGAAATTGTCCTTCCTACATTCAAAACTCCGGAATCTATTACTCATCCACTGGATATAGGAAAAATCCTCAAAGAATATTTGGAAATTACTTCTCCCTTCAGAAGTTCAGATCATCTATTCGTACTGCATTCAGGCAGCAATAAAGGGAAAAAAGCTTCAATCAGGACAATTGCGTCCTGGATTGTCCAAACAATCCAACAAGCTTATAGGGCTAAGGGCTTGGCTCCTCCACAGGCGGTGACTGCACACTCCACCAGAGGGATGGCAGCTTCTTGGGCGGAGGCCCGACATGTGGCTCCAGATGTTATCTGCAAAGCAGCCTCGTGGGCTTCTATCAATACGTTTATGGCCCATTACTGCATTGAGCCTGCATCACTGTCTTCTGTTAATTTTGGGTTAAGAATCCTGTCGGTTGACGGGACAAATTAAAGCTATTTTCTGTTCAGCATACCCACCCGTGTGGTCTGGCTAGTTATTTCCCACACGTAGGCTGCCATAGAGTCTGTCAGGAAAACTGAAAATTTATTACCAAATACTTACCGTAATTTTCCTTTCCTGATGGACTCCTTGGCAGAAGGAGTTCCCACCCTAAAAGAAAATAATGTTAAAAGTATGAAAATAAGTGTCCAAAAAGTCGGCTAGTTACGGAACACAGTACTGAGAGGTGAGCTTACTTTTATGGGTATGGGGTCCTATAGCATTGGAGAGGAGGCGGGGTTAACCCACACGTAGGCTGCCATGGAGTCCATCAAGAAAAAAAATTACGGTAAGTATTTGGTAATACATTTTCTGTTTTTTGTTGCAGGCAATGCTGGAAATCTGACTTGTATCTTAGTGCAAAGTTCTGGGAAAATTGGTGAGCCAATCACACAAGCAGGAAATTATGCTTTTGGGGGCTGTTCTTTGCATCCAATTCGCAAAGCAGGACAATGTGACACATATCATGTTATCCATGTTCACATATCTCCGGGGTGGCTGCGGAGCGCACTGCACAGAAACACTGTGCATCTTTGGCTCCGTTTCAGGGCAAAATTCAGGCAAAGATTCCACCCTGATTCGTCCCTGAAACTAAGAAAGGGGACGCACAGCGTTCCTGTGCGATACACAGCCGGTTCCAGTGTGAACTGACCCTCAGTCATGGTATGTCAGTATGCGAATATATATGAAATGGCCTATATTTTAAATTTTTTATAATATATACTAGCATGTACTATTAAAAAAACATTTAGTTATTGCCCGAGTACAAAGACTTTTTAAAGTAAATTCCAGTTTGGGCAATTATCATGAAAAAGGAAGTCCCAGCAGTGATTAAAATAAAATAATCAGGTGGCAACTATTCTCAGCTTTTCTCAGATGTACCCACCCATGCAGCATCATTTGCCTCCCTGCCTTGGACTCACAAGTGAAATGCTGCAAAGAGTAAAGCCATCTCATTAAGTGTTGCTACTCTGCAGTATTTAGGATCCACCCACGACTGGAGAAGTTGTCCAAGGGTGATGGGGGCTGGAAGGTGAGAAATAATCATACCCAGATATATATTTACGAGATAGAGTTAACATGAAGAGTAGTTTTTGAAATATTTACTTATTAGAGGCACTTACATTACATCTCACCAACAATTCACACAGCGCTTTACATATATATTGTACATTCCCCTCAGTCCCTGCCCTCAGGGTGATTACAATCTAAGGTTCCTAACTCACATTCATACATACTACTAGTGTCAATTTTAGACATGGGCCAATTAACTTGCAGGCATGTCTGTGGAGTGTAGGAGGAAATCCACACAGGCACAGGAAGAACACCTCCAGGCAGGTAGTGTCATGGTTTGGATTCAGACCAAGGACCCTAGTACTGCCAAGCAGAAGTGCTAACCAATTAGTTACTGTAGTTCTAATGTTTTCTTGGTTTAAAATATCACACTGAATCAAATACTGAAAGCCCTATTAATACCTTGTCCAAATAGAATCAAGAGAAAGGTGAAGAAGGTGATCTTTACCTGATACTTCTAGAAAATGACAAATCAGGAGCCTGACTGGTAGGCTTGTGCAATTCGTTTCGTAACGAATCGAAATTCGTCCGAATTTAGCAACTTTCGGACATTCGGAAGCATTCGAATTTCCGAACAAAGCAATTACGAATAAAACCGAATCCGAAATAAATTATACCGCAAAATAGCGAATGCCTGAATGTCTTCGGCATAATTCGTTATGAAAAAACTTACGAATGTACAAATCCATTGGAAACACAATAATACTCACTCTGCTCTGCTCTCTGCTTCTCCTTCACCGTGCTGAACTCCCTCTCAAAATGGTGTACAGGGGCGGAGGCTATAGCCGCATGTAAAAAACGAAAGTAAAATACGAGATTTCTAATCCATTCGAAGCACAATAACACTCTGCTCTGCTCTCTGCTTCTCCCTCACCGTGCTGAACCCTCTCAAAATGGTGTACAGGGGCGGAGGCTATAGCCGCATGTAAAAAACGAAAGTAAAATACGAGATTTCGAATCGTTACAAATAACCGCTATGTATTTCGAAAAGTACAAATCCATTCGAAGCACATTAGGCATAATAGTCAGCGTCGTCGTGAGAGAGACACAGAAAATTACGAATCAACGAACCCAAAAAAAGTTACGAAAGTAGGAGTTGTGTCCAGAATCAACGAAAAACAACGTACTCTACCGAAAGTACGAATTATAAAGCAACAAAAAATTCAACGAAAAATGTCGCTTGCAAAAATACGAATGAGTCCGAACACGAAAAATCCCGTCTAGCAAAATTACGAATGATTACGAATCAACAGGACCGGAAAGAAACGAACCGAAACGGAACGAATTTTTCCGTTGTGCACAAGCCTACTGACTGGGTCATTATACACTATGCCTCCTCCTTCTCACCTGTTCCAGAAATGAGAAGTACATGTATCTATATGACACCTGGAAGGGGTCCCAGCATCCACCTAACTTACATGTAGCATAAATGGGGCCCTAAGTTGCAGATGGCCCGGCATAGCCTTTACAAATGGTATGTCTGTCCCTGCTTTGCTCAGTTTGGAAAAGTCTGGGGTACCTTGGTAGCTATGTTCCTTTGTACAGACCTTATAAGATTTGTGGTGGTATGAATTCTGGAGCCATTTGATGCATTGATTATTGTCCTGCAGGTTTGAACTACTGAATGTACAGGTCTATGAATGAAATAAGAGAAGGTGAACTAAATGGTGCATTATTATGCTGTTATATTACAAAGGCATTAATCAGCAGTGGTCTAACCATGACCGCCATTGAATATTAATGAAAATACAGAATATTTCAAAGTTGTCCAACACCACACATTCACAGATGAGTATTCTGAGCACTCTATGCCAAGAAGACTAACTGGCATAATCCTGGCTAGGGATCAGCTTCGAGTTCGAGTCAAACTCATGTTCGACTCGAACATTGCCTGTTCGCCGAACAGCGAACAATTTGGGGTGTTCGCGGCAAATTCGAAAAGCGTAACACCCTGTAAAAGTTTATGGGAGAAATCGAAAGTGCTAATTTTAAAGGCTTATATGCAAGTTATTGTCATAAAAAGTGTTTGGGGACCTGGATCCTGCCCCAGGGGACATGTATCAATGCAAAAAATAGTTTTAAAAACTTCAGTTTTTTCAGGAGCAGTGATTTTAATAATGCTTAAAGTGAAACAATAAAAGTGAAATATTCCTTTAAATTTCGCACCTGAGGGTGTGTATGGTATGCCTGTAAAGTAGCGCTTGTTTCCCGTGCTTAGAACTGTCCTTGCACAAAATGCCATTTCTGAAGGAAAAAAAGTAATTTAAAAGTACTCGCGGCTCTAATGAATTGTCGGCTCCCGGCAATACAGAGAAAATAAATTGAAAGTCATTGATAAAAAAAAAAAAATGCGTGGCGGTCCCCCTAAATTCAATTACCAGGCCCTTCAGGTCTGGTATGGATATTAAGGGGAACCCTGCACCAAATAAAAAAAAAATGACGTGGGGTTCCCCCAAAATATCCATACCAGACCTTTATCCGAGCACACAACCTGGCAGGCCGCAGGAAAAGAGGGGGCCGAGAGAGCGCCCCCCCTCCTAAACCGTACCAGGCCACATGCCCTCAACATGGGTAGGATGCTTTGGGGTCTGGACCCCAAAGCACCATGTCCCCATGTTTATGGGGACAAGGGCCTCATCCCCACAACCCTTGCCCGGTGGTTGTGGGGGTCTGCGGGCGGGGGGCTTATCGGAATCTGGAAAACCCCTTTAACAAAGGGGATCCCCAGATCCCAGCCCCCCTATGTGAATTGGTAAGGGGTACATGTACCCCTAACATTTCACAAAGAAAGTGTAAAAATGTAAAAAAAAACACACACAGTTGGGATAAGTCCTTTATTAAAAATAAAAATGAATAAAAATAAAAAAAGATTCCAGCGGTGGTAATCCACTCTCGATCTCCACTCCAGTGATGTCGGTATCCAACTATGGATGATCTGCAGGCTCCAGCGATGATGTCCAGCGTGGAACAGCACACGATCCTGTCTCCACCGGAGACACCCCGGGAATGACGTTGCGGCAGCCTGACAGGTCTTATGTAGCTTAGGATAGGGCCACCCGTCACGTGACCCCGTCCCCCTCTGACGCAAGGGGAAATCCGGGCTTTCCCAGTGACGTGTGGGTCACCCCGCCCCCCTCTGATGCAATGGGAAACCTGCGTTACATCGGAGGGGGGCGGGGTCACATGTCACGTCAATGGCAAAGATATCCCTTATAATAAAGCTTACCTGTAGGTACAACTCAACAAACCGTGTTTACTACCACTTTAAGAGTCTCATGAAATCTTAAAACCAAATACTACTAAAAATAAACCATAAAGTAAATTAAAAATACAGATGACGTAACATATAGCCCTCCACTTCCACGATAAACATGAACAATGATAAAATAAGGAAAGGTAAGAATAAGAAGTGGAAGGGGCCAGCATTAAAGCTAACTTTTTGTTTTGCCCTTCATTAGGAACAAAGCAATGACTCTTCAATGTCCAATCAGTAGGACTGTTGTAAGGTCACCGAGCCGACAATGCTGTCTTGAAGGGGAGCCTGGAACAGGACAGGATGCAAAAAATTACAAATCATTTGACAGGTAACACAGTTTACATCTATGCATTTCAATCATGTAGTTAGCTGCTTGAATCTCATCTTTAAAATTAGAATGTGCTGACTGTGTGGAAATGGTACATATAATCAAATAGAATTATGTGCCTTGCTGAATGCCCACTAGATGCTGCAATCACAGATCAGACCATGCAATAAAGTGGTAAACATCACAGGAACACATCATCACCAGTGCTAGCAGGAGAATGAAGAAGGACCAGAGACAGGAAAAGCTGTAGACTTCTGTTTGTAGAGCATGTTAATAATTATCATGAAAAATGTATGAGTCACGTTTATGTAGAAATGTGCATTGCTAAACAGGAGGTTTGGCATGGCAGAAACCCTCATCCACGTATTACTGGTTTATACAACACTGATGCTTTAAACCCTCTGCACTGAATGACCGTCCAGTCACACTGACCAAAAGAATGTCAATAACACACTGAAGAGGAAGCAGAGGAAAAAGATAAAAATATATTTTTCCGGTCTGAAGATACATGACGTGTAAGTAAAATGTAAACAAAATTACCTTCCAACTTCCAGAGTTTAAAGGAGAACCCCAGTCAAGAAAATATATGACAATATAATATATATATATATATATATATATATATATATATATATATATTGTGAGGGGGTTAACTCGGTAGCGGGTGTGTGTGACCCCCTGGATGGGCTCCCCACACAAAAACAGGCCCAGCAGACGGAGGTTGTGGTTTTCAAGATCAAAAGGTGCGGTTTATTTCTCTATTTACAGTGACAAAAACACAGCAAAGCAAAAAGAAACATAAACAAAATAAATCCTGGTCAGCTTGACCTCTGACTAAACATGCAGGTTTCCCTAACTAACAACTGGGATCAGCCTGGTGCTGTCCTAGTCCCTAAGTCCCTGGTTTAGTAAATGTCCAAACAAATAGCCACACAGGCTTTGTCTCACCGCACAGGGGTTCACTCTCCCTAGACAGTCCACACAGGTCTGGTTCCAGGCATGAGCAAACACCTAATGAAGCTGGGAGTTTTTATAGAGGCCTTAAACGAGCTGACAAGCTTCAGCTGGTCTCATCAACTCCCTGCCTGCACGACGCCCAGCACTCTCCCTAGAGGTATGAATCATCCATGAGCCCACTAGCCTCAGCTGGGCTTCATCAACTCTCTCCCTAGTTGTATAAGTCGGCATAAAGCCTGAATCTGGGAGAAATATACCTAGCCCCCTGGATGCAACCAGGTGACTTTACCTTCCTGCTGTCACATACACCCCTCTTGTTTTAACCTTGGGGTTGGAACACCAGCAATCAGGCATTCATGTACTCGAGACAAAGCATCCACATTCCCCATTTGAACGCCAGGGCGATGCTTTACTGTGAAGTTGAATTCCTGTAGGGCCAGGAACCACCTATTTACTCTTCTATTTGTCTCCTTGTTTTGAGCCATCCACTTTAACGGAGCGTGATCCGTAACCATGTCAAAGTGCCTACCTAGCAGATAGTACCGAAGGGAATCTAGAGCCCACTTCACCGCTAAACACTCCTTTTCAACCGTGGCGTAATTTACCTCATGGGACTACAACTTCCTGCTGAGGTAAATGACTGGGTGCTCTTCCCAGTTCCAGACCTGGGACAATACTGCTCCTAACCCCACATCTGACGCATCACTTTGTACGACAAAGTCTTTAGAGAAGTCGGGTGAGTACAACACTGGCTGGCTACATAAGGCTTGTTTCAAGAATTGGAATGCTGCCTCAGCCTCGGGGGTCCATTTAATCATGACCGACCCTTTCCCTTTCGTCAGGTTGGTTAGGGGCACAGCCTTAGAAGCAAAGTGGGGAATGAAGCGCCGATAATAACCCGCGATTCCCAGAAAGGCTCGTACCTGCTTCTTGCTGTTGGGACGTGACCAACTCTGGATGGCCTCGACTTTGTTGAGTTGGGGTTTTATTACTCCCCTGCCAATGGTGTACCCAAGATATTTGGCCTCCTCCTGCCCAATGGTACACTTCTTGGGGTTAGCCGTAAACCCGGCTTCCCGGATAGAGTCTAGGACTGCTTGCACTTTTGGCAGATGTGAGGCCCAATCTGTGCTATGGACAATTACGTCATCCAGGTAAGCCGCAGCATACTTCCGATGGGGCCTCAGTATCTGGTCCATTTTCCGCTGGAATGTGGCCGGCGCATTCTGTAACCCGAACGGCATTCTCTTATATTGGAACGCCCCGTCTGGGGTTACAAATGCGGTTTTCTCTTTGGCCGACTTGGCCAGGGGAATTTGCCAATACCCTTTTGTGAGGTCAAGAGTCGTCATGTATCGGGCTGTTCCCAGCCGGTCGATCAACTCATCTATACGTGGCATGGGGTAGGTGTCAAATTTTGTAACTTTGTTCAACTGACGAAAATCGTTACAAAATCGCCAGCTCCCATCCGGTTTAGGCACCAACACAATGGGACTAGACCAATCACTTTGGGACTCCTCTATCACCCCTAAGTTCAGCATTTTCTGTACTTCCTCCCGTATTGCCTCCCGTCGGGCCTCTGGGATCCGATAGGGTTTTAACTTCACCCTTTCACCGGGCGGGGTAATAATATCATGCTCTACCCCAGATGTTTGTCCCGGCAGCTCAGAGAACACCTCCTTGTTGCGAAGCACAAACTCCTTAACCTCCTGTTGTTGGGGTTGTGACAAGGTGGCTGCTATTCCAACCTCCGGAATCACGCAACCAGTTTGAGCTGGTGACCAAGTTTCTGCGACTAGGGACTCTCTATCCCTCCAGGCTTTCAACAGATTAACGTGATAGATCTGTTCGGGCTTTCGCCTTCCTGGTTGTCTGACCTTGTAATTCACTTCGCTCACTTTTTCCATTATCTCGTAGGGGCCTTGCCATTTGGCAAGGAATTTACTTTCAACCGTAGGGACAAGTACCAATATCCTATCCCCCGGGGAAAAGGTACGGGTCTTGGCTCCACGGTTGTACACTCTCTGCTGTGCCAACTGCGCTTGGGCCAAATGTTCCTTCACGATGGGCATTACCTGTGCAATTCGATCTTGCATCAGGGCGACATGCTCAATCACACTCCTGTGGGGAGAACTCTCTTTCCCAAGTTTCCTTGGCAATATCCAACAGCCCTCTTGGGTGTCTCCCATACAGTAACTCAAAGGGGGAGAATCCCGTAGAGGATTGGGGCACCTCCCTAATAGCAAACATCAAATAAGGAAGTAGACAGTCTCAATCCTTTCCATCTCTATCCACCACTTTCTTCAACATTTCTACCATTAATACACATTTTGCATAAACGTTTCTCAGTTCCCCGAATGGCAGTGCATGCGACTGTCGCACACAGCGACTGACGTCTGTCCGTCAGAAAGTCACATTGCATGGGTTCCTCCACAACCGGGCAATTTGCTGCAATATGTCCCGTTTGCCGGCAGCGGTAGCAAACAATCCTTTTGGCTGCCTCTTGAGCCCCCGACTTCCCAGGCTGTTCTCGCCAAACCCTGGGCAGAGCTCCCACCCTCTCACTCTCTCCACCCTCACCCCTTGGAATCCTCTTATCCGCCCCTGGGGATGGTCTGGTCTTAGGGTGGAAAGTCCGAGAGTCTCTGGAAGAGGCCGTCAGGTTCTCTGCAGCCAAGTATCTCTCTACACGATCCACAAGTTTACCGGCCGTTTCTGGGTCTCCATGGCTTACCCACTTTTGAATGGCGGTAGGAAGAGCTCTCAAGAAACGATCCATCACAACACGTTCCACAATCTCCGGTGCGGACAAAGTCTCTGGCTGTAGCCACTTCCTGCTCAGGTGAATGAGATCATACATTTGAGACCTGGGGGGTTTTCCAAGCTGGAAAGTCCAGTTATGCACACGCTGAGCCCGGACAGCCAGGGTGACACCCAGCCTTGCCAATATTTCAGCTTTTAGCATCCCATAGTCTTTTGCTTGGTCAGGCTCTAGGTCATAGTAAGCTTTCTGCGATTCACCAGTTAACAGAGGAGCCACCAGTCCAGCCCACTGCTCCTCAGGCCACTTTTCTCTTTCAGCAGTCCTTTCAAATGTGGTCAAAAATACCTCTGGATCATCCTCTCCAGTCATTTTTGTCAATAAACGACTCACCCCAAAGGACGCGGTATTAGTTGGACGGCTTTCCTCACTGGTCTGCGGACGTTGCTGCATTACTGCTTCCATCTGTTGTTGTAGTCTCTGCTCTTGCTTCTGCAACAGGTCTATGAAGCGGGCCTCAGATTGCTGCTGGGCTTGTTGCTGGGCTGCGAAGCTCTTTTGCAAACCTGCATTTGTCTGCTGTTGATTGGCATTTGCTAGAGCCAGCTGTTTCAGTATCTCCTCCATGCTGGCTTAAAAAAAAACTGCCACTGGTTCTCAACCAACTGTGAGGGGGTTAACTCGGTAGCGGGTGTGTGTGACCCCCTGGATGGGCTCCCCACACAAAAACAGGCCCAGCAGACGGAGGTTGTGGTTTTCAAGATCAAAAGGTGCGGTTTATTTCTCTATTTACAGTGACAAAAACACAGCAAAGCAAAAAGAAACATAAACAAAATAAATCCTGGTCAGCTTGACCTCTGACTAAACATGCAGGTTTCCCTAACTAACAACTGGGATCAGCCTGGTGCTGTCCTAGTCCCTAAGTCCCTGGTTTAGTAAATGTCCAAACAAATAGCCACACAGGCTTTGTCTCACCGCACAGGGGTTCACTCTCCCTAGACAGTCCACACAGGTCTGGTTCCAGGCATGAGCAAACACCTAATGAAGCTGGGAGTTTTTATAGAGGCCTTAAACGAGCTGACAAGCTTCAGCTGGTCTCATCAACTCCCTGCCTGCACGACGCCCAGCACTCTCCCTAGAGGTATGAATCATCCATGAGCCCACTAGCCTCAGCTGGGCTTCATCAACTCTCTCCCTAGTTGTATAAGTCGGCATAAAGCCTGAATCTGGGAGAAATATACCTACCCCCCTGGATGCAACCAGGTGACTTTACCTTCCTGCTGTCACAATATATATATATATAAAGGGATTTTTATAACAGCTTACCTGTAAAATCCTTTTCTTGGAGTACATCACGGGACACAGAGCGACTTAGTCATTACTAATGGGTTATATAGATTACCTTCAGGTGTTGGCACTGGCCAATTCCAAACCGGAAGTACCCTCCCCTATATAAGCCCCTCCCACCCGGGAGCACCTCAGTTTTGTAGCCAAGCAATAAGTGTCCCAAAAAGAGGGGTGGGAGCTCTGTGTCCCGTGATGTACTCCAAGAAAAGGATTTTACAGGTAAGCTGTTATAAAAATCCCTTTTTCTTTTTCGTACATCATGGGACACAGAGCGACTTAGTCATTACTAATGGGACGTCCCAAAGCAATGCCAAATGAGGGGAGGGATACATAAGCTGGGCGCCATCAGGCATGAGGATCTTTTGCGGCCTGCAACACACTGCGCCCAAAGGCGACATCCTCCTGACTTCTAACGTCTACCTGGTAGAACCTAGTAAACGTGTGTACCGAAGACCATGTTGCGGCCTTACATACTTGAGCCAGGGAGGCCTGGTGATGCACTGCCCATGAAGTTCCAACTGCTCTTGTGGAGTGCGCCCTAACTTTGAACGGAGGCGGTCTCTTTCTCAAGCCATAGGCTTGTATTATGACCTGTCGAATCCACTTGGCTAAAGTAGATTTTGATGCTGCCTGACCCTTTCTGGGGCCTTCCGGCAGAACAAATAAGGAATCCGTTCTGCGAATCTGAGCAGTGGCTTTTAGATAAGCTTTAACTGCTCTTACTACATCCAAAGAATGTAATAACTTTTCCTCTACCGAGCTAGGTTTGGGGAAAAAAGAAGGAAGAACCACATCTTGGTTCAAATGAAACCTCGATACCACCTTAGGAAGAAAGGCTGGATGAGGACGTAATACTACTCTGTCCTTATGGACAACCAGATATGGCTCCTTACAGGACAAGGCGGCTAATTCCGATACTCTTTTAGCCGAACAAACGGCTACTAAGAAAATCAATTTCCTGGTGAGAAGAACCAAGGAAATGTGTTGTAATGGTTCAAACGGTTGTTTCTGTAGAACCGACAGAACCAGGTTTAAGTCCCAAGGACATATGGGAATACTAACCGGAGGGCTAATACGCATCACTGCTTGTATAAAGGCTTTGACTAGTGAATGCGAAGCCAAGGGCCTTTGAAAAAATATTGACAAGGCCGAAATCTGACCCTTGATAGTACTCAAGGCAAGCTTCCTATCTACAGCCCACTGTAGGAAGTCCAAAATCCTCCCTATCACGTACTTACGTGGATGCCATTTCTTGGCCTCACACCACGTAATGTATGCTTTCCAGATCCTATAATAGATCTGCCTGGATACCGGTTTCCTGGCATTGATCATGGTAGATACCACAGAATTAGAGAGCCCTCTCTTTTTCAGAATGTGGGCTTCAATAGCCAGGCCGTCAAACCTAGGGCTGGTAAGGAAGGGTGGTATATCGGTCCCTGCGACAGCAGGTCCGGACGATGTGGGAGGGTCCAAGGACTCCTCACTGACATTTTTACAATCTCCGCGTACCATGCCCTTCGGGGCCACGCTGGAGCCACCAGAATCACTGGTTTCTTTTCTACCCTGATTCTGCGGAGTAATCGCGGTAACAATTGTGGCGGTGGGAATGCATATATCAGCTTGAACTGATCCCAAGGGAACACTAGGGCATCCGAGCCGCAAGCTAGGGGATCCCTTGTGCGAGACACAAATCTGTCCACCTTTGCGTTGAATCTGGATGCTAGCAGATCTACATCCGGTGTTCCCCACCGCTGGCATATTGCCTGGAAAACCTCGGGGTGAAGAGACCATTCCCCCGGGCATAATTGTTGGCGACTTAGAAAGTCCGCTCTCCAATTTTCCACTCCTGGGATGAAAACCGCGGATATGGCTGGGACATATTTTTCTGCCCACTCCAGGATGCAATTTGCTTCCCTCTGGGCTGCACGACTCTTGGTGCCACCCTGGTGATTGATATATGCCACTGCCGTGGCATTGTCTGATTGAATTCTGACAGGGGACCCTTGGAGTTTGGATGTCCATGCTACTAGGGCATACCGGGCTGCTCGTATCTCTAAGAGATTGATGGGCAGGGCCTTTTCTGCTTCTGACCACTTGCCCTGGAGAGACCATTGCTCCAGTACTGCCCCCCAGCCTATGAGGCTGGCATCTGTAGTGACCACCTTCCAAGAAACCGGACTGAAGGGTTTCCCTCTTTCCAGATTCTGGGGCACCAACCACCAATGGAGGCTCTTGCGAACGGAAGGGGACAGGGACATTGGCAAGTCTAAAGCCTGAACTTTTTTGTTCCAGGCTGACAGTATGGCCCTTTGCAAATTCCTTGAATGGAATTGACCGTAGGGTACCGCTTCGAATGAAGCCACCATCTTTCCCAGCAGCCTCATGCAGAGGCGTATGGATGGTTTTCTTTTTGTACCCACTAAGTGGGTCAAATCTTTTAAAGACGACACCTTCTCTGGAGGTAAGAAAATCTTTCTCTGATTTGAATCCAGCCTTAGCCCTAAGTATTCCAGACTTTTGACTGGTCTTAGAGCTGACTTGTCCCGGTTGATAATCCAACCGTGATATTCCAGATACTCGATTGTCTTGTGAATAGCTACTTCCAGCTTTTCCACTGAGTGGTCTATTAGTAGCAGGTCGTCTAGATATGCCATTATCGTTACACCCTGTGTTCTTAGATTGGCCAATAATGGGGCCAGAATTTTTGTGAACACTCGTGGTGCTGTGGCCAGACCGAAAGGTAAGGCTCTGAACTGAAAATGGCGCCCTTCTACTGCAAAGCGTAGAAATTTCTGGTGGGCCGGAAAGATGGGAATATGCAGATAAGCATCCTTTATGTCGATCGAGGCTAGCCATTCCTGCCCTTGTAGGGCGGTGGCCACCGATCGGATCGACTCCATCCGAAAAGTCCTGATATTTAGGAACTTGTTTAGCCCTTTTAGATTTAATATGGGCCTCACGTCCCCATTTGGTTTGGGGACTGTGAAAAGGTTCGAGTAAAACCCGAATCCGCTTTCTTCCAGGGGAACCTTCATGATTACACCTTGGAGCAATAGTTGTTCTAGTGCCAGAAGGAGGGATCCTCTCTTTTGGGGATCTCTTGGCACGTTTGACCTCATAAATTGGGCAGGAGGAGTGCCTTTTAACTCCAGCTTGTATCCCAGACTTACTGCGGAGAGCACCCATCTGTCTCTGATGGTGTCCCGCCAGGTCTCTGTGAACAACTGAAGTCTTCCCCCCACCCGATTGAGTGGGGGCAACGCTTCATGCCTTGGGGGGAGGTTTTGTACCTCTCTTGATCCAGGGCTTCTTGTTACCCTGTGATTGTCCCTGATTTTTGCCCCCTGAATTTGACCGCGGAGGCCGTCGGAACTGCTTCACAGCCGATGTGCCTGGGACTGGAGAAGTAGGCCTCTTAAAAGAAGGACTTCTACCCTTGTTCTTAACCTGTAAGAGTGAACTTTTACCGGCAGAAATTTTCTGGATATATTTGTCCAGATCTTCTCCAAATAAGCGTTCTCCATGAAATGGGAAGCTAACCAGCAGTTTTTTACAGGGAGCTTCAGCAGACCAGTTTTTGAGCCACAGAAGCCTACGCATATGTACTATAGACAGCGTAAAGCGGGAGGCCTGTTGGATTGTATCCTTTATGGCGTCCACCGCAAAACACAAGGCTCTAGGCAGGTCAGCTAGGGCAAGAGCCTGCTGATCTGGTAAGTCCCTTAAGACTTGTTTCAACTGATCTTTCACTGCCTGGCAGACTCCAATCGCTGCTACCGCAGGTTGTGTCACCAAACTTGCTGTAGAGAAAGCAGATTTTAGTAAAGACTCCAATTTTTTATCTATTGGGTCTTTGAACATTGGAATATTATCTACTGGACATGTCAGTGATTTGTTAACAGAAGAGATGGCTGCGTCCACTGTAGGGACCCTCCATTTTCTTATGAACTTATCCTCCATGGGATAGATCACCGGAAATCTCTTGGGGGGAGCAAATATTTTATCAGGATGCTCCCAATCCTGGTAAATAAGCCCTTCTAATAAAGGGTGGATTGGGAAGGAACAGACAGCCTGGGGAGCTTTTAGCGACCCCAGAGAGGAAACCGTAGTGGATGGTGGTTCCGCCAGAGGCATTTTAAATGCTGATCGGACCATATTAGTCAGAGACTGAACCCATAATCTTTCAGCCTGAGAAGCTGAGAAAGGTTCTTCCACTGTTGATTCCTCCATAACTGAATCAACCTCATCCTGATCCCCTTCAGGTAGGTCGATCTCTGTGTGGGGCTGTTCCTCCACTAACAGGCACTCTGAAGGAGGAGACGGAGATCGGACGCGCTTTTCCTGAGACAGGGAAGCAGCGATCAATGCTGTTAATCTCTCTTCCAATCCTCCCAGAGTTGAGGATAAAACCTCCTCTGTTATATATACAGGAGCAGGTGGACTGGGGACAGCCGCAGCAACAGGCATTCCTGCGGGGTTTCTACGGCTACTGACCTCTGAATTCTCAGGGGAGATTGGTGCAGTACAAGCATGCCCAATATCCTCAGAGCCCGATGGAGACCCCTTTGGCTTCCTGGAAGATCTATTTCCGGAGCGTCTGGACGACATATCCTTTAAGCACAAAGCTGAGGTATTCCCGTCGTCATACACCAATTTTGCTGGTAATAGTCTAACACAGGTGCTGCTATATACCAGCTGGTGTCCACTAAAGTGCCTTTCTATGGGGATGCCTGCATCAACCGCCTCTGTGTGCCACTGTTTGTTGCTAGCTCTGTTTGCATGCAGCTGACACTTGTACTGTGTCTTTTAACCATGCTGGGACGCCTGCACATGCGCAGAAGCGCCGCGGCGCGCATCGAGCGTCATCCACCCGCCCCGCCCCTTTTTTTTCATAGGAGGCGCGTGCACGCGCCCGCGCGCGCGCGCCCGTGCGCCATTGGCGCCCTTTTCGAAATCAAACAGGGGACTAGGAGCCAGGGCCCTTTTTGCCGGAGGACCTGTGCGGTGGATGAGCGCAGCAACAGGGCAGAGGAAGTGGATTCCCACAGAGAAACTTACCAGCTGCCTGGATCTTTTGACTTGAGAAAACCAAAGATCCACATGACAAGAAAAATGGACTACAGCGGCCTCTAGTGGTTTAACACAGGTACCGCGGTCCCTGTTTTTTTTTTTTTTTTTTCTTGACTACTATTAAAATTTTACATTTTCAGTAGTTATAGGCAAACACAGATATTTAGCGGGAATACCGTTAGGTAACAGACAGAAAGACAAATTAGGCTTGGGGGTCCCCCAATAGAACCAAGTTCCTGGGGGCCCCCACTTACCTGATCCCCGCCGCAGGACTTTGTTTGGTCCACAGAAGTCCAAACTTCACCTATCACGGCAGGCATTGTAATTAAACCTTCAGGGACCGGGTTCCCAAGGATTCCACTCCCCTGGACCTGTATAGCACCCTGCACAGACAACATCTTGGTCGTGGGTATGACCAGAGCTCTGGATCCCAGGGTCCAGCCCTCCTAAGAGAAGCATTACAGGCAAAACCTTGCTCTTCTGCTGCAAGGCCCGGGTACCGACCGTTTAGCTATGAAGCTTTTTTGGTGGGATCCGGAACAGCTTACTAAGGCCCAAAAGAACCTGTACGCAAGCCCAGTGAAAACACATGTTACTCTTTGGCCAACACCTTAGACACTGGCAAAAAACTGAGGTGCTCCCGGGTGGGAGGGGCTTATATAGGGGAGGGTACTTCCGGTTTGGAATTGGCCAGTGCCAACACCTGAAGGTAATCTATATAACCCATTAGTAATGACTAAGTCGCTCTGTGTCCCGTGATGTACGAAAAAGAAATATATATATATATATATATATACAGTATCTTACAAAAGGGAGTACACCCCTCACTTTTTGTAAATATTTTATTATATCTTTTCGTGTGCCAACACTGAAGAAATGTCACTTTGCTACAATGTAAAGTAGCGAGTGTACAGCTTGTATAACAGTGTAAGTTTGCTTTCCCCTCAAAATAACTCCACACACAGCCAATAACCACTTCCGGACCGCCGCACGACTATATACGTCAGCATTTTGAAGAGAGATATCTCTGTTATGGCAGCAGCTAGCTGCCATAACCCTGGTATCCATCTCTTCAGGCGGCAGTCCGGTTTACGATAATGGTGGTCTCTCTGGCGGATTCACTGCGAGATCACCATTATCGGCGGCAGGAGAGGGCCTCCCGCCGCTCTCCCGCGCCCTCCGCCACTTATGGAGCCATCGGTAGCGGCAGAGGCAATCGGGTCCTGTCTCCTGCTTGGCATGGATACAAGTGAGGGCAAGATGGCCCCCACCCGTCTCCATACCATAGCAGGGCGGCAGCGACGTCAAAACGTCACTTCCGCCCATAACTCTTAAAGGGACATTTTTTTTTTCATTTTTTCAAATGACAAATTATTTTATTTTTCTTTATTGCATTTTAGTCTAATCATGAGAGGTCTTTTTGACCCTAGATCTCATATTTAAGAGGACCTGTCATGCTTTTTTCTATTACAAGGGATGTTTACATTCCTTGTAATAGGAATAAAAGTGACCCAAATTATTATTTTTTTTAAAAAACAGTGTAAAAATAAATAAAATAAAGTAAAATAAATAAGATTTTTTTTTTAAAGCACCATCCCAAAGAGTTTTCGTGCAGAAGCGAACGCATACGTGAGCAGCGCCCGCATATGAAAAGGGTGCGCAAATACGGTGTGACAAAAAGTATTCCAATGACCGCCATTTTATTCTCTAGGGTGTTACAAAAACATTTATAATGTTTGGGGGTTCTAAGTAATTTTCTAGCAAAAAAAAAAAATCGGAAAAAGAGGCTTAGTCCTTAAGTGGTTAATGTCTAAACAAAAGTGGGTACAACCCAAGTGAAAATGTCAAAATTGGGCCCAAAGTGTCAATATTTTGCGTGGCCACTATTATATTCCAGCACTGCCTTAACCCTCTTGGGCATGGAGTTCACCAGAGCTTCACAGGTTACCTCTGGAGTCCTCTTTCACTCCTCCATGACGACATCACGGAGCTGGTAGATGTTAGAGACCTTGCGCTCCTCCACCTTCCGTTAGAGGATTCCCCACAGATGCTAAATATTGTTTAGGTCTGGAGACATGCTTGGCCAGTCCATAACCTTTACCCTCAATTCTTTAGCAAGGCAGTGGTCGTCTTGAAGGTGTGTTTGGGGTCATTATTATGTTGGAATGCTGCCCTGCGCCCAGTCTCCAAAGGGAGGGGATCATGCTCTGCTTCAGTATGTCACAGAACATGTTGGCATTCATGGTTCCCTCAAGGAACTGTAGCTCCCCAGTGCCGGCAGCACTCATGCAGCCCCAGACCATGACACTCCCACCACCATGCTTGACTTTAGGCAAGACACACTTGTCTTTGTACTTCTCACCTGGTTGCCGCCACACACGCTTGACACCATCTGAACGAAATAAGTTTATCTTGGTCTCATCAGACCACAGGACATGGTTCCAGTAACCAATGTCCTTAGTCTGCTTGTCTTCAGCAAACTGTTTACGCGCTTTTGTTTGCATCAGCTTTAGAATAGGCTTCCTTCTGGGATGACAGCAATGCAGACCAATTTGATGCAGTGTGCGGCGTATTGTCTGAGCACTGACAGGCTGACTCCCACCCCTTCAACCTCTGCAGCAACGCTGGCAGCACTCATATGTCTATTTTATAAAGACAACCTCTGGATATGATGCTGAGCACGTGCACTCAGCTTCTTTGGTCCACCATGGAGAGGCCTGTTCTGAGTGGAACCTGTCCTTTTAAACCACTGTATGGTCTTGGTCTTGGTCTTGGCCACCGTGCTGCAGCTCAGTTTCAGGGTTTTGGCAATCTTCTTATAGTCTAGGCCATCTTTATGTAGAGCAACACTTCTTTTTTTCAGATCCTCAGAGAGTTCTTTGCCATGAGGTGGCATGTTGAACTTCCAGTGACCAGTATGAGAGAGTGAGAGCGATAACACCAAATTTAACACCCATAAACCCTATTCACCCCTGAGACCTTGTAACACTAACGAGTCACATGACACCGGGGAGGGAAAATGTCTAATTGGGCCCAAAGTGGACATTTTCATTTAGGGGTGTACTTCCATTTGTTGCCAGCGGTTTAGACATTAATGGCTGTATGTTGAATTATTTTGAGGGAACAGCAAATTTACACTGTTATACAAGCTGTACACTCACTACTTTGCATTGTAGCAAAGTGTCATTTTTTCAGTGTTGTCACATAAAAACATATAATAAAATATTTACAAAAATGTGAGGGGTGTACTCACTTTTGTGAGATACTCTATATTGAGCATTTTTTTAATATATGCATATTTCTTTCTCGTACATCACGGGACACAGAGCGACATAGTCATTACTAATGGGTTATATAGTTACCGTCAGGTGCTGGCACTGGCAACTTCCAAAACCGGAAGTACCCTCCCCTATATAAGCCCCTCCCATCCGGGAGCACCTCAGTTTTTTGCCAGTGTCTAAGGTGTTGGCCAAGAAGAAACATGTGTTTTTCACTGAGCTTGCGTACAGGTTCTTTTGGGCCTCAGTAAGCTATTCCGGATCCGACCAAAAAAGCTTCATAGCTAAACGGTCGGTACCCGGGCCTTGCAGAGAAGAGCAAGGTTCTGCCTGTAATGCTTCTCTTAGGAGAGCTGGACCCTGGGATCCAGAGCTCTGGTCATACCCACGACCAAGATGTTTTCTGTGCAGGGTGCTATACAGGTCCAGGGGAGTGGAATCCTTGGGAACCCGGTCCCTGAAGGTTTGATTACAATGCCTGCCGTGATAGGTGAAGTTTGGGCTTTTGTGGACCAAACAAAGTCCTGCGGCGGGGAACAGGTAAGTGGGGGCCCCCAGGAACTTGGTTCTATTGGGGGACCCCCAAGCCTAATTTGTCTTTCTGTCTGTTACCTAACGGTATTCCCGCTAATATCTGTGCATGCCTGTAACTACTAAAAAAAATGTAATAATTTTTAATGGTGGTCAAGAAAAAAAAAAAAAAAAAAAAAGAATGTTTTTTTATATATGTTTAGTATATTAAACTGCGGTACCTGTGTTTGTCCACTAGAGGCCGCTGTGGAATGTTTTTCTTGTCATATGGACTAGTTTCTTCTCAGAGAGCAAAGTCCAGGCAGCTGGTGAGTTCTCCTACAGGAAACTGTTTCCTCTGCCATGTTGCAGTGTTCGTCTATCCCCCGGCCTGCGGCAAAGGGGGCCCTGGCTCCTGTCCCTGGTTTCCATGTTTGAAAATTAGCGCCGAGGCGCACGTGGCCGCGCGCGTGCGCGTGCACGCGCCTCTATATATAGAGGTGGCCGGAAAAAGGGGCGGGGCCTGGGGGATGACGCTCTGTGCGCGCCGCAGCGCTTCTGCGCATGTGCGGGCGTCCCAGCAGGTTTTTAAAAAAAGCCACATTATTGCAGTAAGCTGGCTATGAAGTACAGAGACAGAGCTGGCAACATTTAAAGGCATACAGCAAGCGGTTGATACAGGCATCCCCTAGAAAGGCACATTAGTAGACACCAACTGTTTATTATAGCAGCATTTATGCTAGACTATTATCAGTAACTGGTGTATTTTCGGCTGGAATACCTCAGCTTTGTGGCTTAGGAATATGCCGTCTAAAAACTCCGGGACTAGAAATTCCAGGAGGAATAGGGGGTCTCCATCGGGCTCTGAGGATCTTGGGCATGCTTTGGCTGCACCAGTCTCCCCTGAAGAATCAGAGGTTAGTGACCGTAGGGCACCCCCAGGAGTACCTGGTACTGTGGCTGTCCCCAGTTCACCTGCTCCTGTGTATGTAACAGAGGAGGTTTTTTCCTCAGCTCTGGGAGGGCTGGAAGAGAGATTGTCAGCACTAATTGCTGCTTCCCTGTCACAGGAGAAAAGCGCTCGATCTCCGTCTCCTCCCTCAGAGTGCCTGTTAACAGAGCAACAGTCCCATACAGAGAACGACCTACCTGAGGGGGATCAGGATGAGGTTGATTCAGTTGTAGAGGAATCAACAGTGGAGGAGCCGTTCTCAGCATCACATGCTGAGAGGTTATGGGTGCAGTCCCTGACTAATATGGTCCGATCAGCATTTAAAATGCCACTTGCGGAGCCATCCTCCTCTTCTGTCTCCTCGTTGGGGTCGCTAAAAGCTCCCCAGACTGTTTGTTCTTTTCCGATCCATCCTTTACTGGAGGGGCTCATTTACCAGGATTGGGAGCATCCTGACAAAATATTTACTCCCCCCAAGAGATTTCCGGTGGTCTATCCTATGGAGGATAAGTTCGTCAGAAAATGGAAGGTCCCTACAGTGGACGCAGCCATCTCTTGTGTGAATAAATCACTGACATGTCCGGTGGAAAATGTCCAAATGTTCAAGGACCCAATAGATAAAAAATTGGAGTCCTTATTGAAATCTGCTTTTTCTACAGCAGGATTGGTGACACAACCAGCAGTGGCAGCTATAGGGGTCTGCCAAGCAGTGAAGGATCAGTTGAAACAGGTCTTAAGGGACGTGCCAGATCAGCAGGCTCTTGCTCTAGCTGATCTACCTAGAGCCTTATGCTTTGCGGTGGACGCTATAAAGGATTCAATCCATCAGGCCTCCCGCCTTACGCTGTCTGTAGTACATATGCGCAGGCTTCTATGGCTCAAAAACTGGTCTGCTGAAGCTCCCTGTAAAAAATTGCTGGTCAGCTTCCCATTTCATGGGGAGCGCTTATTCGGGGAAGACCTGGACAAGTATATCCAGAGAATTTCCAGCGGTAAAAGTACACTCTTGCCGGTCAAAAATAGAGTTAGAGGTCCCTCTTTTAAGAGGCCGGCTTCTCCAGTCCCTAGGACATCGGCTGTGAAACAGTTCCGACGGCCTCCCCGGTCAAATCCCGGAGGTAAAAATCAGGGACAGTTGCAGGGTAACAAGAAGCCCTGGAGCAGGAGAGGTACAAAACCTCCCCCAAAGTCAAATGCATGAAGGGTTGCCCCCACCCAATCGGGTGGGGGGAAGACTTCAGTTGTTTACAGAAACCTGGCGGGACACGATCCGAGACAGATGGGTGCTCTCCGCAGTAAATCTGGGATACAAATTGGAGTTAAAAAACTCCCCTCCTTCCCGCTTTATAAGGTCGAACGTGCCAAGGGATCCCCAGAAGAAAGGATCCCTCCTGTTGGCACTGGAACAATTATTGCTTCAAGCAGTAATTATAGAGGTCCCCCTGGAAGAATGGGGGTTCGGGTTTTACTCAAACCTCTTTACAGTTCCGAAGCCAAACGGGGACGTGAGGCCCATATTAAATCTAAAAGGGCTAAACAAATTCCTACATATCAGGACTTTCCGGATGGAGTCGATCCGATCGGTAGCCACTGCCCTACAAGGGGAGGAATGGTTAGCCTCGATCGACATCAAAGATGCGTATTTGCACATCCCCATCTTTCCAGCCCACCAAAAATTTCTACGCTTTGCGATAGAAGGGCGCCATTTTCAGTTCAGAGCCTTACCCTTCGGTCTGGCCACAGCACCAAGAGTGTTCACAAAAATTCTGGCCCCATTATTGGCCAATCTAAGAACACGAGGTGTAACGATAATGGCATATCTAGACGACTTGTTGCTGATAGACCACTCAGTGGAAAAACTAGAAGTGGTTGTTCACGAGACAATCAAGTATCTGGAATATCATGGTTGGATTATCAACCGAGACAAGTCAGCCCTAAAACCAGTCAAAAGTCTGGAATACTTGGGGCTAAGGCTGGATTCAGACCAGAGAAAAATTTTCTTGCCTCGAGAAAAGGGGTCGTCTTTGAGAGATTTGATCCACTTAGTGGGTTCAAAAAGACAGCCATCCATACGCCTGTGCATGAGGCTGCTGGGAAAAATGGTGGCATCATTCGAAGCAGTACCCTACGGTCAATTCCATTCAAGGAAGTTGCAAAGGGCCATACTGTCAGCCTGGAACAAAAAAGTTCAGGCTCTGGACGTACCAATGTCCTTGTCCCCTTCCGTTCGCAGAAGCCTCCGTTGGTGGTTGGTTCCCCGGAATCTGGAAAAAGGGAAATCCTTCAGTCCGATTTCTTGGAAGGTGGTCACTACAGATGCCAGCCTTTTAGGCTGGGGAGCAGTACTGGAGCAATGGTCTCTCCAGGGCAGATGGTCGGATGCGGAAAAGGCCCTGCCCATCAATCTCTTAGAGATACGAGCAGCCCGGTATGCCCTAGTAGCATGGACATCCAAACTCCAAGGGTCCCCTGTCAGAGTTCAGTCAGACAATGCCACAGCAGTGGCATATATCAATCGTCAGGGGGGCACCAGGAGTCGTGCAGCCCAAAGGGAAGTAAATTACATCCTGAGATGGGCAGAAAGATATGTCCCAGCCATATCTGCGGTATTCATTCCAGGGGTGGAGAATTGGAAGGCGGACTTTCTAAGTCGCCAACAATTATGCCCAGGGGAATGGTCCCTTCATCCCGAGGTTTTCCGGACAATATGTCAGCGGTGGGGAACACCGGATGTAGATCTGCTAGCATCCAGGTTCAACACGAAAGTGGACAGGTTTGTCTCTTGGACAAGGGATCCCCTAGCGTGCGGCTCGGATGCCCTAGTGTTCCCTTGGGATCAGTTCAAGCTGATATATGCATTCCCACCGCCACAATTGTTACCTCGATTACTCCGCAGAATCAGGGTAGAAAAGAAACCAGTGATTCTGGTGGCTCCAGCGTGGCCCCGAAGAGCATGGTACGCGGAGATTGTAAAAATGTCTGTGGGGAGTCCTTGGACCCTCCCACATCGTCCGGACCTGCTTTCGCAGGGACCGATATACCACCCTTCCTTACCAGCCCTAGGTTTGACGGCCTGGCTATTGAAGCCCACATTCTAAAAAGGAGAGGACTCTCTAATGCTGTGGTGTCTACCATGATCAATGCCAGGAAACCGGTATCCAGGCAGATCTACTATAGAATCTGGAAGGCGTACATCGCCTGGTGTGAGGCCAGGAAATGGCATCCACGTAAATACGTAATAGGTAGAATTCTGGACTTCCTACAATGGGCTGTAGATAGGAAGCTTGCCTTGAGTACTATCAAAGGTCAGATTTCGGCCTTGTCAATATTTTTTCAAAGGCCCTTGGCTTCGCATTCACTAGTCAAAGCCTTTATACAAGGAGTGATGCGTATTAGTCCTCCGGTTAATATTCCCATATGTCCATGGGATCTAAACTTGGTTCTGTCGGTTCTACAGAAACAACCATTTGAACCATTACAGCATATTTCCTTAGTGCTTCTCACCAGGAAATTGATTTTTCTAGTAGCCATTTGTTCGGCTAAAAGAGTATCGGAATTAGCAGCTATGTCCTGTAAGGAGCCATATCTGGTTATCCATAAGGACAGAGTAGTGTTACGTCCTCATCCAGCCTTTCTTCCTAAGGTGGTATCGAGTTTTCATTTGAACCAAGATGTGGTTCTTCCTTCTTTTTTCCCCAAGCCTACTTCGGTAGAGGAAAAGTTATTGCATTCTTTGGATGTAGTAAGAGCAGTTAAAGCTTATCTAAAAGCCACTGCTCAGATTCGCAGAACGGATACTTTGTTTATTCTGCCGGAAGGCCCCAGAAAGGGTCAGGCAGCGTCAAAATCTACTTTAGCCAAGTGGATTCGACAGGTCATAATACAAGCCTATAGCTTGAGAAGTAGACCGCCTCCGTTCAAAGTTAGGGCGCACTCCACGAGAGCAGTTGGAACTTCATGGGCACTTCAAAGGATTTTACAGGTAAGCTGTTATAAAAATCCTATTATTTATATATATTTTTTTAGTTTATATTCTCTTTATTAATTTTCTTTCATATTCAAATTTACAGTGTACATACTTATACAAATTTATTTTTACATAAATAAAAAAAAAGGAGAAGATAGCAAGATATTATCAGTATAATTTACACTCTATTACCCCTTATCCCTCCCTCCTTCCCCCCTCCCACTTTACCATTTCTCCTGGTGGGTTTTCCTATTTTCTTTTCTTCCATTTTTACACATTATTTAATATTAGTTTTATTTTCATTTACTTTTACATATACCATTTTTCTTACTTCCTTTTTTTTCCTATTTTACGAGGGGTTCCCCATTATTTCCAACCACGGGTTCCACACTTTTTAAAACTCTCCTATATTCCTTCTCTTGGTATACTCTACTTTCTCCTTCCATATGGTTTCGGTAAAAATATTAACCCAGTCTCTTACTGAAGGGGGGTTCTCTGCCTGCCATCTTTGCGCAATTAATTTTCTTGCAAGAAAAAGACATCTGAGCACTGCTTTTGCTATGTTGGTTACTCTGCTTGTTCCTTCCCCTAGTCCCAAGATGCGCATTCTAGGGTCCATTTCTAATGTTGTCTTATATGTCCTGTTTATGATATCAAGATCCTCTGACCAATACCTGTATAATTTCGGGCACCTCCATATCATATGTATCAGATCCCCTGTACCCTGGCATCTGGGACATCTTGCATCTGTTCTCCATCCAAACTCAAACAGCCTTTTTGGTGTGTAGTATGTCCTATGTAGCAACATTAAAAATGAAAACTTCTGAGCTGGCGAAACAGTTACCAGGTGTCCACTCTCTAGTACCTTTTTCCATTGCCCCTTGGATATGGGTCCTAGATCTTCCTCCCATTTCCCTTTACTTTTAAGATGTTCTGGAGCCTCAATACTTCCTTTACATATATACGGGTAGATTTCAGAGATAAGGCCCCCGGTCCCACTCTGATTGCCCAATCTCTGAAAAATAGGAGTATTGCACCAGGCTGGTTCCAATCTGTCAAACTGAACATTTAATGCATGTCTAATTTGAAGATATCTATAAAATGTATGTTTGGGGATATCGTATTCCTCTCTCAATGCAGTGAAAGTTTTTAGGGTTCTTCCCTCATACAACTGGGCTAGTCTAACTATCCCCTGTACTTCCCATTCCTTGATTTTCCCCACCAACGGCAACTCTAGAAGTTTCCTATTGTCCCATAGGGGTGCGTATTCTGTCTCTCCTTCTTGTTCCCCTATTGCTTTCACAGCTTTCCATACTTTTATTACCATCTTAACCGTGGGGGATTTATTTAAAAATGAATTAGCCTCCAAAGCCTCCATCACCATCTCATGTGGTGCCCCCAGTGTCATCAGTCCCCCATTTATATCTCCTCCTAACTCTGATCTCACTCCTATATGCTGCAGTTGTGCTGCCAGGGAATAGCACCGTGGATGTGGCACCGCCATGCCTCCCTCCCTTGTTGATAACTGTAGGGTCTGTAACTTTATCCTGGATTGGCCTCCTTTCCATATTAGTTCTCTAAATAGTGTGTCAATTTTCCTAAACCATTTCTTATGTATCCATATTGGTGTATTATGCAATACATCTAATAACTGTGGCATCCACAGCATTTTGATCAGATTACATCTCCCTGCATAATATATTGTGTTAAACACCCGCGCTTAGGAGCAATAATATAGTATGTGCAAGTGATAAGAGCTGCAGCCCCCCCCCCTATTTGGACCCTCACTTAAAAAGAGAGGGTCCTAGCAGAGAATGAAAGATTGAATATGGGGTATGGCGCTGCTCACTAGTCTATAAGAACCAGTGTTTGGAAAAATAAATGAGATATATAAATATATCAAGTATCACCCCCAGTAGGGTGCTGAAAGTTACACACAAACCAGTGAACACAAAAATAACTGAAATGTATAAGCGTGCAAATGGCCGTAGCCAGTATGCCTTAAAAATAATAATAGTTTGCTAAAGTACCATCAATAAGCAGTGAGATATGTGTTGTGTCTATATGTATCTATTTAATTGTGGAATAAGCTCCATAAGTTATAAGGCTAAAATAAATGTGACATCCAAAGTGCAATGCTTCCAAACAAAAACGGTGTACCCAAGATATTTGGCCTCCTCCTGCCCAATGGTACACTTCTTGGGGTTAGCCGTAAACCCCGCTTCCCGAACAGAGTCCAGGACTGCTTGCACTTTTGGCAGATGTGAGGCCCAATCTGTGCTATGGACAATTACGTCATCCAGGTAAGCCGCAGCATACTTCCGATGGGGCCTCAGCATCTGGTCCATTTTCCGCTGGAATGTGGCCGGCGCATTCTGTAACCCGAACGGCATTCTTTTATATTGGAACGCCCCGTCTGGGGTTACAAATGCGGTTTTCTCTTTGGCCGACTTGGCCAGGGGGATTTGCCAATACCCTTTTGTGAGGTCAAGAGTCGTCATGTATCGGGCTGTTCCCAGCCGGTCGATCAACTCATCTATACGTGGCATGGGGTAGGTGTGAAATTTTGTAACTTTGTTCAACTGACGAAAATCGTTACAAAATCGCCAGCTCCCATCCGGTTTAGGCACCAACACGATGGGACTAGACCAATCACTTTGGGACTCCTCTATCACCCCTAAGTTCAGCATTTTCTGTACTTCCTCCCGTATTGCCTCCCGTCGGGCCTCTGGGATCCGATAGGGTTTTAACTTCACCCTTTCACCGGGCGGGGTAATTATGTCATGCTCTACCCCAGATGTTTGTCCCGGCAGCTCAGAGAATACCTCCTTGTTGCGAAGCACAAACTCCTTAACCTCCTGTTGTTGGGGTTGTGACAAGGTGGCTGCTATTCCAACCTCAGGAATCACGCAACCAGTTTGAGCTGGTGACCAAGTGTCTGCGACTAGGGACTCTCTATCCCTCCAGGCTTTCAACAGATTAACGTGATAGATCTGTTCGGGCTTTCGCCTTCCTGGTTGTCTGACCTTGTAATTCACTTCGCTCACTTTTTCCATTATCTCGTAGGGGCCTTGCCATTTGGCAAGGAATTTACTTTCAACCGTAGGGACAAGTACCAGTATCCTATCCCCCGGGGAAAAGGTACGGGTCTTGGCTCCACGGTTGTACACTCTCTGCTGTGCTAACTGCGCTTGGGCCAAATGTTCCTTCACGATGGGCATTACCTGTGCAATTCGGTCTTGCATCAGGGCGACATGCTCAATCACACTCCTGTGGGGAGAACTCTCACTTTCCCAAGTTTCCTTGGCAATATCCAACAGCCCTCTTGGGTGTCTCCCATACAGTAACTCAAAGGGGGAGAATCCCGTAGAGGATTGGGGCACCTCCCTAATAGCAAACATCAGATAAGGAAGTAGACAGTCCCAATCCTTTCCATCTCTATCCACCACTTTCTTCAACATTTGTTTTAGGGTTTTGTTGAATCTTTCAACCAGCCCATCGGTTTGGGGGTGATACACAGATGTACGTAATTGCGTCACTTTGAACAATTTACACAGCTCCTTCATAACCCGGGACATAAAGGGTGTACCTTGGTCCGTAAGCAGTTCTTTACAAATACCCACCCGGCTAAACACAAGAGATAGCTCTTTGGCTATGGTTTTGGCCGAGGTATTTCGGAGAGGGATCGCTTCTGGATAACGGGTGGCATAGTCCATTATAACTAATATGTACTGGTGCCCCCTAGCGGACTTGATTATAGGACCTACCAAATCCATGGCAATCCTCTCAAACGGGACCTCAATGATGGGTAGAGGGACCAGCGGGCTACGGAAATGTGGCATCGGGGCCGACCTCTGACACACAGGGCAGGAGGAACAATAATTTTCTATGTCCTTCATCACCCCAATAGAATCTCTGTAATACCCTCTCTCGGGTTTTCTCTGTCCCCAGATGACCTCCAAGAATGTGCCCATGGGCCAACTCCAACACCAACTTCCTGTAAGGTTTGGGCACCACAAGCTGCTCAACGGTTTCTTCTGCCCTTTTTGCCACCCGATACAGTAGGTCCTTCTCTACGCTGAAGTATGGGTAAGTGCAGGTATTATCTGGGTTCACTAACTCGCCATCTATTTTCACTACGTTTTCCCGTGCCTTTATTAGGGCGGGGTCTTTCAACTGTTCTGTGGCAAAGTTTTCCCTGTGAACCTCAAGATCAGAAAACTCCACAGACGGTAGGTTTTCGTCTGAGGAGGTGGGCTCCTCTCCAGTTTCTTGAGTCTCCCCTGCCAATACTGATAAGGGAAATTCCGGAGAGTCCTCACCACTCTCAGGGGAGTTCTGGCTATCACATTCCTGGTACATAGGGGCACCAGTGGGGGGCTCAGGATCATCCCACAGTTCCCAGAACTTCGGAAAATCCCTTCCCACAATGGCGTCATGCGGTAACTGAGATACTAAGCCCACTGGATGAGAGAGGGTACCTTTGGGGGTCTCGAAACACACTGTAGTCAAGTATTTCTCCACACGATCCACAAGACCATCGGCCGTCTCTGGGTCTCCATGGCTTACCCACTTTTGGATGGCAGTAGGAAGAGCTCTCAAAAACCGATCCATTACAACACGTTCCACAATCTTTGGTGCGGACAAAGTCTCTGGCTGTAGCCACTTTCTGCTCAGGTGAATGAGATCATACATTTGAGACCTGGGGGGTTTTCCAAGCTGGAAAGTCCAGTTATGCACACGCTGAGCCCGGACAGCCTGGGTGACACCCAGCCTTGCCAATATTTCAGCTTTTAGCATCACATAGTCTTTTGCTTGGTTAGGCTCTAGGTCATAGTAAGCTTTCTGCGATTCACCAGTTAACAGAGGAGCCACCAGTCCAGCCCACTGCTCCTCAGGCCACTTTTCTCTTTCAGCGGTCCTTTCAAATGTGGTCAAAAATACCTCTGGGTCATCCTCTCCAGTCATTTTTGTCAATAAACGACTCACCCCAAAGGACGCGGTATTAGTGGGACGGCTTTCCTCACTGGTCTGCGGACGTTGCTGCATTACTGCTTCCATCTGTTGTTGTAGTCTCTGCTCTTGCTTCTGCAACAGGTCTATGAAGCGGGCCTCAGATTGCTGCTGGGCTTGTTGCTGAGCCTCCAGACTCTGTTGCAAAGTTGCGTTTGTCTGCTGCTGGGCTGCAAGGCTCTGTTGATGAGCTTGCTGCTGGGCTGCGAAGTTCTGTTGTTGAGCTGCAAGGCTCTGTTGATGAGCTGCAAGGCTCTTTTGCAAACCTGCATTTGTCTGCTGTTGATTGGCATTTGCTAGAGCCAGCTGCTTCAGTATCTCCTCCATGCTGGCTTAAAAAAAAACTGCCACTGGTTCTCCACCAACTGTGAGGGGGTTAGCTCGGCAGCGGGTGTGTGTGACCCCCGGGATGGGCTCCCCACACAAAACAGGCCCAGCAAACGGAGGTTGTGGTTTTCAAAATCAAAAAGGTGCGGTTTATTTTCAAAAGAAACATAAACAAAATAAATCCTGGTCAACTTGACCTCTGACTAAACATACAGGTTTCCTAACTAACAACTGGGATCAGCCTAGTGCTGTCCTAGTCCCTAAGTCCCTGGTTTTAAATGTCCAAGCAAATAGCCACACAGGCTTTGTCTCACCGCACAGGGGTTCACTCTCCCTAGACAGTCCACACAGGTCTGGTTCCAGGCATTAGCTAACATCTAATGAAGCTGGGAGTTCTTATAGAGGCCTAAATGAGCTGACAAGCTTCAGCTGGTCTCATCAACTCCCTGTCTGCACGACGCCCCACACTCTCCCTAGAGGTATGAGTCATCCATGAGCCTACTAGCCTCAGCTGGGCTTATACAACTCTCCACCTAGTTGTATAAGTCGGCGTAAAGCCTGAATCTGGGCGAAATATATCTACCCCCCTGGATGCAACCAGGTGACTTTACCTTCCTGCTGTCACAGCTTATACATTTCAGTTATTTTTGTGTTCACTGGTTTGTGTGTAACTTTCAGCACCCTACTGGGGGTGATACTTGATATATTTATATATCTCATTTATTTTTCCAAACACTGGTTCTTATAGACTAGTGAGCAGCGCCATACCCCATATTCAATCTTTCATACATCTCCCTGCAACTGACCATGGGAGACGCCGCCATATTTGGGTTTTATTTTTAAATTTAGACAGGAGGGGAACTATGTTATTATTTATATATTTGCTTGGGTCACACGTTATATATATTCCCAGGTATTTCATTGTGTCAACTATTTCCAATTGGGGTGTTTTTACTGAAGTTCGATTTACAATAGGGTCCACTGGCATAAAGGCTGATTTCTATCAATTTATAACCAGTCCTGAGAGTCTACCAAATTCTCTAAAGATACTAATTTCTTGCTTTGAGTGAGTGATCTGTATCCCCGAGGAAGAGGAGAACATCGTCCGCATAAAGCGCGATTCTCTCCTCCCCGATCGGTCTCACAAATCTCTCCATTTTTGTACTCTTATTGCAGTGGCTAATGGCTCCATTGCCAGTGCAAAAAGCAGTGGTGACAATGGGCAAAATTTTTATCCATCTAATAAATGATGGGCCGAAACCAAATGCTCCTAAAACATGCCAGATATACCCCCACTCCAAGCTATCAAACGCCTTAACCACATCTAAGGACATAACTGCTCTTGTGCCCATATTCTGTGTTGGTGTTTGTAGATTAAGGAATACCCTCCTAATATTCATACTAGTTGATCTACTGGGGATAAACCCGGTTTGGTCTTGATGTATTAGTCTTGGGATAATTTTATTTAACCTGACTGCCATTATTTTGGCCAGTATTTTAGCGTCTGAACAGAGGAGGGAAATAGGTCTATAGGATGTGGTCTCTAACTGGTCTTTCCCTTCTTTATGCAGGACTATAATTGTTGCTTCCATCATTGATTTAGGCAATTTCCCCTCCTCCCTTGCCCAATTCAACACTTTAAGAAGTTCTGGTAGCAACAATTTCCCGTAGTATTTATAAGTTTCTATAGGGAGACCGTCCGGTCCGGGCGATTTCTGATTAGCCATCTCTGCGACTGCTAGCGGTATTTCTTCAAGGGTTATCGGAGCTTCAATTCCCTCCTTCTCTATTTCAGTGAGAATCTGTATTTTTATTTTCCCAAAAAAGGTTTCCAATTCCTCCTCTCCCGCTACACCCTGTGACTTATATCATTTATCATAATATTCTCTAAATGTATCTGTAATCACTGAAACCCGAGTGGAGATTTCTCCATTCGCTGTCCTGATCGCGGGTACTGCGGATGGAGAGGAATTAGTTCTCACCAATTGTGCCAGCATTCTTCCGACATTTTCCCCCTCCCCAAATGCAACTTGTTTCTGGAATAATCTCTTATTCTCTGATTTTTTGGTCATTACTATTTTATATTCTTGTTGCTTATCCAGCCATGTTCTTTGTCGCTCGGGTGTTGGATTTTCAACATATTCCTTTTCTACGTTCACCAGTTCCCACCTAATCTTATTCTCCCACTCTCTAGATGCCTTTTTAATTTTAGCCACTTGTTGAATGCATATGCCCCTTAGGAATGCCTTTAATGTATCCCACAACACTCCCCTTGTCACAGTTCCTTCATTAAATTCTATAAACTCTTTTAATTTGAATAGTATCTCCTCTGGGTTCCCAATTACTTCGAACCACAGAGGGTTCATCCTCCATACTCTGATAGATCTATTCCCTTCTAGGTTTACCAAAACCATCACTAGTGAGTGATCTGACACCCCTCTCAGATGATATACTATGTCTTTTATTATCTGGGAGGTATTACCCAGGACCAAGTCTATCCTAGAGAGTGTTGAATAGGAACTGGAAAAGCAAGAATATTGTAACACAACCGGGTTCCTCACTCTCCATATATCAAACAGCCCAGCTTCTTGTAGGATCTGATACAACCGACTCTCTGAAACATTCGGTTCCCTTCCCCTTGGAAACCTATCCCATTTTTTATTTATTACCTCGTTAAAATCCCCCACTGCTATAACTGGTATCCCGGTTTTATGCATCATAAATTCCATTCATTTATATATAACCTCCATTTTAAAAGGAGGAGGTATATAAATATTTGCGAGGACATATTATTTACTCTCTATTACACAATGAAGAAAAATATAACGCCCCTCCTCATCAATGCTGATCTGCTTACAAGTGAACACCACCCCTCTTTTAACCAATACAGACACACCTCTTGAATAAGAGGTGTGTACTGAATGGTATTGATATTGGAACTTCTTACTTTGAACTTGTTGCTTGGTAGTTTTAGTCAGGTGTGTCTCTTGAAGACAGATCAACCCCACCTCATACATTTCCAACATATCAAATACTGCAGCTCTCTTAGCAGGGGTACCCAGCCTACGAACATTCCAAGACCCTATTTTCATTACTCTAGACTGCATATAAAAATCAAAACATTTAAAAAGACGTATCATGAATTTCCTGAAAGAGGTCACAAAATAAGTCACAAAGCTCCCATAACAATACACTGTAATTAAAACGTTTTTTTTCCCCCTATACCACACAGTGCAAAAATATTCTTTCTCTTTCTTTTCCCTTCTTATCCCCTTATCTTTGAGGGATGTGATTATGTGATTTATTCCTCCTTTTATTACTAATTTACTTAGTTGTTTTGTCATTATTTAGTGAAATCACTATACTTTTTCCCTATAAAATTATGCTATCTGTGTATATGTAAATTTTTGCTCTTCATAAAAAAATGTGCTATATATATATGTGTGTAAATTTTAGCCTTTATTAAATTCCAACCCTTTTGTATCCCTTGTAATGACTAATTTTGATATTTTCCTACCCCATTCATCCCTCTATTCTCTCTCCCTCCTCCCTCACCCTCCCCACACCTTTCTAGGTATTCCCTAGGGCTTTTTTTTGTGACCAATCCATCCATCCGCCCACTTTCCCCTTTTGTACCCGCCCTAGTGTCCTCCTTCCCCCCACCCCCCGCCCTCCCTCCCATACTCCCTTCAAACCATATTCTGTTTGACTACATTCCCCACCCATTCTTTACTCCTCAAGTGGTACCCCTCCCCCTCCCGTCAGTGTACTTTCGTTCTTCCCCAAAAAGAGAAAAGGGGCACCCCCCCAAAACAAAACAGAAACTGTGTCTCTTTACTGAGCTAAATGTCACTTCATCTTGTTGATAGCTCATTCTTTTTGTCTTCCAGCCATGCCATCACTCCTGCAGGGGTGTCAAAAAAATGAGTCCCTCCTAGTGCTGCCACCCGCAGCCGTGCTGGATACAATAATGCATACGTGACATTAAATGTTTGCAATCTACGTTTGACTTCTATGAAACCCGCCCTGCGCTTCTGCAAATAGGGGGAGAAATCGGTGTACATTGAGACCTTGGTTTCACCATACAAAATAGTCCCCATCTCTCTACCCTTTCTCAGTAGGGTTACTTTATCCCGGTAATTAAGGAATGCCCTCCTGAGGGGGGGGTTTGAAGGGAACTCTGTGCGCTCTTTCTATGGAAAACTGTTGCGAAAAGCATTCTCTTCCGAATAACTTTATGAACCAGTAATCCCACCAGTCTTACGTTGTCCCTACGGAGTCTGTTCTCCATTTCATCAATTTTTTCATCAAACTTAGTCATTTGTTCTTTCAATATTCTAACCTCTTGTTTTACCGGGTATAATTCATCCTCTATTTGTGAAATGTGAAATCCTTCCTTCTGCATCAGTTATCCTTTCATTTGTTTTTTGGAGCTCGAGTCGCATTGAGGTCAACGCCTCTTTAATACCCTTCATTTGGTCACATACCTCCCCCAGTGACTGTTTACATGCATTGACCACTAGGAACACATCTTTTAATGTGGGAGTTCCTTCTGTTGAAATATTTGATACTAGATTTATCTCAGTCCATTTATCGGCCGCAACCGTATTTTTGTTATTAATATTTTTGACTGTGGCTGCTACCGTATGTCCTTGGCTTTTCCTGTCTGTTGTCCCTTTAGCCTGGGCCTGTGATCCCCCTTTAACTGGAGTGTGTTCTGGGGTATGAGCAAATTTCTCCAATTTGGCAGCTGCTGCTGTGGCCTGACTACTTTTAGCCGGCCGTAGCGATTGCGGTCCCACATTCTCTTGGCTGGGATTTTCATCCCCTTTTCTCCTTGCTGACATATTACCTTATACACTGTGTTTTCTAAACTGTAAAATGCGGTTAACTAATAGGTAATAGCCAGTCAGTCTTATATAGGATTTAGATGGAATTTAAGTGTAGGGGAGATCCATAAACAGTGGAAAAAAATCTTTATACCTTGGCCAACAGCAAGCAGTTCCTTGTGCTGCAGCTACAGCCAACAGGCCTGCCTCGAGAAAAATAAAGCAGAACACACAAAAAAAAAAAGGAAAAAAGACCGGGCCACCTGGAATTAACGGTCTGCGATTTCAAGAGAGGTTTCTGCAACCATAGTCCTGAAACAAGTATAGAAAGTGTGGAAAGATAGTTCCTGAGCATCAGTGAGAATATATTCAGCAAGCCTCAGCTAGGGATGAGCTCGGTGTTCGAGTCGAACATACGTTCGACTCGAACATCGGCTGTTCGATCGTTCGACGAAGATCGAACTATTTGGGCCGTTCGCGCCAAATTCGAGTGACGCGAACGGCCCACAATACACTGCGCCATCGCAGTGCAATCCCGGCGCTGTGATTGGCCAAGCATGCACTGTGACCCCGCATGCTTGGCCAATCACAGCGCCGGCAGCTAGGAGAGCCATAATTGGCCACAGGCAGGTTGCCTGTGGCCAATTATAGCTCAGGGGGTTTAGCACACGCCCCACACTATAAAAGGCCGCCAGCGCGGCGGCCTTGTGTAGTGTGTTCCGGCGCAGGGAAAGAGAAGGATAGGCAGGGACAGTGTCATTGTGCTATTATTTGTACTATTCTTTTTTTATTTTTCCATAAATGATTTTATTGAAAGAAAAGTAAGGTTACATGTACATACAAGACATACAGGCTCATGAACATTTCAAGACTAACCAACATTTAAACAGAGCAATAACCAGTAACTAAAAGAGAGCAAGTAAACCCGTGTAAGAGTGCAAGGACCCACCATAGGCCAATATCAGCAGGCCTATCCGGGGTCATGGTAAAACTTCTGAAATTGGAAATTGCGATGGTCGTATAGGTATTGGGAGCCCCTAGCAAGGCTCCAGGCTATCTCTTGGTCGGTTACTTCGCAATTGGGAAAGACAAATAGAGAAAAATAATAATCATATCAGAGGGGTGGGGGGGGGGGGCGAAAGGTAAATAAAATAGAACAAAAAAAGGGGGGGGCGTAAACAGAGAAGAGGTTTACATTGACATAGGCGTGGGAAAGGGGTAAAAGGAGAAGAAGAAGGGTAGGTAGAGGGTAGAAGTCAAGAATAGAAAATAGAGAGAGGTGGGGAGACATGAGAAGTGTGAGGTGGGGGGTGGTGGGGGTCGCTCTCCGTCCCAGGCCCCCGCACCAGATCAAAACGCAGGAAAGATTGCTGTGTGAACTGTTTTTACTTCAAATACTTTAGGACAGCATTCTAGAAGAAGGACTTATAGTAATCCGTAGTCCTAAAATGCGCCCAACAGGACCAGGTCAAACTAAACTTCTGTAAGCGGTCATGGGCTGTATGTATCAATTCCTCCATCTCCTCTATCTTAGCGACTCTGATCAACCATTCTCGAATGGTCGGGATATCCTTTGAGCGCCAATGTGTAGGAACGCATAGCCTGGCTGCATTAACCATATGCATAGCCAATGATTTTTGGTAATTTCGTTTGGGTAGAGTAGTATGGTGTAGAAGGTATTGAGCAGGAGTGTAATCTAGAGTGAGAGTGGTGACCCGTGTAATGATGGAGTGGACCTCCCTCCAAAAAGGTTGGAGCAAGGTACACTCCCACCAAATGTGGATCATGGATCCTACCTCTTCTGTACACCTCCAACATGTATCCGGAATAGAGGGTGAGAATTTATGTAGACGAGATGGGGTTCTATACCATTTCGTGATAATTTTATAACCGTTTTCTTGGATCGCAACGTTCATCGAGCCCTTATGCGCAAGAGTGAATATGGATTCCCAGTCATCGTCCTCAAGTGTGATTTGCAGGTCCCTTTCCCAAGAAGCACGTATATTCTGCATCGTGGGAGTACCAGGAACGTCCTGTAGTAGGGCGTAAATGTGTGACACGAGGTGTCGTTGTGGTGTATTGCGTGAACAAAGTGCTTCAAAAGTTGTCTATCCCACGTGACCTTCGCATCTTTAGAGGTAAGAAAGTGAGTCAGCTGTCTAAAAGACCAGAAAGGAAAAGTGTTAGTACGTGATTCAGCAGTAAGCTCCTCATAGGATCGTCTTTGGCCTTTGTGAAAGAAATGACACGCCAGAACCTCCTCGTGTGGCCATTCCGCGTGGAGGAATGCGTTTGAATCTCCCGGAGGGAACTCAGGGTTGCCTCTCAGAGGGGTTAGTGGACCCGGTTGTGAGGATAGGTTAAAGAGAGTGACTGCTTTCCTAAAGGCCGATAGGGAAGGTGCAATGAGCGGGTGTGTCTTGAGGGTCAGGGGCCAGCATCGAGGTGACAACCAAGGTAATGTGGCAATCGGAGTTTGCGTGAGAGAATTTTCTAGCCTCACCCATGCTTTCCTTAGTTTGTGAAGTTTCCAGTCCACCACTCTAGTTAGGTGGCAGGCCAGATAATATTTATAAAGATCTGGTAGACCAATCCCACCGGTTGCTTTGGAGCATGTCAACCGTGAGTATTTAATTTGTGGGGCATTATTCTTCCAAATGAAGCTAGTGCAGGCTTTTTTATATGCCGCAAAGAATGAGGGGGTAAGTGAATCGGAATTGTCTGCATTAAATATAATAGGCGGGGGAGAACAACCATCTTAATGAGGGCCGAGCGCCCAAACCAAGAAACGTTGAGGTTGGCCCAATCCTTCAAATTTGCCTGGAGCTTAGAGAGGGCATGGAGGAAGTTGTGGCTATAAAGATCCATTATGTTCTTAGTGACCTGGATGCCTAAATAGGTAATGGCTGTCTTCTGCCAATGAAAGGGAAAGGATTCCTGACAGTGTGTGACTTCTTGAGGGGTAAGGGATACATTTAGGGTATGCGATTTGGAATAATTGATTTTGAGATTTGATAACTCGCCAAAGTGTTTTATGTCTTTCAAAAGATTGGGTAGCGATATCCGAGGGGATTGTAAGGACAATAGGATATCGTCAGCAAAGGCCGCAACTTTAAATTCTCTATGGGCAATGGAGATTCCCTTGATATCCGTATTGGACCTTAGTCTGTTTAGGAGGGGCTCTAGAGTCAAAACAAAGATCAGGGGAGATAACGGGCAACCCTGACGGGTACCATTGCTAATCGAGAAGGCGTCTGACAGGAGAACATTAGCCCTCACCCTCGCGGAGGGGTTAGTATAGAGGGCAGTGTTATGTGCAAGCATACGTGGCAGGAGGCCTATGCCTTCCAAGACCGCCCGCATGTAATCCCATGACACCCTGTCAAATGCCTTCTCAGCATCAAGGGAAAGGAGGAATCCCTTGGTCTTCGATGAGGCCAGCCAGTGCTGAACATTTAAAGTGCGGATAGTATTGTCCCTAGCCTCCCTACCCGGGATAAAGCCCACCTGATCAGATGATATGAGGCCAGGGATCAAGGGGAGTAACTATTTGTACTATTATGTGTAGGGAGAGAGAAGGATAGACAGGGAGAGAGTCAGTGTCATATTCTTTGCTAAACCTTGTGTGCAGGGAGAGAGAAGGATAGGCAGGAGACAGTGTCAGTGTCATATTTTTTGCTAAACCTTGTGTGCAGGGAGAGAGAAGGATAGGCAGGGAGAGTGTCAGTGTCATATTCTTTGCTAAACCTTGTGTGCAGGGAGAGAGAAGGATAGGCAGGGGACAGTGTCAGTGTCATATTCTTTGCTAAACCTTGTGTGCAGGGAGAGAGAAGGATAGGCAGGGGACAGTGTCAGTGTCATTGTTGCTAAGTCTCCTGCACAGTATACACCTGAAGCTAGCCCGTATTGCTGTGTTTTCCTGGTGTGTTACACTAACAGGCATTTGCAGCACTTACAGCGGGCGGAGTGTGCTTCCTGCTAAATATACACCTGAAGCTAGCCCGTATTGCTGTGTTTTCCTGGTGTGTTACACTAACAGGCATTTGCAGCGCTTAGAGTGGGCGGAGTGTGCCTCCTGCACATTATACACCTGAAGCTAGCCAGTATTGCTGTGTTTTCCTGGTGTGTTACACTAACAGGCATTTGCAGAACTTACAGCGGGCGGAGTGTGCCTCCTGCACATTATACACCTGAAGCTAGCCCGTATTGCTGTGTTTTCCTGGTGTGTTACACTAACAGGCATTTGCAGCACTTACAGCGGGCGGAGTGTGCTTCCTGCTAAATATACACCTGAAGCTAGCCCGTATTGCTGTGTTTTCCTGGTGTGTTACACTAACAGGCATTTGCAGCACTTACAGCGGGGGCGGAGTGTGCCTCATGCACATTATACACCTGAAGCTAGCCTGTATTGCTGTGTTTTCCTGGTGTGTTACACTAACAGGCATTTGCAGCACTTACAGCGGGCGGAGTGTGCCTCCTGCACATTATACACCTGAAGCTAGCCCGTATTGCTGTGTTTTCCTGGTGTGTTACATTAACAGGCATTTGCAGCACTTACAGCGGGCGGAGTGTGCCTCCTGCACATTATACACCTGAAGCTAGCCCTTATTGCTGGAGCTTTTTTTCTTTTGTGTTACACTAACAGTCATCTGCAGCACTTACAGCGGGCGTTGTGTGCTTCCTGCAAAATATACACCTGAAACTACCCCTTATTGCTGGTTTTCCCATCTCCCTGCAGCCCATTGCTATGTCTGGAAGGCCAACAAAGAGAGGCAGACAGTCACGAGCCAATAAAAGAGGGCAAGCAGGCTCTGTGTCTGGGGGCAACAGTGCTGGTCGTGAACGCGGTGCATTGTCATCAGCACATGGCCATGGGACACGCTTGTCCTTCTTTTCGGCAGCTGGACGTGTTGAGCCGCATCATGCCGAAGACTTGGTAGAGTGGATGACCAAGCCCTCCTCATCCTCCTCATCCTCTCTCACCCAGGCTCAGGGTACTGGCAAAGCAGCTGCCAAAGCGTCCTCTTCCCTGGTATCAATGTCATCATCAGTCACTCCTTACCTAGACCCACCATGTCCTCCTGAGGTGTCCCCCGAACTGTTTGAGCACAGTTTTGGGTACATGCTCCTGGAGGATGCCCAGCGTTTCGAAGGGTCTGATGATGATACCCAGCTAGAGGAAGGCAATAGCGTGAGAGCAGAGAGAGGGGATGCTCAAGAAGGACACCAATCTGGCAGTCATGTTCCAGCAGCTGCAGCATACTGCCAGATTGGCTCCAGTGATGAGGAGGGAGGGGATGATGAAGTCACTGACTCCACGTGGGTGCCTAATAGGAGAGAGGAGGAGGAGGAGGATGAGGAGGAGGAGGCACATCTCCAACGAGGCAGGATGCCCTCGGGGGGCCAGCGCAAGGGCAGTACACCGACTGAATCACACCGCAGAGCTCCGCCTGTGCAGGGCGCTGCCTCTGCCCGTTATTCAAAAAGTTATTTGGTGTGGGCCTTTTTTGAGTCGAGTGCATCAGATCGCACAGCTGCTGTTTGCAACATATGTCTCAAGCGTATATCGCGTGGCCTAAACATCACCCGCTTGGGCACCACATGCTTGACCAGACATATGTTGACCTGCCATGCAGCTCGTTGGCAAGCCTACCTTAAAGACCCACACCAAAGAACTAAGCAGACCTCTCCTTGCAGCTGGGATCTCCAACCCCACTATACCTTCAGTCCTCTCTGAAACCTGCACTGAGAGGAATGAAGGTGTAGAATTAGGTGTGTCACAGCCAAGTACTTGCGGGCACTCTGCTAGTAGTACACCGACGTCCGATTCTAGCAGGCAAATAGCCCTGCCCCAGCTGCTGGACCGTCGAAAGAAGTTCACTCCCAGCCATCCACATGCCCAGCGGTTGAATGCTAGCTTGGCTAAATTGCTAGCGCTTCAACTGCTGCCTTTTCAGCTGGTAGACTCGGCCCCCTTCCGTGAGTTTGTGCAATGTGCGGTTCCTCAGTGGCAGGTTCCCAAACGCCACTTTTTCTCACGGAAGGCGATTCCGGCTCTCTACCGGCATGTGGAAGGCAATGTTTTGGCCTCGCTTGACAGGGTGGTCAGCGGTAAGGTGCATATTACCGCTGACTCATGGTCCAGCAGGCATGGACAGGGACGTTACCTTTCTTTCACGGCCCATTGGGTCACTCTTTTGGCAGCTTGGAAGGATGCAGGACAAGGTGCAGTAGTGTTGGAGGTTGTTCCGCCGCCACGCCTCCAAAATGCTACTACTGGTTGTGACACACCTCTCTCCTCCACCCCCTCCTCTTCTTCTTCCTCCATGGCCTCTTCCTGTGCTTTGTCCTCGGAACCAGCGGTGCTCCGTAGGCGTTCAAGGAGCTACGCAAGTACGCAGGCAAAAAGATGCCATGCCGTTCTTGCGCTGGTGTGTTTGGGGGACAGGAGCCACACTGGGGCAGAGGTTCTGTCTGCTCTGCAGGGGCAGGCCGAGAGGTGGTTGATGCCACGCCAGCTTAAGCCAGGAATGGTGGTTTGCGACAATGGCACCAACCTCCTCTCCACCCTCCGACAGGGACAACTGACCCATGTGCCCTGTGTGGCTCACGTCCTTAACCTGGTGGTGCAGCAGTTCTTGGGCAGGTACCCGGGCTTACAGGATGTCCTGAGGCAGGCCAGGAAAGTCTGTGTGCATTTCCGCAGATCTTATAATGCCAGTGCTCGCCTGGCTGAGCTGCAAAAGGAGTTGAACCTGCCCAAGAACCGCCTTATATGTGACATGCCCACCAGGTGGAACTCAACGTTGGCCATGCTGCAGCGGCTGCACATGCAGCAGAGGGCCATCAATGAGTACCTGTGTGATTACGGCACCAGGACAGGGTCAGGGGAGCTCAGGTTTTTTCCACCACGCCAGTGGGGCATGATCAGGGATGCATGCACTGTCCTGGCACCATTTGAGGAGGCCACGAGGATGGTGAGCAGTGACAGTGCATGCATCAGTGACACTGTACCTCTTGTCCACCTGTTGGAACATACGCTGCGTGGAATAATGGACAGGGCACTTGAGGCAGAACAGAGGCAGGAAGAGGAGGACTTCCTTGCCTCTCAAGGCCCCCTTTACCCAGACAGTGTTCCTTCTGTCCCACCCATTGCACAGGAGGAGGAGGAGGAGGAGGATTGTGTCAGCATGGAGGTGGATCCTGGCACTCAGCATCATCAGCAGCAGTCTTTTAGGGATGATTTACAGTCCCAAGAAACCCGTGGACTTGTACGTGGCTGGGAGGAGGTGGCTGCGGATCATGTCGTCCTTAGTGACCCAGAGGACTCAGGACCGAATGCTTCAGCTAACCTACGCTGCATGGCCTCCCTGATCCTGCAAAGTCTGTGGAAGGATCCTCGTATTCTTCGGATCAAGGAGAGGGACCATTACTGGCTGGCCACTCTCCTTGATCCACGGTACAAAGGTAAGGTTGCGGACCTTATCTTACCGTCGCAGAGGGAGCAGAGGATGAGACAACTCCGGGAGGCCTTGCAGAAAGGTCTGTGCAACGCGTTCCCAGAGACTGGGAGGTTACAAACTCCTGGTCCTGGACAACGAGTTGCTGAGGCTTCGGTCAGTCAAAGAAGGAGCGGTGGGGAAGGTGGCCGTCTGACCGATGCGTTCAGACAATTCTTTAGTCCGCAGCCCCAAGGTATGATCGGTTCCAGCAACCATCGCCAGCGTCTGATATACATGGTGCAGGAATACCTAGGGGCAAGGTCAGACTTGGACACCTTCCCCACCGAAAATCCTCTGGCTTACTGGGTCTTGAGGATGGATCACTGGCCAGAGCTTGCACAGTATGCAATTGAGCTACTGGCCTGTCCTGCATCCAGCGTTCTTTCAGAACGCACATTCAGTGCTGCTGGAGGATTTGTCACAGATCACAGGGTGCGCCTGTCCACCGACTCGGTTGATCGACTGACCTCCATAAAGATGAACCAGTCTTGGATCACCACCAGCTACCAAACACCTGAAGCTGATATAACAGACTAATTTATTTTCAAATGTCACATCCCTTCAAGACTGATGCTGATGCTGTGTGACTGTCCTGTTATGTTGTCTGACTATCCTCCTCCTCCTCAATGATCCGATTGATGATGATAGCTTGGAAGAACATTTTTGTTTCTGGGTGCCGCCACCAGTGGCTAAGGCCCAATTTTTCAGCCCCTGTTTAACAGGGGCATGTAATTACAATTTTTTATGCAATGCTTTGCAGCAGGGCTCATTCCTGCACTCCAACTAGAGTATCTGGGAGAGGTTTCAGTGTCGTGGCACCAGCACCAGTGCCTAAGGCCCAATTTTCAGCCCCTGTTTAACAGGGGCATGTAATTACAATTTTTTATGCAATGCTTTGCAGCAGGGCTCATTTCTGCACTCCAACTAGAGTATCTGGGAGAGGTTGCAGTGTCGTGGGACCAGCACCAGTGCCTAAGGCCCAAATTTTCAGCCCTTGTTTAACAGGGGCGTGTAATTACAATTTTTGATGCAATACTTTGCAACAGGGCTCATTGCTGTGCTCCAAGTACAGTATCTGTGAGGGGTTGCAGTGTTGTGGCACCAGTGCCTAAGGCCCAATTTTTCTGCCCCTGTTTAACAGGGGCATGTAATTACAATTCTTGATATAATAATTCACAGCAGGGCCCATTCCTGCGCCCACCAAGAGTAACTGTGAGGCCTTACAGTGTTGTGTCAACACCACCACCACCACCACCAAAGGCCCAATTTTTCAGCCCCTGTTCAACAGGGGCATGCAATTACAATTCTTGATCTAATAATTCACAGCAGGGCCTATTCATGCGCCCACCAAGAGTAACTGTGAGGGCTTACAGTGTTGTGGCAACACCAACATGTAAGGGGCAAATTTCAGCAGAGTATATACGGCAGGCCCCTACTTTCAAACATCCAACTTACAAACGACTCCTATTTGCAAACGAAAGGAGACAACAGGAAGTGAGAGGAAATCTACCCCTAGGAAGGGAAATTCTCTCCTGTAAGAGTTAATATGGGAAAAAGATGTCTCCTCTCTACTGATGCTTTATCACCAATCCTTGTTTCAATAAAAACCCCACTTTTCAAAAACATTTGTCATTGGGACGGAAAGTGAGGTGAAATGTTCTGAACAGGGTCACAGACAGCAAAACAAATGTTACAGGGGTGATAACCCTTCCCTATGTTTTCCAAAAAGCTTAAAAATAGATTTTTTGGCTGGAGCTACACTTAAACAATGTACCTGTTCAAAATTACAAACAGATTCTACATAAGAACAAACCTACAGTCCCTGTCTTGTATGCACCGCCTGTATACGGCTGTTCAGAGTATATAAGGCCTTTTTTATTTTGTGTGCGGGGTTCCCCTTAATATCCATACAAGACCCAAAGGGGCTGGTAATGGGCTGGGGTGGGGGGGTAGCTATGCAATTTTTCTCAAAGATTTTCATCCATACTACCGGGACCAGACATTACATTAAAGCCGCAAGCAGTTTTAAATGGCTTTTTTTTCCTTTAGAAATGTCACTTTGTGCAGGGACAGTTCTAAACACGGGAAACATGTGGCACTTCACAGGCATACTTTAGACACCCCCAGGTACGATATTTAAAGGAATATTTGACTTTTTTTTTTTCACTTTGTGCATCATTAAAATGACTGCTCCCGAAAAACGGCCATTTTTAATACTTCTTTTTGCATTGATACATGTCCCCTGGTGCAGAACCCAGGTTCCCAAACCCTTTTTAGGACAATAACATGCATATTAGTCGTTATAATTAGCAATTTAGATTTCGAACGTTCGCATCCATTGTATTTAATAGGGTTCTAACGTTCGTGCGAACTTTCGGTCCGTTCGCGGGTTCTGGTGCGAATCGAACCCGGGGGTGTTCCGCTCATCCCTAGCCTCAGCCATAGCAGTGATGCAGTGATGCACATACATATGCAATCTATTACAAACGTTCCAATCCAATTTAAGAGTATCTCAGCTGTATCTTTCCCAATGTACACAAATTAGGGTCTTCCCCTAGTACTAGGGACAGAGCTCAAAGTTTCTGGATCAATCCTGTACTCACGTGACCTTTCCGGAACTCCTCCGGTCCGAGATACAGGACTTGTGGCTTGATTGGGACACTTGGGATCAAAGTGGGAATTTCACAGCCACAGCGCTAAGCCAGCAACTCCTCGGATGCTTCCCGGTGCTTTTGCAACTTACGCCGCGCTGCCTACTGCTTCCATCTCCGTTCCGTTCTTAGTAGTGCTGCAAGGCTCTGAAGCTCTGAAGCTGAAGCTTTTCCCCCCGCCGCATACCACACACATTGACACACATGGACGGCCCAAAAAGAGGCAGATGGAAGCGGGCTGCTCAGCGGGATGGTCGGCAAGATGGTCAGCTTAAAATGCTGCTTACAATGCCGCCATCTATCTTCCCCAGCCGGGGGTCAACTCAGCACAGTCCACGGCAGTCATAGAGCGGGAGGGAGTAGAGATTATACATGCTAACACTCTCGCTCTCACTCCTCACTCCATCCAGTCCATCCGGTCACGCCCCCTCGCATATATTTATATATAACCAGCATTTTATATATATACAGTATACCAGGGCTCAAAATTTCAAATCCTGAGCTACCAGCCAGACCTCAAGGGTTACTCGCCACCAGTTGCCGGGCCCATCCCCTACCATGCTCCGCCCCTAAACACGCCCTTAAATTATCTCATGAAATGACACTTAAATTGTTTATGCAGAATTAAGTTATAAAAATAAATATTAAAAACAACTTTATCCATGTCCAAAACTGCAGCCTGCCCGTGTTTGCCAATGCAGCATGTCCGTGTCCACCAATACAGCCTGTGTCCGCCAGTGCAGCCTGTGTCCCCAATGCAGCCTGTGACCGCCAATGCAGCCATGTGTCCCCAATGCAGCCATCTGTCCCCAATGCAGCCATCTGTCCCCAAATGCAGCCTTGTGTCCCCAAATGCAGCCTTGTGTAGCCTTGTGTCCCCAAATGCAGCCTTGTGTCCCCAATTGTGTCCCCAATGCAGCCATGTGTCCCCAAATGCAGCCATGTGTCCCCAATGCAGCCTTGTGTAGCCTTGTGTCCCCAAATGCAGCCTTGTGTCCCCAAATGCAGCCATGTGTAGGTCCCCAGTGGCCTACCTGTGTAGGGAAAGAGAGAGCCCCCCCCTGGCAACCACCGCCGCCGTCTGGTTGATCAGCACGCAGGGAACATAACAGCTTTCATTTCAATTGCTGTGTGTTCCCCGCAGCACGCCATCATATATAGACCCTCCCCCTTGTCCAGGCACTTTGATAGACAGATCACCTGTCCAATCCTGGGGCGGGTGATTTGTCTATCAAAGTGCCCGGACAACCGATAATGAGAGAGAGATGCTAGTGCGTCCTATAACATCAGAGGAGGTCCTTTCTGTTATTGGCTCCTTTTCATTGGGAAAAGCACCAGGACCGGATGGACTCCCTATTGAATTTTATAGGGCTCACGGAGAGCTTTTATCTCCTGTACTGGCCTCTCTTTACTCAGAGTGTCTGAAGGAGGGATCCATGCCGGATTCAATGAGCCAAGCTCATATAGTTCCAATTCACAAGCATCCAAAAGACCCATCCTCCTGTGCTTCATACAGGCCTATTGCACTTTTGAATGTAAATTTTAAGATTTTGACTAAGTTAATCTCCCGACGATTACAACCGTTGATGTCTAATATCATTGATTCAGATTAGGGATGAGCTTCGTGTTCGAGTCGAACATACGTTCGACTCGAACATCGGCTGTTCGATCGTTCGACGAAGATCGAACGATTTGGGCCGTTCGCGCCAAATTCGAGTGACGCGAACGGCCCACAATGCACTACGCCATCGCAGTGTCATCCAGGCGCTGTGATTGGCCAAGCATGCACTGTGACCCCGCATGCTTGGCCAATCACAGCGCCGGCAGCGAGGAGAGCAATGATTGGCCACAGGCAGGATGCCTGTGGCCAATTATTGCTGAGGGTGTTTAGTACACGCCCCACACTATAAAAGGCCGCCAGCACGGCGGCCTAGTGTAGTGTGTTCCGGAGCAGGGATAGAGCAGCATAGGCAGGGACAGTGACTTTTATTTCTTTCTTGCTTAACCTGGATTCCTTTAGTTTAGGGAAAGAGAAGGATAGGTAGGGAGAGTGTCAGTGTGTTTTGTGCTTGTGCTATATTGTGCTTAAAAAAAACATTTTTTCTAGGGACAGAAAACTGTAGGTAGGGAGAGTGTGTCAGTTTCTTTCACTGTCAAAGTCCTTGTTTCCAGGGACCTGGAAGGACAGTGAGTGAATTCTCCTTGTGCTAAATTGTGCTTAAAAAAAAACATTTTTTCTAGGGACAGAAAACTGTAGGTAGGGAGAGTGTGTCAGTTTCTTTCACTGTCAAAGTCCTTGTTTCCAGGGACCTGGAAGGACAGTGAGTGAATTCTCCTTGTGCTAAATTGTGCTTAAAAAAAACATTTTTTCTAGGGACAGAAAACTGTAGGTAGGGAGAGTGTGTCAGTTTCTTTCACTGTCAAAGTCCTTGTTTCCAGGGACCTGGAAGGACAGTGAGTGAATTCTCCTTGTGCTAAATTGTGCTTAAAAAAAAACATTTTTTCTAGGGACAGAAAACTGTAGGTAGGGAGAGTGTGTCAGTTTCTTTCACTGTCAAAGTCCTTGTTTCCAGGGACCTGGAAGGACAGTGAGTGAATTCTCCTTGTGCTAAATTGTGCTTAAAAAAAACATTTTTTCTAGGGACAGAAAACTGTAGGTAGGGAGAGTGTGTCAGTTTCTTTCACTGTCAAAGTCCTTGTTTCCAGGGACCTGGAAGGACAGTGAGTGAATTCTCCTTGTGCTAAATTGTGCTTAAAAAAAACATTTTTTCTAGGGACAGAAAACTGTAGTTAGGGAGAGTGTGTCAGTTTCTTTCACTGTCAAAGTCCTTGTTTCCAGGGACCTGGAAGGACAGTGAGTGAATTCTCCTTGTGCTAAATTGTGCTTAAAAAAAACATTTTTTCTAGGGACAGAAAACTGTAGGCAGGGAGAGTGTGTCAGTTTCTTTCACTGTCAAAGTCCTTGTTTCCAGGGACCTGGAAGGACAGTGAGTGAATTCTCCTTGTGCTAAATTGTGCTTAAAAAAAACATTTTTTCTAGGGACAGAAAACTGTAGGTAGGGAGAGTGTGTCAGTTTCTTTCACTGTCAAAGTCCTTGTTTCCAGGGACCTGGAAGGACAGTGAGTGAATTCTCCTTGTGCTAAATTGTGCTTAAAAAAAACATTTTTTCTAGGGACAGAAAACTGTAGGTAGGGAGAGTGTGTCAGTTTCTTTCACTGTCAAAGTCCTTGTTTCCAGGGACCTGGAAGGACAGTGAGTGAATTCTCCTTGTGCTAAATTGTGCTTAAAAAAAACATTTTTTCTAGGGACAGAAAACTGTAGGTAGGGAGAGTGTGTCAGTTTCTTTCACTGTCAAAGTCCTTGTTTCCAGGGACCTGGAAGGACAGTGAGTGAATTCTCCTTGTGCTAAATTGTGCTTAAAAAAAACATTTTTTCTAGGGACAGAAAACTGTAGGTAGGGAGAGTGTGTCAGTTTCTTTCACTGTCAAAGTCCTTGTTTCCAGGGACCTGGAAGGACAGTGAGTGAATTCTCCTTGTGCTAAATTGTGCTTAAAAAAAACATTTTTTCTAGGGACAGAAAACTGTAGGTAGGGAGAGTGTGTCAGTTTCTTTCACTGTCAAAGTCCTTGTTTCCAGGGACCTGGAAGGACAGTGAGTGAATTCTCCTTGTGCTAAATTGTGCTTAAAAAAAACATTTTTTCTAGGGACAGAAAACTGTAGGTAGGGAGAGTGTGTCAGTTTCTTTCACTGTCAAAGTCCTTGTTTCCAGGGACCTGGAAGGACAGTGAGTGAATTCTCCTTGTGCTAAATTGTGCTTAAAAAAAACATTTTTTCTAGGGACAGAAAACTGTAGGTAGGGAGAGTGTGTCAGTTTCTTTCACTGTCAAAGTCCTTGTTTCCAGGGACCTGGAAGGACAGTGAGTGAATTCTCCTTGTGCTAAATTGTGCTTAAAAAAAACATTTTTTCTAGGGACAGAAAACTGTAGGTAGGGAGAGTGTGTCAGTTTCTTTCACTGTCAAAATCCTTGTTTCCAGGGACCTGGAAGGACAGTGAGTGAATTCTCCTTGTGCTAAATTGTGCTTAAAAAAAACATTTTTTCTAGGGACAGAAAACTGTAGGTAGGGAGAGTGTGTCAGTTTCTTTCACTGTCAAAGTCCTTGTTTCCAGGGACCTGGAAGGACAGTGAGTGAATTCTCCTTGTGCTAAATTGTGCTTAAAAAAAACATTTTTTCTAGGGACAGAAAATTGTAGGTAGGGAGAGTGTGTCAGTTTCTTTCACTGTCAAAGTCCTTGTTTCCAGGGACCTGGAAGGACAGTGAGTGAATTCTCCTTGTGCTAAATTGTGCTTAAAAAAAACATTTTTTCTAGGGACAGAAAACTGTAGGTAGGGAGAGTGTGTCAGTTTCTTTCACTGTCAAAGTCCTTGTTTCCAGGGACCTGGAAGGACAGTGAGTGAATTCTCCTTGTGCTAAATTGTGCTTAAAAAAAACATTTTTTCTAGGGACAGAAAACTGTAGGTAGGGAGAGTGTGTCAGTTTCTTTCACTGTCAAAGTCCTTGTTTCCAGGGACCTGGAAGGACAGTGAGTGAATTCTCCTTGTGCTAAATTGTGCTTAAAAAAAACATTTTTTCTAGGGACAGAAAACTGTAGGTAGGGAGAGTGTGTCAGTTTCTTTCACTGTCAAAGTCCTTGTTTCCAGGGACCTGGAAGGACAGTGAGTGAATTCTCCTTGTGCTAAATTGTGCTTAAAAAAAACATTTTTTCTAGGGACAGAAAACTGTAGGTAGGGAGAGTGTGTCAGTTTCTTTCACTGTCAAAGTCCTTGTTTCCAGGGACCTGGAAGGACAGTGAGTGAATTCTCCTTGTGCTAAATTGTGCTTAAAAAAAACATTTTTTCTAGGGACAGAAAACTGTAGGTAGGGAGAGTGTGTCAGTTTCTTTCACTGTCAAAGTCCTTGTTTCCAGGGACCTGGAAGGACAGTGAGTGAATTCTCCTTGTGCTAAATTGTGCTTAAAAAAAACATTTTTTCTAGGGACAGAAAACTGTAGGTAGGGAGAGTGTGTCAGTTTCTTTCACTGTCAAAGTCCTTGTTTCCAGGGACCTGGAAGGACAGTGAGTGAATTCTCCTTGTGCTAAATTGTGCTTAAAAAAAACATTTTTTCTAGGGACAGAAAACTGTAGGTAGGGAGAGTGTGTCAGTTTCTTTCACTGTCAAAGTCCTTGTTTCCAGGGACCTGGAAGGACAGTGAGTGAATTCTCCTTGTGCTAAATTGTGCTTAAAAAAAACATTTTTTCTAGGGACAGAAAACTGTAGGTAGGGAGAGTGTGTCAGTTTCTTTCACTGTCAAAGTCCTTGTTTCCAGGGACCTGGAAGGACAGTGAGTGAATTCTCCTTGTGCTAAATTGTGCTTAAAAAAAACATTTTTTCTAGGGACAGAAAACTGTAGGTAGGGAGAGTGTGTCAGTTTCTTTCACTGTCAAAGTCCTTGTTTCCAGGGACCTGGAAGGACAGTGAGTGAATTCTCCTTGTGCTAATTTGTGCTTAAAAAAAACATTTTTTCTAGGGACAGAAAACTGTAGGTAGGGAGAGTGTGTCAGTTTCTTTCACTGTCAAAGTCCTTGTTTCAAGGGACAGAGAAGGACACCTGAAGGTAGCCCTTATTGCTTTTTTCCCATCTCCCTGCAGGCCATCTATTAGAATGTCTGGAAGGCAAACAAGGAGAGGCAGACAGTCAGGAGGCAATAAAAGAGGGCAAGCAGGCTCTGTGTCTGGGGGCAACAGTGCTGGTCGTGGACGCGGTGCATTGTCATCAGCACATGGCCATGGGACACGCTTGTCCTTCTTTTCGGCAGCTGGACATGTTGAGCCACATCATGCCGAAGACTTGGTAGAGTGGATGACCAAGCCCTCCTCCTCCTCCTCATCCTCTCTCACCCAGGCTCAGGGTACTGGAAAAGCAGCTGCCAAAGCGTCCTCTTCCCTGGTATCAATGTCAGACTCATCATCAGTCACTCCTTCCCTAGACCCACCATGTCCTCCTCCTGAGGAGTCCCCCGAACTGTTTCAGCACAGTGTTGGGTACATGCTCCAGGAGGATGCCCAGCGTTTCGAAGGGTCTGATGATGAAACCCAGCTAGAGGAAGGCAGTAGCGTGAGAGCAGACAGAGGGGATGCTCAAGAAGGACACCAATCTGGCAGTCATGTTCCAGCAGCTGCAGCATACTGCCAGATTGGCTCCAGTGATGAGGAGGGAGGTGATGATGAGGTCACTGACTCCACGTGGGTGCCTAATAGGAGAGAGGAGGAGGAGGAGGATGAGGAGGAGGCACATCTCCAACGAGGCAGGATGCCCTTTGGTGGCCAGCGTAAGGGCAGTACACCGACGGAATCACACCGCAGAGCTCCGCCTGTGCAGGGCGCTGCCTCTGCCCGTCATTCAAAAAGTTCTTTGGTGTGGGCCTTTTTTGAGGCTAGTGCATCAGATCGCACAGCTGCTGTTTGCAACATATGTCTCAAGCGTATATCGCGTGGCCAAAACATCAGCCGCTTGGGTACCACATGCCTGACCAGACATATGTTGACCTGCCATGCAGCTCGTTGGCAAGCCTACCTCAAAGACCCACACCAAAGAACAAAGCGGACCTCTCCTTGCACCGCATCAGCTGGGATCTCCAACCCCACTATAACTTCAGTCCTCTCTGAAACATGCACTGAGAGGAATGAAGGTGTAGAATTAGGTGTGTCACAGCCAAGTACTTGCGGCCACTCTGCTAGCAGTACACCGACGTCCGATTCTAGCAGGCAAATTTCCCTGCCCCAGCTGCTGGACCGTCGAAAGAAGTTCACTCCCAGCCATCCACATGCCCAGCGGTTGAATGCTAGCTTGGCTAAATTGCTAGCGCTTCAACTGCTGCCTTTTCAGTTGGTAGACTCGGCCCCCTTCCGTGAGTTTGTGCAATGTGCGGTTCCTCAGTGGCAGGTTCCCAAACGCCACTTTTTCTCACGGAAGGCTATTCCGGCTCTCTACCGGCATGTGGAAGGCAATGTCTTGGCCTCGCTGGACAGGGCGGTCAGCGGTAAGGTGCATATTACCGCTGACTCATGGTCCAGCAGGCATGGACAGGGACGTTACCTTTCTTTCACGGCCCATTGGGTCACTCTTTTGGCAGCTGGGAAGGATGCAGGACAAGGTGCAGTAGTGTTGGAGGTTGTCCCACCGCCACGCCTCCAAAATGCTACTACTGGTTGTGACACACCTCTCTCCTCCACCCCCTCCTCTTCTTCTTCCTCCATGGCCTCTTCCTGTGGTTTGTCCTATGAACCAGCGGTGCTCCGTAGCCGTTCACGGGGCTACGCAAGTACGCAGGCAAAAAGATGCCATGCCGTGCTTGCGCTGGTGTGTTTGGGGGACAGAAGCCACACTGGGGCAGAGGTCCTGTCTGCTCTGCAGGGCCAGGCCGAGAGGTGGTTGACGCCACGCCAGCTTAAGCCAGGAATGGTGGTTTGCGACAATGGCACCAACCTCCTCTCCGCCCTCCGACAGGGACAACTGACCCATGTGCCCTGTGTGGCTCATGTCCTTAACCTGGTGGTGCAGCGGTTCTTGGGCAGGTACCCGGGCTTACAGGATGTCCTGAGGCAGGCCAGGAAAGTCTGTGTGCATTTCCGCAGATCTTATAATGCCAGTGCTCGCCTGGCTGAGCTGCAAAAGGAGTTGAACCTGCCCAAGAACCGCCTTATATGTGACATGCCCACCAGGTGGAACTCAACGTTGGCCATGCTGCAGCGGCTGCACACGCAGCAGAGGGCCATCAATGAGTACCTGTGCGACTACGGCACCAGGACAGGGTCAGGGGAGCTTGGTTTTTTTTCTCCACGCCAGTGGGGCATGATCAGGGATGCATGCACTGTCCTGGCACCATTTGAGGAGGCCACGAGGATGGTGAGCAGTGACAGTGCATGCATCAGTGACACTGTACCTCTTGTCCACCTGTTGGAGCACACGCTGCGTGGAATAATGGACAGGGCACTTGAGGCAGAACAGAGGCAGGAAGAGGAGGACTTCCTTGCCTCTCAAGGCCCCCTTTACCCAGACAGTGTTCCTTCTGTCCCACCCATCGCACAGGAAGAGGAGGAGGAGGAGGAGGAGGAGGAGGAGGATTGTGTCAGCATGGAGGTGGAGGCTGGCACTCAGCATCATCAGCAGCAGTCTTTTAGGGATGATTTACAGTCCCAAGAAACCAGTGGACTTGTACGTGGCTGGGAGGAGGTGGCTGCGGATCATGTCGTCCTTAGTGACCCAGAGGACTCCGGAGCGAATGCCTCAGCAAACCTACGCTGCATGGCCTCCCTGATCCTGCAAAGTCTGCGGAAGGATCCTCGTATTCTTCGGATCAAGGAGAGGGACCATTACTGGCTGGCCACTCTCCTTGATCCACGGTACAAGGGTAAGGTTGCGGACCTTATGTTACCGTCGCAGAGGGAGCAGAGGGTGAGACAACTCCGGGAGGCCTTGCAGAAAGGTCTGTGCAACGCGTTCCCAGAGACTGGGAGGTTACAAACTCCTGGTCCTGGACAACGAGTTGCTGAGGCTTCGGCCAGTCAAAGAAGGAGCGGTGGGGAAGGTGGCCGTCTGACCGATGCGTTCAGACAATTCTTTAGTCCGCAGCCCCAAAGTATGATCGGTTCCAGCAACCATCGCCAGCGTCTGATAAACATGGTGCAGGAATATCTAGGGGCAAGGTCAGACTTGGACACCTTCCCCACTGAAAATCCTCTGGCTTACTGGGTCTTGAGGATGGATCACTGGCCAGAGCTTGCACAGTATGCAATTGAGCTACTGGCCTGTCCTGCATCCAGCGTTCTTTCGGAACGCACATTCAGTGCTGCTGGAGGATTTGTCACGGATCACAGGGTGCGCCTGTCCACCGACTCGGTTGATCGACTGACTTTCATCAAGATGAACCAGTCTTGGATCACCACCAGCTACCACACACCTGATGCTGATATAACAGACTAATTGATTTTAACATGTCACATCCCTTCAAGACTGATGCTGAGTGCCTGTGCTGTTATGTTGACTGGCTATCCTCCTCCTCCGAGTCCTCAATGATACGATTGATGATGATAGCTTGGAAGATCATTTTTGTTTATGGGTGCCGCCACCAGTGGCTAAGGCCCAATTTTTCAGCCCCTGTTTTACAGGGGCGTGTAATTACAATTTTTTTAGCAATAATTTGCCATAGGGCTCATTGCTGTGCTCCAAGTACAGTATCTGTGAGGGGTTGGAGTGTTGTGGCACCAGTGCCTAAGGCCCAATTTTTCAGCCCCTGTTTAACAGGGGCGTGTCATTACAATTTTTGAAGCAATACTTTGCAACAGGGCTCATTGCTGTGCTCCAAGTACAGTATCTGTGAGGGGTTGTAGTGTTGTGCCACCAGTGCCTAAGGCCCAATTTTTCAGCCCCTGTTCAACAGGGGCATGCAATTACAATTCTTGATCTAATAATTCACAGCAGGGTCCATTGCTGCACCCACCAAGAGTAACTCTGAGGGCTTACAGTCTTGTGGCAACGCCACCACCACCACCACCACGAAAGGCCCAATTTTTCAGCCCCTGTTCAAAAGGGGCATGTAATTACAATTCTTGATCTAATAATTCACAGCAGGGCCCATTGCTGCACCCACCAAGAGTAACTGTCAGGGCTTACAGTGTTGTGGCACCAGCACCACCATCAAAGCCCCAATTTTTACTACCACTGTTCAACAATTATATGTAATTAAAATTCCTGATATAATAGTTGACAGCAGGGCGTTCCAGCACCAACCAAGAGTAACTGAGTGCTTACAGTGTTGTGCCAACACCAACAACTAAGGGGCCTATTTCTGCAGAGTATATACGGCAGGTCCCTACTTTCAAACATCCAACTTACAAACGACTCCTACTTGCAAACGAAAGAAGACAACAGGAAGTGAGAGGAAATCTACCCCTAGAAAGGAAAATTCTCTCCTGTAAGAATAAATATGGGAGAAAGGGGTCTCATCTGTACTGATGCTTTATCAGCAATCCTTGTTTCAAGAAAAACACCACATTTCAAAAACAGTTGTCATTGGGACGGAAAGTGAGGTGAAATGTTCTGAACAGGGGCACAGACAGCAAAACAAATGTTACAGGGGTGATAACCCTTACCTATGTTTCCCAAAAAGTTTAAAAATAGATTTTTGGGCTGGAGCTACACTTCAACAATGTACCTGTTCAAAATTACAAACAGATTCTACATAAGAACAAACCTACAGTCCCTGTCTTGTATGCACCGCCTGTATACGGCTGTTCAGAGTATATAGGGCCTTTTTTATTTTATGTGCGGGGTTCCCCTTAATATCCATACAAGACCCAAAGGGGCTGGTAATGGGCTGGGGTAGGGGGGGGGGTCATGGGGTAGCTATGCCATTTTTCTTAAAGAATTTCATCCATATTACCGGGACCAGACATTACATTAAAGCCGCAAGCAGTTTTAAATGGCTTTTTTTTCCTTTAGAAGTGTCATTTTGTGCAGGGACAGTTCTAAACACGGGAAACACGTGGCACTTCACAGGCATACTTTAGACACCCCCCAGGTACGATATTTAAAGGAATATTTGACTTTTTTTTTTTCACTTTATGCATCATTAAAATGACTGCTCCCGAAAAACGACCGTTTTTAAAACTTCTTTTTGCATTGATACATGTCCCCTGGTGCAGAACCCGGGTTCCCAAACCCTATTTATGACAATAACATGCATAATAGTTGTTATAATTAGCACTTTAGAATTCGAACGTTCGCATCCATTGTATTTAATAGGGTTCTAATGTTCGTTCGAACTTTCGGTCCGTTCGCGGGTTCTGGTGCGAACCGAACCCGGGGGTGTTCGGCTCATCACTAATTCAGATCAGACGGGCTTTATGCCAGGCAGATCCACTGATGTGTACTTGAGGAGATTATATATCAATATTTATGCTTCACATCTTAATATAGGATCTAGGGTTATTGCCTCTCTGGACATTGAGAAGGCCTTTGATACCTTGGAGTGGCCCTTCCTGTGGGTAGTACTCCGCAGAATGGGCTTCCCAACGGTATTCATAAAATGGTTACAGGTCTTATAAAGGAATCCCAGAGCTGCAGTAAAGATGGGAGGAGGGTTGTCGGCTCCCTTTTCACTATTTAGGGGAACTCGCCAGGGCTGCCGTCTCTCCCCAGCCCTTTTTGCGATTGCTATGGAGCCGGTGGCAGAGGCTCTACGTACTTCCCCCAATATTAGGGGATTGCGGATCGGTTGGCTGGAGGAGAGGGTAGCTCTGTATGCAGACGACCTCTTATTATTCTTAAATGATGCTGGCCCCTCGTTACAAGGAGCTTTAGATATATTGGATTCTTTTCCAACGGTTACAGGGCTGAAGGTAAACTGGACTAAGTCATTGTTGTTCCCAATAGATATGGAGGCTCGTAGTATGGCTATGAAGGAAACTCCACTACAGTGGGTAGATAATTTTAAGTATTTAGGAGTGGTAATTTCACATCGGTCTTCTGAATTTATGTCTCTGAATTTGACTAGTATTAAAAGTATGGAAGTCTCTACCATTGTCTCTATTGGGACGCATTAATATTTTAAAAATGAAAATTATACCTAAATTCATGTACTTATTTAGACATTCTCCTCAATGGCTCCCTGCATCTTTTTTCAAAAGACTAAATCAGTTGTTTTCATCTTTTCTATGGGGGAAAAAAAAAACCTAGGTATAAATTAAGTACCTTGATGCGCCCTTGTGAAGAGGGAGGATTAGCTTTTCCAGACTTATACAAATATTTTTTAGCCACTCAGTTGGTTACAGCCGCATGGTGGTTAAATCCAGATTTATACAACCCTTGTACCCGGCTGGAAGCAGCAGTAGTAGGTTCCGTAGAAGCTCTCAAGGTACTGTTATTTAGAGGACGTAGGGCACTTCATCAGGCGACTATTCCTATGCTTAATACTATTCGAGCTTGGGAGGCCGGCCTCAGATGTGAGGGTTATCCAAAGGGAGCAATCTCTCCAAATGCCCCTCTATGGCTAAACCCTGCCCTCTCTCAATTCTTTAAAACACCAGACCCTATAGCATGGACCAAATACAATATTAAAATACTTGCTCAACTGGTTACTGATCAGAGGCTATCTACCTTCTCTACACTAACCTCAATTTTTACTCTCCCTAGCTCTTATCTATTTAGATACTACCAGCTTTCACATACTTTTCATGCACAGTTTCCACAGGATAGCTTAACGATGATACATTCTACTTTGGAGTTAGTACTTAGGTCTGAGTGTCTGGATAAGCCTACCTCAAGACTCTATTCTCATCTTAATTTAACTTCTATCCTGCCATTAGAGAGTCTTCGAGCTAGGTGGATTCGAGATATACCAGATTTGAGTATGGATGATTGGAGCTGTGTGTGGGATTTCCCTTTGAGATCTCTGGTCTCCTTGAGGGATCGTGTTATCCAATTTAAACTCATACACAGAGCATATATCACGCCATATAGACTTCAAAAGATAAAGATAAATCCTGCTTGTTCCTCTAAGTGATGGAGGTGCGGAGCAGCTCGAGGGGATTTCACACACTTCTTCTGGACCTGTCCATATATAGTTACATTTTGGATGGAGGTAGTGGATCTATTAAATTCTATCACTTCTGCTCCTTTACCGTTTTCAATATCAGTCTGTTTGCTGGGCTTAGAAGAGGATGTTACCCCTATAGAGACCGAACAAATATTTATTAATACAACATTATTCTACGCAAGAAAATCTATTGCATTATATTGGAAAAAACATCATCCTCCTTCGCTGATATACTGGAAACAATTGATTAATAATAATCTTCAATTGTATAAAGATACTTATAGGAATAGGGGTTGCCCTAGTAAGTATGATAAGGTTTAGGCAAAGTGGCTGGATAAGCCATATACGGCATCTAACACAGAGGGAGGTAACAATTTATAGAAGGGATGTTCCCTATATGGGATATTTGTGTTTAGAATATGATTGGAAATAATAGTGATAATCCATAATTTTTCTTTCAGTTCTTGTTTTTGCTATTCAAGGTGATGATCGTGTTATTTTACTAATATATTTTAGATTTATTTTGTATGATGTGTTGTTATGTTATGTTATGTTATGTTTTGTTTGTTTAAGAAATTAAATAAAAAGATTTATAAAAAAAGTGCCCGGACGTGGGGGGGGCGCTATATATGACGACACGCGGCAGGGAACACACAGCTATTGAAATGAAAGCTGTAATGTTTCCCGCGGCAGCGGCAGCAGCAGCTCTCTCTTCTCCTCTCTCTTCCCCCACGATCGCGCGCCCCCCCCCCCCTCACAGGCCGCCCACACTCGCCCAGCCCTCAAAATCCACTCGCAAAATGCAAGCAGGCGAGTGGAATTTTTGAATATAGAATTTAGAGCTATGTGTTAGTTGAGGAAAGGAACACTGCAGGAAAAATGTAATGAAAACAAATTTAACAACTTGCTTTAAATCGGAACACCTGGCACAAAAACTTTTGTTTAAATATGTAGTGCCCTGCTCCTGATGACCAGGCACTATGTTCGAATTTAGTGGGAGTCTGAGCTGGTAGTTAGCTCAGACTTGTAAAATTAAGGCTAAATCAGCCTCTGTTCCGGCTATGGCTGTGTTTGGGAGGATTTCCCACTGTTTGCCTGTTACCACCCTAGGCCAATGTTGGAACACAAACAGACCAGAGTGCATTGGTTTTTTTTCCCCGGGAACAGCTCAGTGGGGAGTGGTCTCCTCGCTGAGCATGCTGGGGAAGGATACTTAAGGGGCAGACGCCATTTCTTGGGGCTCTTCTTCGCCTCGTGGCCCTCCTGGCTCGAGGCATGTGTTACTGGAATTTCAGCCGCGGAGCCACATTGGCCCAAGGCTGCATCTATGCCAGGTAGGCCCAGTTGTCCTGACTGGGGCCTGCACTTGAAGGTGATCCTGTGCTGTCCGTCCTGCAGGAGGAAGCCACTCAATGGAGGAAACCAGGGGAGGACCTGTCCTGGAGAGGACCAAGCGGAAAGCTGGTATCGCGGGAGAGGCCTGGTAACTTTATTGGAGGATGCACCACAGCCTATGTTACCTTACAGTCTGCCGGGATTGGCTTAAAGGCTCTAAGACTTTAAGGCTGGATATTCGAGTATTGAATCCTGTAGCAGAGGATCATTGAACAAGTTAATCTTTAATTCAGGGAGTCTGTGGCAGAGACGGTTAACCTGTTTTTGACCATACATCATTCCGGCTGCTAGGCCAGGTGAGAGGGGCCTATCCGGGTGAGCAATACCCACTAGAAGTAAAGTGGTGAGTGTGACTTTGAAACTTAGACACTCCCCAGTGATCTGCATTGTGTGCCTGAACCCTCCCCTAATCCTCCGTCCCTCCGCTTATGCAAGTTGTTGTGGAAAAAAGCCTAAAAAGAAAGGATTATAACTTGTGTGGACATTGAAGTTTCTATAGACTCTCATCTCATCCCCTAGACAATGAAAGGTGAGGTAACGTGCAAGGCCCAAACTTAAACCAGCAGCTCCTACAGGGGTACCGCTACAAATATATTTCTCAATTGTCAAATTGCCTTTACCAACACAGGTATTACTTTATAGAAGTAACAGTGACACCATCACTGTGCTGTACATAGCCTGTGCAAAGAACAGAACTGTGGTTGGAGCCCAGATGGCTCCACCTTCTATATGCTGCCTGCAGAAAACGACAGGAGGGGGTGGATACAAGACTGGTCACCCTGCGCAAGGAGAGAGAACAGCAGTAACCAGTCTAGATTATAGGAAGCTCCTGCAAAGAGGAAAAGTTTCACACTGGTTACTTCACAAATTTGGAAAAAACACAAAATACTTCAAGATTTAAGTAAGAATACACACCTATTAAGACAACATTTGTTTATGCCAAAATGTAGCTTTAAGATTAATCTCTAGGAAAAAATAAACAGCTGAAATATATACGTTTGCTTTTTTATCTGCCTAAGGATTTGTAATCTTATACAGCCAGTCCTCTGGCATTTTCAAATTAGGACAGGTTAAACATGCAGTTTCTGATTAATTCACCTTTTTGGTTCACCAATGCAGCTTCCTATATCACATCTTTAACTCTGGCCTCCTCACTGGAGAGTGTATTGTCATCATTACTTCTGTGTAGCAAAATCATTGTACCACCTAGTACAGATGTCAGTATCCCAAGAATGGTTGCCAAAAATTACCAATCTCCTAGCAGGTAGAAGTGGGCCAAACACCCTCCGGTTCGATTCGCGCCATCGCAAAAGTTCGAACCCAAACCACAAACCCTAATAAAGTCTATGGGACCCTAACCTGAAAAATCAAAAGTCCCCATTTTGAAGGCTTATATGCAAGTTATTGGCCATAAAAAGGGTATGGGGGCCCAGGTACTGCCCTGGGGGACAATGCAAGAATAATGATTAAAAAAGATCATTTTTAAAGGAGCTGTGATTTTATTGATGCTTAAAGTGAAACAATAAAAATGAAAAATTCTTTTAAATATAGTGCCTGGGGGGTCCCCTTAGTCTGCCTGTAAAGTGGCACATCTGTGCCGTGTATAGAGCCTGCTGCAGCAAAACTGACATCTATCAAGAAACAAAAAGGAACATTAAATTGATTTTCTCAGCAAGCTTTTATTTATTTTGTAAACAACGGCCTGGGGAGCCAGTCTGTGTGATGAGACCACAATTTAGTGCACTCGGAACAAGATTTGAGATTTTTGGGATAAATTCTGGTGTATCTCTGGCAGACTTTGGTTGGAAATTACAAAGTTTTGCACCACAGTGAGCAAGCCTAATGTGAAGAAGCCAAATTATAGTACTCTAGTAGGGTTTTTAGGCAGCTCGATTCAAAAATGGATGACAATGTATGTACAAAAATGGATTTATTAAAATTCAAAGGAAATGGGTGGTACAGATTTAAGATATGAGTTCTGGTAACATGTCATTGAACACAATTGCAAACACTGAAAGTGGTCATACAGTTTAACACAATTGTATGTGAAACTATGTAACACTTCCTAACGCGTTTCGACCCTTTTCATGGGTCTTCTTCAGAGGTTTCGGTGTTGCTGTAAAAAGGTTGTATAGAGTAAGCATCAAATATTTTCACCAATTTTTACAAAATTTAAAAATATATAAGTAACATAGTCACCAATTTATCGTGTGTAGACACTGAACATTTTTACCAAGGTTTCCAACAGGAGATGCCCCAGGGTCCCAGAACACCCTCCTGGTCGTGTGGATTCCCCACGCACTGGAATAACGCCGGAGGGGACTGCAGTTTACAAGAATTCACCATGTAGGATAAGGATCCCCAAACGGAGGGGGGAAAAGGAGCCCCAGGAAAGGGGCTGACACCTGCAGCGGAGCATTTAAAGCATGATTACACAATGCTTGGCAATATATCATTTAAATAGTGAGACATATAAAACTTTAAAGTGTTGAGCAGACAAAGTTATACATCCTCTCAATAGGGGGAACTTCCCATTCTTCAGACTATTGGGGTGAGCAGCAATATCCCTCTCATATTGTGTCCTTTCCATTCCACAATTATAGTACTCTAAGGCCAATAGTAACAATTTATTTTAGATAAAGTTTGGTGTCTCTTTCACAGACTTTATATAGAAGTAACAGGTGCAGAAAAATTGTTGTTTGGGTGTCGGTTGCGCCTTCACAACTTAACCCTATAGAGGTACTCTTGATGAAAGCAAGAATTGGCCTTGCTGCAAAAAATTGAAATGATATGCACCTGTCAAACAGTTGCAGAAAAATTGGTCTTTGGGTGTTGGTGGTGCGTTCACACCATAGCCCAATAGAGGTACTCTTGACAAAAGCAAGAATTGGCCCTGCTGAATTTTTTTTTAATTATATGCCCTGGTCAAACAGTTGCAGAAAAATTGGTCTTTGGGTGTCAGTACCTTTTTAAGAAAGGCTGCACCACCAAATTGAGTACATGCGCCAGGAAAGGTACATGTGTCAACTTTCCCTGTCGAAGGGCGGATAGAAGGTTAGTGCCATTGTCACACACCATCATTCCTGGCTCAAGCTGCCGTGGCGTGAACCCCCTCTGGGCCTGCCCCTGCAGAGCTGAAAGAATCTCTGCTCCGGTGTGTCTCCTGTACCCCAGATAGACCAGCTGAAGCAGTGCATGGCATTTTTTAGCTTGACTTATTGAATTGCCCCTTTAACGCTTAGGGGGTTTTGGTGGTTCATAGGACAATTCAGCAAAGGAGGGCATGGAGGAGGAGGGGGAGGGGTGGAGCTGCCAGATCTGGCATCATCACTACCAGCTATATGGCGGCAAAACAAGCTCCACCACTGACTCCTGTCCTGCATCCTTTCTAGTTGCAAGCAGAGTTACCCAGTGTGCTGTAAACACAATATATCGTCGCTGACCATGTTTGCTGGACCATGTTTCAGCAGTAATGTGGGCCTTGGTGCTGACTGCCTTGCCCAACGATGCCAAAACAGTGCCTTCCACATGATGGTAAAGAACTGAAATGGCCTTCCGTGCAAAGAAATTGCGGCTGGGAACCTAACATGTGGTACAGCACATTCTGCAAATTCACGGATGCGGGCAGAATCCTCCAGATGAAAAGGCAGGAGTTGTAAAGCCAGCAATTTGAACAAGCTGGCATTTAGTTGCTGGGCATTTGGGTGGCAGGGAGTGTATTTTTTTTCCATGCAGCAGCTGGGGCAGAGAAATTTGCCTGCTATACTCTACAGCTGGTGGTTTGCTGCTGGCAGACGTGTTGCAAGGACCTGTGACACCCTTTCTATACCATCATCCCTATCAGTGGAGGCTGCTGAGAGGTCATGAGATAAAATGGGGGTAGACATGAAAGGTGAAGAGTCAGGAGAAGAAGAATTGTGTCCCTTGTGTGTGACTTTCAGGTGCTCATGCCAATGGGCTGAGTGGTGGGAAGTGAAATGCCTTGTCAAGCAAATGGCTGTTTTTTTTGCCACGCTTAATCTGCTTGCGGTAGAGATTGCAAATTGCAACAGTGTGATTGGAACACATGTGCTAAAAAAGGCCCACACAGCTGAGCTGTGGGAAGTGGGCCGGGAGATAACAGCTCCACAATCTGATGGAATTGGGTGGCTGCTCTCCACTTTTTCATGATGGCTGCCTCTGGAGGACATCCTGCCTCATGGGGTTGTGCCTCCCACTCACTTTTTCCTCTGCTCTATCCGGCACCCAAGTCACATCAGTGACCTCATCATCATCCCCTCCATCCTCATCACTGGAAGCAATATGCTGCAGATAGGGGAACATGACTGCCAATTTGTTGTTTATCAGTGTTCTTCCCTCTCTATAGGCTCATGATACTCCCTTCCTCTACCTCAGAACCAACATAAGAATCGAGTAATGTTTGTGCATCCTCAAGAATCAAGTGGCTAACACCGTGCTCAAGTAACTCAGCTGACTCCTCCATGCATGATGCTGGAGCTATGGCAGGTGCATCTGTGGACAAGGAGGCAGAATAAGCCACTCTGGCAGCTGCGATAGACTGGGCACTAGTGTCAGCTTGGGTCACAGAGGATGAGGCTGCATTTTGTGGCTGCATAGCACAGAGACAAACATGCCCTGCCTGAAGACGGACCATGTCCACCTTTACCTGGGGGGGTGGGCTTATTACCAAAATGTAATAGAAACTAGGGAATGTGTTATTGGATGTACTTTATTGAATGAAAAGTGGTGTTTGGTGCACTTTAAATGGAGGACTGCCGCAGAAGAACTGTGGCTGACAATGTAAAAAAAAAAAAGGGGGCAGGCAGGGGACCGAAAAAAAACAAAACAAGCAGCAACCAAAAAAAGAAAGGGTATACAGTACTTAATGTTTTAAAATGCTGTGTTAAACACTGCACTACACTAACACAGTACACTATACTCACACTATACTGACACACTACACTATACTCACACTATACCGACACACTACACTATACTCACACTATACTGACATACTACACTATACTCACACTGTACTGACAATATACTGACACACTATACCCACACTATCCTAACACTACACTAACACTCAGTCAGAGTCACAATAAGTTAACACACTAACTTGCATTCAAAATGGCCGTCAGCCGCTGCCTGCTACCATTTTATTTTTTATTCTGGTCTAGGAAGTCGAGCCGGGGACATGGCCATGGCGGCCGACCACTAGCTGTTGCATTCCGGGAGCTGTAGTCCGCACTCAAGCTTCTGGTGGGTGGAAAACACAGCAGCGCAGAGGAAACTACAACTCCCTGGGACCGGATTCTTGGAAGTAGGCAGAGGCAGGGCGTGCCAGGGAGTCGGGACGCAGGGCTGCAGGGCTGGGCGCTGGCTGCAACTTGACCCCAGGATCAGGAGCGTTAACCCCCCAGGAAACCGTGGCATGCAAGGACCTGCTGAGCTGAGATCGCTGAGGTGAGAGACCCTGACACCCCTAGCTGATCCCCCATCTCCCCCCCATACACCCTATGTAACCTGCCCCAGTGATCAGGCTGCATTGATGGGCACTGGCGTTGGCTGCACTGATGGGCACTGGTGAGGCTGCATTGAAAAAACAGGTGGACCATGGATGGTAAGCTGATCCGGCGATACAATGGGCCATTGGACTGGACTTGCCCCCCAGGCCTAAGGCCGCCAGCCCTCCCCTGGGTGGGACTGTGAGCACGGAGCCCTGATTGCGCAAAGTCATCATAACTTTGTCCAAACAGGGCTCTGACAGTGCTCTGTGCCCTGATTGGGCAAAGCCTTACATCTGACCAGCAGTCAGGTGCATTGCTTCATCCAATTAGGGCCCTAGAATGCACTGTGAGGCACCCCACAAATTCGGATGTTCGCCGAATGGGCGAACAGGTGATGTTCGAGCCAAACTTTTGCTCGGCCCGAACAATTCGCCCAAGTTCCGCTTTATGCCCTCCTCTTCTACTTTTGTAACTTTTTTGAATGGGGAGCGGGAGCGGGTACCTGGTTTTGACAGGAAGTCACTCCCACTTCCAGTCAGTTTGCCACGGTGAATCCACTGGAAGTTCTCCTACCCCCAACCTTCTGGGACATGTCACAGGTCTCAAAAAGCTGCAGGCAATTTTAAAAGCACAGTGGGGCTTGCACTTGTGCTGTAGGCAGCTGGTTGTGAAGTCACAAGGAATCACAGCCGACTGCCCACAAAAAACATGCTGGTGTCGGGGACCCAAAGACCAGTTCAGGTGATGACAGCGCTGGACCCCTGGACAGGTGAGTGTCCTTATACTAAGTCAGCAGCTACAATATTTATATTTTTTTAAACAGGGCGAAGAACCACTTTAATTCTTGCCATTTGTAATTTTATAAATAAAAAAGTATTACAGGATGCATACAGTACATCAAAGCATAATGGGCTTTATAACAAGAAAGACCAGCAATGGCTGCATGCTGGTTGACAATCTGTGTATCTGTGTATGTTGACTAATAAATACAGCCTGTATCTGCTAGGGTGGAAGGTGAATATCCTTCCTTTGAATCATTCAGGTGACTTTTTAACACAGCAGCTGCTAATTTAGCCTCCATAGTGCTCCTATTGTTTAGCGCTTTCAACCTGCTTGCTGGAATTGTCAAACAGAACTGAGCACTTACTAGATTGGACTCCCATTTTCAGAGGGATTTTGAGCTTATTTTCCTTGTGGATGTGGTCCATGCTACCATGCAGAGTGAAATAATGGAGCAGAGGGTACATCAAATCTGTACCACCTATTAAGCACCAATGAGTTTTTAAGTGAGAGAGATACCAATCATATCTACACCTTAGCCAATCACATCTGAATGAATATGGTCACTTAAATGCCCAAGGGCTTGCTGTTTGAATAAATGTGTGTCAAGCAATGCTGTGTTACTTTAATAGTTAAGACCGTGAAAGTGAAAAGTAAACTAGACTTCTTTTTAGGCTTGAGTTCCTCCTTATAAAAGGGAACACATTAGCATACAACTCTGAATTTTATTTTTATTTTAATCTATCTAAAAAACTTCAGGAGAGTGAGTTTCCTGTCCCGTCCTGACTTGAACCTTGGTTTACTTTTAATCCATTCCTCTGGGAAGTTTCATACAGGCTTACCAAAACTCACCCACTCACATCCTTTAACATTACACCCAGAGCTTAATGCAGTCGTGTCCACAGACTGTGAGTAATGGGAAAATGTTTAATCAGACTTGAGATGTACATTGTTTTTATTCAAACCCAAGTTTATTAGGAAAGTTATAGGTAAAGTAAGCAGTGTACTGAAAAATACTTGAATTAAGCAAGGAAATAATTACATGAAATTATCCATTATGTCTCAATATGGTAAAAGCTTAAAGCAGATATTGCAAAAGATACTCTAAATGAAGACCAGATTGACTGAGAGAGTGACTTGTGTGATATGTTCTGCCTTTCTTCCAAAATTGTTAGTGGAACTTTAAAGCAAAATGAGAGATGATAGAGAGAAAGGAGGGGGTTGGCTACTAGGAAAGGGGTCTGGGATAGGAAGAAGAAGGGGGAGAAAGGAGAGAAGATGAAAAAATAGGATGGGGGGGGTGCACATACTCATCTATTGGGAAGGGGAGGAAGATGAGGGTAAGGGAAGTAGCTGCGGTGCCTTAAAGTGTTACTAAACCTGAAAACATTTTCAATTTCCCTGTGCCCCCTCTTCCCTGTGTGAAGAGTTAGAGAAGAGAAAATATGTCAGCTGTATCTATTCTCCCCTTACTTCCTCTTCACACAGCATTTGAGAAGCAGCAGGAGCCATTGGCTCTTGCTGCTCTCAATCAAATGCAGTGAAGAGGAAGTGGGGGCGGGCCTAAGTCCCGCTGTGCAAGTCTATGGAGCGCGGCTCCATAGACACACAGGTTGGGAGTGCGAAGACTACGTTTCTCCCCATAGCAAGCAACTTTTTATGGTTATACTAAAAGAAGAGGAGGATCGGGCCACTCTGTGCAATACCACTGCACAGAGCAGGTAAGTATAACATATTTGTTATTTTAATTTTAAAAAAAAATCTGACTTTAGTAACATTTTAAGACTGCATCTAGGCTTTCTTTGTGAAAAGAGAGGTTAGTTAAAAAAGTGGGCTTTAACTTTGGGGAAGTCTTTAAAAATTATTCTGGAGTTGTTTTTGGTGAGGTTCACAGATATTCTGGAAACTGCTTCTCATATATAATTAATGTACTTTGATTTTATCTCCAAATATCGTCTTCACATGAGTAAGCAGATTTCAGAATATCTGCAAAACAGGACAAAAAATCTACCACCACCCACTCATGAGCATGGTAGCAATTAGTGTTCAACATACAGTATGTATATTTCAGCAGTTGATGGGAATGGCACCAGAACTCCCGAACAATTACAACGTTTGGAGCCAGGCTGCAAACTCTATTAAAGTCTATGGGACCCGAATTTAAAAAATCGAAAATCCCCATTTTAAAGGCTTATATGCAAGTTATTGGCCATCGTGAAACAATAAAAATTAAAAATTCCTTAAAATATAGTGCCTGTGTGGTCCTCTTAGTCAGCCTGTAAAGTGGCGCATCTGTACTGTGTATAGAACCTGCTACAGCAAAACTGACATGTATAAAGAAAACAATTGCTGCCAATACAATACCATTGCCAGCAATAGAAACATGTTTAAAAAAACAGCGTGGGGGTCCCCCCAATGCATACCAGGCATGCTGGTTGGTGACATCACAAGGGTGTGGTGCCACTAGGTGACGTCACCAGGTGGGCCCGCCCTTACCTATATAAGAACTGTTAAACGGCGGAACCTGCAGTCGGCGGTTGTTAGGCTTCATCGTTGGTGGTGCTTTTTTTTTCCGGTTTCGGCGGTGGCGGTGGGCGTCATGATTGACAATGGATCTACATTGGGGACATTGTTTTTTTATTTTTAATAAAGGAATTGTCAAAAATGTATTGTTTTTATCTTTATTTATTTTTGTACCCTATACTTACTCACATAGGAGGGGGCCGGGATCTGGGAGCCCCTCTGTTAAAGTCAGATAAGCCCCCTGCCCACAGACCCCCCTGCCCACAGCTTAGGGTTGTGAGGAAGAGGCTCATGTCCCCATAAACATGGGGACAAGGTGCTTTGGGATTGGGGGGTTGCATGCTCGAATAAGGGTCTGGTATGGATTTTGGTGGGGACCCCACACCATTTTTTCAAAAAAAAATTGGCGTGGAGACTCCCCTTTAAATCCATACCAGACCTAAAGGTTTGTATGGATTGTGGGGGGATCCCATGCTGTTTTTTGTGTATTGTGTATTGTGTATTTTTGTAAGACAGTGGTCATTGTATAAGCAAAAACACTGTATTAAAAAAAATCCCTGATCACACCTAGTAGTACATTGTCATGATAAAAAAAAAAAAAAAAAAAGCTCTTGGTGCAGCTTACAGTATGGGGTTTTGTTTGCCTCCTTTTCTTTTTCAATATGTTTTTATTGAAAGTAGGTAATAACAAACATTGCATAAGAGACAATGACTAAGTAGTACAATTAACATTTGTCTTCGTACATGAACACAGTACAGATAACTAAATAAAACATAGAATGCAATGGTAAATAGTAACTAAATGATAATATTACAACACGAGTAGAAAGAATTTAGGAGAGAATAAACTCCCAGAGAGGGCCTCAGAGGTAAAGAGGAGTCTCAGGTAAAATCTGAAAAAAGAGATGATAGAGATGTAAAGGAAAGGGTAAGAAGAAAGAAAAAGGCCTATCAGGCCACCAGGAGAAAAATAGGGGTAAGAAGGACAGCAACAAAGGGTGACAAGGGGGCAGAGAAGCTGTCTGCTCCCCATCAGGGCAAAGGATTAACCAGGGTAGGAAATTGGTTTCACAACCCTAAGGTTCCAGGAGCATGGGATCGAAGTGTGGAGGGAGAAAATGATCCACTCATGGTTTCCAAATTTTTCGACGCCGTGGGATCTTATCTAAGATTGTTGCCTCAATCTTACTGTGGATCATAGCCAAAGTGATCCTTTTTTTACTCTCTACAGAGCAGAGAGATGAAGATTTCCAGGCCTTTGCGATAGTTTGTTTAGAAGCTGTGATGACGTTTATTGCAAGTTTGTATTGAACCTTTGTAAGGTCAGGTAGACAGTAGTTTAGCAAGGCGAAAGCTGGGTCGGGGATGGTCGGCCAATATTCTGAACGTTTGCTTCCTTTTCATGGCAAAAAAGAATGAAATTAAAACTTTACAAAGACAACAGCAAAAACTTGCCATGAATAGGAAGCTATACCTTCTGCTATCAGTGATCTGGAATCCAATTCAGAATCCCATGGTAAATTCTGACCTGACTGAAAATGTGGATAGCAGATAACAGAGGAACTTGGAGTCATCAATTTGTCAAATCATAAACTTTCTAAACCAGAAATAACAGTCCTCTCCAAACCCAACCCAACCACCAATCTTGATCATTTACAGTTATTACAGATATGGATGAATTCTTTAGGAGACTAGAGCTCAAAGAATATTTTAACAGTAATGAAAGGAATCCTAGGACAATGGAATGCGACAAAAAGAAAAAGAACATCAACTTCACACCTTCATAAGGACACAGCCCCAAACTGGACACCTATATTGAACACTTCAAACTGCGAGTTACATCCCTGATATCCACCCAGCAAAAGAACATTTTGTACAATCTTTCATCCCCGGAAAAAAAGGACTATACATTACTTATGCAATAATCAGGCCATCACCATCAAACCAGCTGATAAAGGGGAAGCAGTTGTTGTGATGGATACAAACAAATACATACAAGTGGGACGGAGGCAGCTGGCAAATGCTACTTACTATGAAAAACTGGATTATGAGCCGACCCAGGTTTTTACTAGGCAATTAAAAGGTCTCATTAAAACACTACCAACCCACCTACATTCAGAATTTATCAGTGTGATTCCAGATAATCTTGAAATTGGGGACTTCTACACGCTGAACAAGATCCACAAGCCAAGAAATCCAAGCAGACCCAACATAAAAGGTATGAACACAATTACCAAACAAACCTCAGGCCTTGAATAAAAAATGTTAAAACGGCACATATTATGGAGCTGTAAAAACTTGCAAAGCTTCTGGAACTCAATAGCTTCCTTTATTATGGATCTTATGGGAAATCTAACCAAACTTACTCCGGCCAAAGCCTTACTCGGACTAAATTTGGATATATACCCTACAACATTTAGAACAATAGTAATCCACACACTGATAGCAGCAAGGCTCACTATAAACAGCCTCTGGAAATCAAGGGATGCACCCAACTTATCGATTGCTATAGCCAGACTAAAAATTTAAGCCCAGTAGGATCTTATGCTTGCTTATAAAAACGACTCCACCGTCACATTCAAAAAGAAATGGAATACCTGGCTATCTCATCCTAGAGCATCCAACTACTTAAGTTTGAAGCACCCTTAAGTCACATATGTGCATATTTTTGATGTAGTCTATCATCTTGGACCTACCTTCTTAATCTGATTTTCAAGTTTTGTTTTTGTTTGCATTTTATGAACTCAACTATCTAGTTAACTTGGTGGCCTGTCCATGCCTACAGTTTGAACCCATTAGGGGTAGACTGGTACAGATTATCAAGTATTATATACTTACGCAAAAACCTTTATGAATCAATGTAACTATGTTGGTTACATATGACTAAAGGAAATGACAATCTGTATTTTTAATTAATAACTTTCAATAAAAATGTATTGTTAAAAAATAAAATAAAAATGTAAAACCGTTATTAATGAACACTGCGGGTTTCATGCAGGACACAACTGATATTCTGAACAAGCTCAACAATATACAGCAATTACCACCAAATACACTTCTAGTCACTATGAATGTAGAATCTCTGTATAGTAACATCCCCCACAAGGATGGTTTAAATGCATGTCACAGATTGTTATCATCCTCACCAAACCATAAATACACTGCTGAGGATATTACACAACTCATTGAATTCATTCTTAAACACAACTACTTCGCTTTCAATAATGACATCTATCTATATGGAGGATCAACACTATGAGAAGTAAAATGGCACCCCAATATGCAAACGTATTTATGGATGACCTGGAGGACAAATACCTGAATAGCATACAACAAACGCCATAAAGATACTATCGCTATAGCGATAATATTTTATTCACATGTACATAAGGTGAAGAAAATTTAAAACAATTTTACTCATTGATCAACCCTTTTCACTCATCAATCAAACTAAAAATAGATTATTCAAACACACATGTCAACTTTCTAGATAGCACAGTATACATCAGGGATGACAAGCTTTACACCTCAACATACAGGAAACCCACTGACAGATGCAACTATCTCCAGGTTTCACGCCTAACACACTAAACGGGCCACAATACACAGCCAGGCCATCAGATACCACCGAATATGTTCAGCACCAGAGGAAATAAACATCTCAGAACACTAGCAGACTCCTTCCATAAGAAGGGTTACAAGGACAAAACCATCAACACCAGCAAAAACATGGCCTTGGAAAAAAAAAATCTACTCCAATACAAACAGAAAAAAAAACAAATAACAGTGTATCTCTAGTAACCACATACAATCCAGCACTAGAAGGGATCAGAAAGATAATCAAAGATTTAAAACCCATCATAACAGAGGATGAAACTCTGAAGGAAATATTCAACATTAACTTATCAGCAGGAAACTACATTCTGATTATGAAGTCACAAATAATGGAAGCCAACCCTGCAATAAAAAAACGCTGTAATCTGTGCTACCAAATCAATCTATCAAAAAGTGTCACACACTCAAAAGGGACCTCCAATACCACAGGATCATACAACTGCACCTCCAGTGATGTTCCGTACCTCATCCAACGCTGTATCTTGGCCTAGGCCAACAAGGCCCAGGCCTAGGGCAGCACTTTGCAGGGGGGGCAGCATGAAAAGAGTCCCCGCCGGCTTGAGCTACACTTTTAGTTTAGCGCCAGTCTTATGAGGTATACTGGGCCGCTAGACAAATCGGTCTGCCCCCCCCCATAAAGCAGCCGCACTGCTGCCGGTATGATAGGGAAGGCGCAGACACGAGGGACACTGACATGGTCACCTATATCTGTCAGTTAAGTAGTAGGACTCTCCTGCAATCCTTTGCTTGTGTCAGTTGTACATATTAAGAAATCTTAATTTTATTTCTGTTGATTGCTGATGAGAAAAATAAACAGATGGATTTATTTGTTCCTGCCCCCAATCCTTCCTTTGTTCACTGCCTGGACTACATACCTTCATCACTGTGCTATATGTTTTCTGCTGCACCACTGGCATGGTTATATCCTCTTAGTCCTCCATAAATTTAGCTGAAATTTGTGCTTTAAGTAGAACTATAGGCAACACTTTTTTTTGGTTATAGCCCCTGTTAATTTTTTTTTACATCCGTTCATTTCCTTTCATTTCTTGCCCCATAGCCAAACAGGAAGTGAGAGGAAATCTCTGCAGATTAGGGAATCCCCCCCCCCCAAGGTCCTCAGAACTAGTGTCCCCACTGGAAAATTTCAGAGCAGGTCTTAAACAGGAAGGGGTGTGACCTTGACAGGAAGGGGTGGATCATATTTAAATTAGGGATTGCATGAGTTTAGTCAGGCCTAGGGCAGCACAAAACCTAAATACACCACTGACCTCATCCAATGCAAAAAATGTACCAGCAGATCCTACATTGGCGAAAAAGGACAGTAGTTGCGAACAAAGATGAATTTGCACAGACACACCATCAAGGAACATAAAGAAGATTTCTGCACACCTGTGGGACATCATTTCTCACAACCAGACCACACTACGAAAGACCTCAATCTCTTACAGTAGTTCTTAAAGGGAATTTCAAAACTATTAAGGAAAGTTAAGCTTTTGAACTAAGAATGATAGTTCTATTTGACACAAAAGATATTGGCCTGAATTTGGACTTGGGTTTTCTTACTCATTATCCAACAGTTTTATGACCCCCTCTGTGACTGTCACCCCCCTCCCTGGTTTATAGCTTTTTCTCTGTCTTATCTCACTAACTATCCTAGTTTAACCCCTTCCTTACTGGGCACATAAACCCCCTTCCTGCCCAGGCGAAATTTCAGCTTTTGGCACTGCGTCGCTTTGAATGACAATTGCGCGGTCGTGCGACGTGGCTCGCAAACAAAATTGACGTCCTTTTTTCCCCACAAATAGAGATTTCTTTTGGTGGTATTTGATCACTTCTGCGGTTTTTATTTTTTGCGCTATAAACCAAAAAAGAGCGACAATTTAAAAAAAAAAACAATATTTTTGGATTTTTGCTATAATAAATATCCCCAGTTTTAAAAAAAAAAAGTTTTTTTCCTCAGTTGAGGCCGATACGTATTATTCTACATATTTTTGGTTAATAAAATCGCAATAAGCGTATAGTGATTGGTTTGCGCAAAAGTTATAGCGTCTACAAAATAGGGGAAAGAATTCTGACTTTTTAATTTTTTTTACTAGTAATGGCGGCGATCTGCGATTTTTGTCAGGACTGCGATATTGCGGCGGACATATCGGACACTTTTGACACATTTTTGGGACCATTCACGTTTATACAGCGATTAGTGCTATAAAACTGCACTGATTACTGTATAAATGTGACTGGCAGGGAAGGGGTTAACACTAGGGGGCAAGGAAGGGGTTAATGTGTTCCCTATTAGTGTTTCTTACTGTGGGGGGAGGGGGACTGACTAGGGGAGGAGACCGATCTGTGTCCCTATGTACAAGGGACACAGCATCAGTCTCCTCTCTCCCTGACAGGACATGGATCTGTGTGTTTACACGCATCGGCATGCGCGCGCATTGGCATCTCAGTGATGCGCCGGGCGCACGCGCGCGCGCCGCCGGCGGCGCTCGCGCGCCCCCCAGTGGCCGGAGGAGCGGAGGCCGTATAAACACGGCCTCCCGGCATTGTAGAACCACTTTGTGGCCGTCATAAGTCGTATGATGGGCGCAAAGTGGTTAATTACCATTGTTCTGTACATTTGTTTTGTTTTTCTCCCTCCGAGTCTTTCTTTTAACATTCTGCTAAAATTGTGTGCATTAGTATTGTTTGGACCTTGAAAAGGGGGACATACCCCCAAAGAATCTCCTGAAAAATTGTATGTTAGGCTACTTTCACACTGAAGCGCTGGATGCGCTGGCAGTATAGCGGTGCTATTTTTAGCGCCACTATACCGTAGTTTTTGCCGCGATTTGCGGGCGCTAGCTAGCCCCCGCTAGCGGCCGAAAAAGGGTTAAAAACGCCCGCAATAACGCCTCTTTGCAGCGTTTTGCGGGCGTTTTGGAGGCGCTACCCCATTAATTTCAATGGGCAGGGGCGCTATAGGAGCGGTATTTTTACCGCTCCTATCGCGCCTCAAAGATGCGGCTTGCAGGAGTTGTTTTACCCTCCTGAAAGCGCAATGCTCCAGTGTGAAAGCCCTTGGGCTTTCACACTGGATACAATGGAGCGGCTTTTTCGGGGTGCATTGCAGGCGATATTTTTACCGCAATAGCGCCTGCAAAGCGCCTCAGTGTGAAAGGGGCCTTAGTGCAAAAAAAAAAAAAAAAGGATCACAGACAGTACTGAATTGTTTCTGTAACATTGTTCAAAAAATCGTGCAGTTAGCCATGACACCTTCTCCTGAAAAACATCTTAAAGATAACAAATATATATTTTTTTAAATGTAGGCATGCTGTGTGAATGGGAACACATAACAAACGTATAGTGATGAAGTGGAAATATGCTTTGAAAAGTGTTAGCTTTAAAGTCAATTTAAAAACTCCTCAATGTGACATCTCTACTGCACAATTTCCCTGCAGAACAAATAGTGTTATCACCCTGTTAAAGAAGAAGTGGAAAATAATGGACCTACGGGCATGATCAAGAAATAATAAAACTATGTTAAAGGGGAACAAAAAGTGCTGTGCTAATGCTAGTGACAGACTACAGTATATGTGCCTTTCAAAATGTTTCCAATAGTTTAAAGTTTAACACTTTAACCCTTTCACCGTCGGGTCCATACGTCGTACGTACCTGACAGTGGGGTATTACACACAATCCAGTGGCTTCTCCTTCTTCTTGTGATTTGGAAAGCTACTTCTCTAATGACACTTCCGGGTCAAGCTCTGTATGGATTTTTAGGGGGACTCCACGCCATTTTTTTTTTAAATTTGGGGTGGAGTTCCCCTTAAAATCCATGCCAGATCTGAAGGGCCTGGAATGGATATTTGGGGGAACCCCACGTCAATTTTTTTTAAAATTTGCGGCGGGGTTCCCCTTAATATCCATTCCAGACCTGAAGGGCCTGGTAATTGAATTCTGGGGAACCCCCACGCTTTTTTTTTTTTTTTTTTATCAATGACTTTTGTATGTATTGCCGGGAGCCGACAATTCATTAATAGCCGCGAGTCAGTTTTAAATGCATTTTTTTCTTTCAAAAATGTCATTTTTTGCAGGGACAGTTCTAAGCACGGGAAACATGCGCCACTTCACATGCATATCATACACACCCCCCAGGTACGAAATTTAAAGGAATATTTCACTTTTATTTTTTCATTTTAAGCATTATTAAAATCACTGCTCCCGAAAAAACGGCAGTTTTTAAAACTTCTTTTTGCATTGATACATGTCCCCTGGGGCAGGACCCAGGTCCCCAAACACTTTTTAGGACAATAACTTGCATATTAGCCTTTATAATTAACACTTTAGATTTCGAACGTTCGAGTCCATTGTATTTAATAGGGTTCTAAATTTACACGAACATTTTGTCTGTTCGCAGGTTCTGGTGCGAACCGAACAGGGGGGTGTTCGGCTCATCCCTGGTCCTGATATTGTTAGCTGCCTGGCACTCATACTGACCATCTGGTTGTAATACCTTCTGAACAAATTTGCAAATCAGAATTTCTGACCCCACTCTTGACTTTAGCTGTTGTATGTTTGTGCCAGGTCAGTGACTCAATGTAATGAAGTCAGAGACAGCCAGGTCACCTACATTTTCTGATAAAGATCAGCAATGGAAGTCCACACATTTCTCTTAGTACAGTTTTTCTTCAAATATAAAAATAGAAGAGCAGTGATGGAAATATAAGTTTTTACATTTCCTATTAATAACAAACACGCGAATGAACATACACCCACACATACAGTAATAGTAAGTGGTTGTATGATTAGCTATGTTTTACTCACAGGTTCAATATTTAGAAAATATACAGAGTGGGGTTCTCACTTCTCACTTTCATATTTCCAATTCAATTCACAGATATTTCATTGCCTCTTCATTATTTCAGCCCTAACTGCTGATCCATTGCTATGGTAACCAGCTGCCCGGCTATTTTACAGTGGGACTGAAAAATCTGGAGAAAAAAATCTCTATATCACCCATAGTAATAACTTAAATACTAGCTATTACTGTTGTAACGCACAATACAAATAAAAGTATGTGATTGGTTGCTACGGGCAACACTTCCACTTCTGTTAATTTAAATAGAGGATCAACGTGGGGACCAATAGCATCTTATATTAAATATCAATACTTGCCTGTCCAATATTCCCTTTCTGGGGCTGGCATCTTCTTCTGAGTGCTGGTCTTCGGGCCTCTTCATTGGCCGGAGCAGGATGATGTCACTCCTGCATATGCGCAAGAGCTAGTCATCTGGGCTCTCTGAGACCGGCCCGGCGTTGAAAGCTGAGCTGTATATGCGCAGATCCGTTTACAGGGCTGGAGAAGACAGCAAGCAAGCAGGTAGGGGCATTTAGGAGAGGAGTCATTGGATGTCACTTCTGCACTTAAAGCCTGCCTGCTTGCTGTTTTTTACAGCGGAACTTTAGTTCCTCTTTAACCAGTTGTCTACCGCCCACCGTCAAATGACGGCGGCGGAAGACTCTCTTGTTCTGACCAGACGTCATATGACATTGCGGGTTTAAAAGGAGCTAGGGGGCACGCACGCGCTTCCACCAGTGCGCGCGCGTGCCCGCCGCATAGCTGGGGACCCGATGCGCGTGCCCGGCGGCTGCGATGGCTGCCAGGCACCCGCGATTGCCCAGTAACCGAGCAGGACTGTGGATCTGTGTGTGTAAACACACAGATCCACGTCCTGTCAGGGAGAGGAGACCGATGGTGTGTCCCTTGTACATAGGGACAACCATCGGTCACCTCCCCCAGTCAGTCCTCTCCCCCCACAGTTAGAACACATCTAGGAAACACATTTAACCCCTTCCTCGCCCCCTAGTGTTAACCCCTTCCCTGCCAGTCACATTTATACAATAATCAATGCATTTTTATAGCAGGGATCGCTGTATAAATGTGAATGGTCCCAAAAATGTGTCAAAAGTGTCCGATGTGTCCGCCGCAATATCGCAGTCACGATAAAAATCGCAGATCGCCGCCATTACTAGTAAAAAAAAAAAAAATTCTATAAATCTATCCCCTATTTTGTATCTGCTATAACTTTTGCGCAAACCAATCAATATGCGCTTATTGCAATTTTTTTTTACCAAAAATATGTAGAAGAATACGTATCGGCCTAAACTGAGGAAAATTTAAAAAAATAAATAAATAAAATGGATATTTATTATAGCAAAAAGTAAAAAATATTGTGTTTTTTTTCAAACTTGACGCTCTTCTTTTGTTTATAGCGCAAAAAATAAAAACTTCAAAGGTGATAAAATACCACCAAAAGGAAGCTCTATTTGTGGGAAAAAAATGACGCAAATTTCATTTGGGAGCCACGTCGCACGACCACGCAATTGTCATTCAAATTGTGACAGCGCTGAAAGCTGAAAAATGGCTTGGGCAGGAAGGGGGTTTTCGTGCCCGGTAGGCAGGTGGTTAAATAACAGTTCTGGACAATACATGATCCTTAAAGTGGATGTAAACCCAATTCATGAAATTTGAGCTGGGCACATATATCTGCAGTGTTTTGTTATCTCTCTCTTCAAAGAGCTAAGTCTCGTAGCTCTCTCCTGACCCGTTCCTCTGTTATCAGCCAGATAACTCCTGACAAATTCTCGGACACATCAGATAAAAGCAGCTTAACATTTCTGTCCGGGGAGGTTGCTATAAATAGATTATCAGGCAGCTGGCCCTGTTGTAAAACACCTCTGAGAGTCTGCCTATGTGGAGAGGGGGTGTGTGCCTTTCCTCCAATCAGCCATTTTAGCTCTCTTGGCTGTATGCCCAGACATCACACTCTGTGTTAAACAGGAAGAGAAAATTTCCTTACACGATCTGAACTTTCTAAACAGTATATAAACGTGAAGACAGCAGATGTGGATATAAAACTTATGTAGGGAGATTTGGTTCATCTCAGTATATTATCTGAGGCTGTTCACTTCACTGCATGTATGGAGGGTTTTCTGTGGATAGGTATGACACGTATGTACTAACAAACATCCTACTTGTTGTCCCTGGTAAACAACTAGCTTTTTATTATCATTTTTGCGTTGAAATAAGGATTCAAATTGTTTGCTAGGGGCAACAACACATTTTACTGTTAACACTTTTTATACTTAGAGACACATTCCACTTTGCCCATTTAGGCAGGGTGACAATTTCTGCAGAAAGCTCACCTCCCTAGGAAGTTATACTTTCCTAACCGCCTTCCAGCACCACCAGAGCCCTTGCTAATAGAGCACGTCTTCCAGGTATGGAGCACATGACTTGCCCCATGTAACTGCTCAGTCCTGAGTGGCCAATAACCAGGCCAAAGGTGATTGTCCAGTAAGTATAAAACCCTGGTCTGAAGGGCTATCTGTAGATACTGTTGTGAAGATTACACTCTGAGACCCTGAACAGAGATTTTCCAGCTTGCAAGAAACACTAGGGCAGGTTTACCAAGCAGGTAATCCTCCTTTACACACATACATACACGGTAGCTGCCACTTCATGTTCTACCAAAGACACGCACCGTTCACAGCATCCACAATTCTTAACTTTAAAAAATGTCAGTATCACTTACTGACATAACTAGACGGGAATGTAACAGAGTTTACACACTTCTTCAAAGAGGTAATGTCATGTACCAGACTCTGGAGCTTCGAGATGGCAAGGGTGGCCTCTTGCGCACTTCCCACCCAAGTACTCCCAATGACGTAGGTGTAAGGCTAAGCGGACCAGATGCCGAACGTGAGAAGGGGCGGATCTATTCATTTATTACGCTGCGGAGGCAGTTCCCCATCAGCCAATGACGTAGGCGGGGTCTGACATACGAGGGGGCGGACCTGATGGGGAACTTCCTCCGCAGTGTAATAAATGAATGGCCTGTGGCCTGGTATGGTTCAGCAGGGGCGGGGGGCGCTCTCTCGTCCCCCCCTCTTTTGCCTGCAGCCTGCCAGGTTGCGTGCTCGGATAAAAGGTCTGGTATGGATTTTTGGGGGGACTCCACACCATTTTTTTTTATGTGGGGTGGAGTTCCCCTTAAAATCTATACCAGACCTGAAGGGCCTGGTATGGATATTTGGGGGAACCAAATGCATTTTTTTTTAATTTGCGGCAAGGTTCCCCTTAATATCCATTGGCAGTGCTGGGGGTTGATGGGGGCAGGGATCAGGGGGCAGGGATCATTGGCAGTGCTGGGGGATGATGGGATCAGTGGCAGTGGTGGGGGGGATTTGTGGCAGTACTGGGGGGGATGAGTGGCAGTGGAAGGGGGGGATCAGTAGAAATGCTGAGGGAGATAAGATGAGTGACAGTGTTGAGGGGCATGAAATCAGTGGCAGCAGTGGTGGAGGGGTGGGACAGTGACAGTGCTTGGTGGGGGAGATAGGATGAGTGGCAATGCTGGGGGGCATGGGATCAGTGGCAATGCTGGGGGGGCATGGGATCAGTGGCAGCAGTGTGGTGGGGGGGAAGGGATCAGTGGCAGTGCTGGGTGGGGGGATGGATGGGATTTGTGGCAGTGCTGGGTGGGGGGATGGATGAGATCGGTGACAGTGCTGCGTGGGGGGATGGATGGGATCGTGGCAGCGCTGGATGGGGGGATGGATGTTATCGATGGCAGTGCTGGGTGGGGGGATGGATGAGATCAGTGGCAGTGCTGGGTGGGGGGATGGATGGGATCGGTGACAGTGCTGGGTGGGGGGATGGATGGGGTTGGTGACAGTGCTGGGTGGGGGGATGGAATGGATGGGATCGGTGGCAGTGCTGGGTGGGGGAATGGATGGGATCGTTGGCACTCACTTGCTCTCAGTGTGGACTCCATGCTTGCTTTGTCTCCGGCTCCCTCCAGGTTTCATGTGTCTCCTCATACAATGGAGACCTCCTCCGCTCTTCCTACTGGATCAGCTGGCTCTTCCAGCTCCCTGGACGCCATGCCCCCATCTGCCTGCTACTGTAAATTCAATGGGCAGAGCCGCGGAGAAGCTGGGTGGGCAGTCCTGCAGCAGTTACTTAGAACAAAGGAGTCAGGGGGAGCTGGGAGGCGGAGCCAGCAGTTCTAGTAGCCGATGAAAAGCAACACATAGCACCAGGTTGGATGAGAGGGGCAGCGGGGCGGCATATAGAACAACCGATGCTCTGCATTTTCCTCCATGCAGTCCCTGAATGCTTACTTCTCCTCCTCTTCCTCCCGAAAACATTCAATGGCTGTAGGGCGGAAAAAGCAGAGCATTGGTTGTTCTATATGCCGCCCGCTGCCCCTCTCATCCAGGTGTAGACAAGGATGTCAGGGGAATAGGGTGTGCCCAGGCACACCTGGCACCCCCCCTGCGCACGCCTATGATCCCAGTCGGAAGCCTCGTACACACGACCGAGAATCTCGTCAAGAAAAAACACGTTGTTTTTCTTGACGAGATTCTTGGACAAGAAACTTGTTCCGGCCGAGTGTACAGACGCTCCTTTCAAAGAAGCCGCGTTTCTTTGAATGGAGCGAACACGGTGACGTAATCGACGACGACGAGCGTGCTCTCGTCACATTCGATGCCGTCGCCGCCATCTTGCTACACCCTACCTATGCCTAGGAAGCTACCGCGCATGCGTCGAAGTCATTTCGAGCATGCGCGGGCTTCCCGGAGGACAGGTAAGTGTACACACACACACTTTTCTCATCGAGAAACATGCTGACAAGAATCTCGACGAGAAAATAGAGAGCAGGATCTCTATTTTTCTCGTTGAGATTCTTGTCGGTTTTCTTGACGAGAAACCTGATAGCCGCGTACACACGACCGATTTACTCGGCAAGAAATCTCTGCCAGCAAGTTTCTTGTAGTTTTTCGACGAGAAAATCGGTCGTGTGTACGAGGCTTTAGTCTATAGGATTCTATATTGAGTTGGCCAACCCTTTGCAGCTATAACAGCTTCAACTCTTCTCAGAAGGCTTTCCACAAGGTTTAGGAGTGTGTCTAAGGAAATATTTGACCATTCTTCCAGAAGTGCATTTGTGAGGTCAGGCACTAATGAGGACGAAAAGGCCTGTCTCGTAGTCTCAGCTCTAAATCATCACAAAGGTGTTCTATCTGTGCAGGCCAGTCAAGTTCCTCCACCCCAATCTCGTTCATCCATATCTTTATAGACCTTTGTGCACTGGTCCAAATCATTTGGTGAAGGGGGGATTATGGTGTGGGGTTGTTTTTCAGGGGTTGGGCTTGGCCCCTTAGTGAAGGGAACTCTTAAGGCATCAGCATACTAAGACATTTTGGACTATTTCATGCTCCCAACTTTGTGGGAACAGTTTGGGAATGGCCCCTTCCTGTTCCAACATGACTGTGCACCAGTGCACAAAGCAAGGTCCATAAAGACATGGATGAGTTTGGGGTGGAGGAACTTGACTGGCCAGCACAGAGTCTTTATCTCCACCCAATAGAACACTTTTGGGATGATTCAGAGCAGAGACTGCGAGCCAGGCGTTCTTATCCACATCAGTGCCTGACCTCACAAATGTGCTTCTGGAAGAATAGTAGAATGGTCAAACATTTCCATAGACACAAGCCTCGTACACACGGCCGAGAATCTCGTCGTAAAAAACATGTCGTTTTTTACGACGAGATCCTTGGACAAGAAACTTGTCCCGGCCGAGTGTACACACGCTCATTTCAAAGAACCCGCGGTTCTTTGAATGGAGCGTACGCGGTGACGTCATCGAATACGACGAGCATGCGCTCGTCACATTCGATGCCGTCGCCGCCATCTTGGTTCACCCTACCTATGCCTAGGAAGCTAACGCGCATGCGTCGAAGTCATTTCGAGCATGCGCGGGCTTCCCGGCTAACAGGTAAGTGTACACACACTCAATTTTCTCATCGAGAAACAGGCTGACGAGAATCTCGATGAGAAAATAGAGAGCAGGTTCTCTATTTTCTCGTCGAGATTCTTGTCGCTTTTCTTGACGAGAAACCATACACACGAACGAATTTCTCGGCAAGAAATCTCTGCCAGCAAGTTTCTTGCTGGTTCTTGCCGAGAAACTCGGTCGTGTGTACGAGGCTACACTCCTAAAACTTGTAGACAGCCTTCCCAGAGGAGTTGAAGCTGTTATAGCTGCAAAGGGTGGGCAACTCAATATTGAACTCTACGGTCTAAGACTGGAATGCCATTAAAGTTTATGTGCGTGTAAACGCAGCCTTCCCAATACTTTTGGTAATATTGTGTGTATATATATATATATATATATATATATATATATATATATGTGTGTGTGTGTATATATATGTAGCAATACCCCCAGTTAAGAGGGCTGCTGATGTACATTTTGGGCCTGTAACACACTGCTGTCAACCCCCAGTAACTGTCTCTGACCTCCCTTGGCACAGATAGCAGTAAATATAGGATCGTGAAACCCGTTAGCTAAGGGGATCACAATACCGCAATAAACATATAACCACACAGCGTATTTGCTTAATCACAAGTAACTTTTACTGAGTATAAAGCATGAAGTTAGACAATCATACATATGCCTATGCAGAGCCCTGCAATGTTAACTGTTAAGTATATAAACAAGCAACAAGTTCTAAAAGTATTACACATACTCAATGTCAATCAACTACGCTCGCGAGCTTCCCCCTTGTGGGCAAAGATGGCACCCAAACAATGTCTAATTGCTTTACAGTCAGGCCTGACTATTGCAGATACGATGCTCCATTGGGAGAGATCTTTGCTAGCAATGGTGGTGCACTTTAAAGGGTATTTGTAATCCACAGGTTTAAACAGTTATCCACTCGATAGGCAATAAAGGATTCAACTATTGCTGCACAACACACGGTCTCTCTAGCGTGCAATGTAACACTCCGGTAACGGTGGTCCCTGAACAGGGGACACTGAGCCTAAAGATTAGTCAAATGATCCTTGAGCAAGTGCTCTCTCACCCGACCGGACCAGTCCATACAACCGACTTCCGTAGCTGGGCTCCTGCACGCAGTCTCACGACTCCTGTAGTCTCCGATCCTCCTGACAGTCCTTGGAAGGATGATGGATGAGGTGACTCTTGGGTTCTCCCGTGAAGGCCGGAAGGCTCTCTGGATCACAAGGCCCAATGCTCAGGCCCAGTCCAATGACAGACCCAGCACAGGCTTTACTTGCTAGGTTGGCGGCCTCCAAAGAGACCCGCGTGTTGCTCCGCTCCTCCTTAAATAGGCCTTCCCCAGCAGACCTTGCTCCGGGCAATGCACTGTGGGTGTCCCGCTGCACACTGGGTATAGTAGTCTTTTGAGCTCCTTAAAGTGACACCCCGCTACACACTCCCCACACTTAGAGTCTTTGGTCCCCAAAGATAAACAGTTAACAAACTTTGTTAGCATATGAACACTCAACACAACATACGGCTACAAAGGAGCCTAGCAGAGGAACCTCCCACCAAGCCTTGGGAGAGGGGTTGTCTTGCCCACAAGTCACATTAGTGGAAGTGACCTGTCTAACTGTGCCAGGGAGTGAGCTAGGGTTGCCCTCTACTAAATTCACAGTAGAGGGGACAGGCTTATCTACTGTCCTTCTTGCAGTGGCAATAGTCTCTTCCGAGCATTCCCCCATCTGAGTATACGTTAGTCTTCTTGGGGGGTGGATGGTCTATCTCTTTGTTCTCTAGGGGCCGGGGTTCAAACCGCAGGGGATCCACCCAACTCTCCTTCTACTAAGTCTGGTATATTGGGCTCCAATGATCCAGGGGCATCTACTTCAGGTGCAGAGAGGTACAAGGAATCCCTGGGATCTTCCTCTGGAAAAGAGTCTTGAGCATCCTCCCATTCCTCCCATTCCTCAGTAAGAGTAGCAAGTGGTATGAATTCAGCAGCCTCAGCATTTTAAAGTGTCTCTAGTGGTAACCTCGGATAATGGAGTGGCCATGGCCATGGATTCAGGTATTTGCGGTGTCCATAACCAATCAAGTTTAAATTCTTCATCTTCACTCTGGTCTTGGGCATCCATATCTTTTAAACAAGTTGCTTGAGACCTGGTGACAGGTCTAGGGGTACTGGAGGCTGAAAGGGGCTCAGAAGGATCCGAGGTAGGGTGCAAACGAACTGCTTCAGAGAGGGGCAGTAGGTGATTCCTGTGCCATGTCTTCAATGACCCCACACTTCCTTCTGGCTTTAGTTGGTATACCGGTAAGCCTGGCAGTTGTTTACAGATCACATAGGTGTAGCGGGGTCTTCAAAGTTAGTGGGATACACCTGGGGGTAGAGAGACCCAGGTGTGTAATTATGTCAGGGATTAGACCCCTTTTCTTATTCGTGGAGGATTGGGTGGTGTAATATTCTCTTTGACCAGTGGTGTCAGTGTACCTGCTGGCTCGAGGTAGAATCGCTATCACAGTGTTACCCTTTTTTTGGTTCCTTCCTGGCGATGGTACGGCTGGGGCGGGGAACCCGCCGTGGTGTCGATGGGAGGATATAAAAGGGGGAGACGCCCACGCCACGAGGTCGTCGTCGCCCGTCTGTTGTTCTTGTGGGAGGGGGTCACCCCTTCACGCACCCAGGCACCTTAGGCCTGGGTGCGGGCGGTTCAAGGTTCCGGCCTAGGCGCCCAAGGCCTGGTCGGAACGAAGATGGAGTCCATCCCGGGCACCTTCAGCCTGGGGTGAGGTACTATTAAGGAGGCCTGGGACCCGGTGACTCCGACTGGGTCCCGCAAGGGTGAAGTTGCTCCAGGGCGCCCCTTGCGAGGGGACCCGCATCTGAGGTGAGGAGGCTGGGGGGTCACCCGTCCGAAGACCCGGTGTAGCGTCAACCCGGTGACGGATGGGCCTTCAGTAACTCCCTTGGAGGACATCTTCCCCTGATATGGGCTTCAGCGCAGCGGAGGAGCTTCCATCAAGACTCCTGCAACCCCTGGTCATAGCACAGGGAGTGTAGGGACTAGGAACCTGTACAGTGCCTCGGCCTGCTTCCCCATCGTATCATGCCGTTGCATTTGACTGTATGTGGAGATACGCAATAAACCTGAGTTTGGACTTTGATGGGTGTATGGACTCTGTTGATGGGAACAAAGGGAGATTCTGGCACGGAAGGACTGACCCTCATAACCAGCACACATTTGGCCCGAGGAAAAGATTGATATTGGCCTTCACCTCACCCACATGCATGGGGAGGACATGGGCCGTAGCGCACCTCACTCTGTCACTCGACATACCCCTAGCTAAAGAGGTCGGGGTGAGGAGGCCGCTACACGTGGGGGCTCGTCCGGGATACGAACGTGTGTTAACCCTGAGGTTTGGAACGGCTGTGTTTGAACTTTACTGCCCGGAGGAGGTCCGAGCAGGTCGGCCATGTGATTGGCCAAAGTGCATCCCTGTGCTCGAAGTCGTGGAAATTTCCCTGAAAAACTGGGAGAGGCCCATGCAGAAAGAGCGGGAAGAGGGAGGAGTCCAGCCGTGTGACGAACTACATGTGGGGACTTTTGCTGCACTGCGCCACGAGGCACCCCATGACTATGCAATTCGTGGGAGGAGACTGAAGGAAGCCCGCGAAAACGTGCAAGTCGTGGGAGGAGTCTGGCCACGTGTGAAAATGCACGTGGAGACTCCGGCGCGAGGTCAGCGTGTGATGGAGCAGCAAGTGGTCGGAGTGAACTCAGGCTCCCCGTGGATGCCGGTACCTTATCCTTTCAAGATGACTGCATTTGCTGCATCCATTACAGACACGGGGATAAGGCTCAGGCCCCGAGGACAGTTGGCTTTGTATTCATGCAGAGACACAGAGGCCCTCGGTGTGATCTGTCCCGGATGCTCGGGACTGGTGGTCCAACTAAAGCCATTCGGGCGATGCGAAGCATGCAAGGAGTTTCTTTTTGAGGTTGAACCACACACGGAAAGGCCCCGGGCCCTACGCCTCAACTGCATCACAGGAACCGCCACTCCGGAGGGAGAGATCAAAGCCTTTGCGGAGTTTCCCGTGCGCGCTGACCAGGGCGAAGTGACTGCCCAACCAAAGACAAAGAAACCCGAGATGGTAAAGGTACCTCGGCACCCGGAGGCCATCGTACAGCCAGGAGAAGGTGAGCGAGATGTGATGCCGCCTCTAGCCAGGTTGCAGAGACTTTTCTCCCAGAGAGTCGCCCGTGAATATGGGTGGGAGTACCCCTACTTGCCTCGGGACCTATTGTATGAAGTCGAGGTCCTGCGACCAAGGTGGTATGACGAGTTTGTATGGGAAAAGCTTAAAGTACCCCATGCCAGGCGATACCTGTCATGTTCGCCGCCTGTGTCTAAAAAGTTCAAGGACTGCAGAGCTGATTGGAGACTTGGGCGCCATATCCATGCCGATAAGGTGCTCATCTGCAGGAAGGATGGAGAGGATGTTGAGTATTCGGTGGAAGTGTTTGACGGGCACCTGAAGCCCCTGTTTCTGCCGGATCCAAGGTTATATTTATAGGAAAAGTGAGCTCCTATCTTGTTGCTATTGAAACTTTCTGGAAGAGACATTCCCAGACGCCTAGAACTGTGCCCTACTTTTGTTTTGATTTGGGCTTTTCTTTTACTCACTGGAGATTTGGGAGCTGTTGTTTTTTTCTCCCTTTTCTTCATGTGCCAAAGGCAGAGACTTTTGGGGTAGAGTTAGAGTAGGAAAGCAGGAAGAATGAAGATCTAACCAAGTGTCATTACCGCATCGCTGTCACCAGGTGGCAGTGTTGTGCAACGGTTGTTTGAAAATGTTACACATGCATTACTTACTTATTGGAGTGAGTGGGTCTCTCGGCTGACGGACCCACTCATGCCAAGTTAACCCAGAGTGTTAGGATGTTTTTTTTTTTGTTTCCCTTCTGCAGGAGATTCGTCGGTCAAGACTACTGAGTATGGGGTGGTTCTTAGACAGTGACGGGAGGGATTGTATATGTGTACATGACAGATGTTTTATACAAAAGTTTTAATGTTTTATAGGTTTTTTTCTTGTTCATACATCACGGGACACAGAGCAGCATAGTCATTACTATGTGGGTTATATAGAATTACCTTCAGGTGCTGGCACTGGCAACTTCCAAAACAGGAAGTACCCTCCCCTATATAAGCCCCTTCCATCCGGGAGTACCTCAGTTTTTTGCCAGTGTCTAAGGTGTTGGCCAAGGTTAACATGTATTCATCTGGGCTTGTGTACAGGTTCTCTGGGCCTTAGCAAGCTATTCCGGATCCGACCAAAAAAGCTTCATAGCTAAACGGTCGGTACCCGGGCCTTGCAGAGAAGAGCAGGGTTTTGCCTGTAATGCCTCTCTTAGGAGGGCTGGACCCTGGGATCCAGAGCTCTGGTCATACCCAAAACCAAGAGGCTATCTGTGCAGGGTGCTATACAGGTCCAGGGGAGTGGAATCCTTGGGAACCCGGTCCCTGAAGGTCTAGTACAATGCCTGCCGTGAGAGGTGAAGTTTGGGCTTCTGTGGACCAAACAAAGTCCTGCGGCGGGGAAAAGGTAAGTGGGGGCCCCTCAGGAACTTGGTTCTATTGAGGGGACCCCCAAGCCTAATATGTCTTTCTGCCTGTTACCTAAAGGGTATTCCCGCTAATAGCTGTATATGCCTAAGAAATCCTAGAAATGTTTTTTCATAAGGGAAGTTTTAAAAAAACTGTAAACCTGGAAATGTTTTTCATAAAGGAGGTTTTAAAAAAAAAAAAAAAGACAAAAGTGCGGTACCTGTGTTTGTCCACTAGAGGCCGCTGTGGAACGTCTTTTTTCTTGGGACTATTCCTTCCATGGTGAAAGTCCAGGCAGATGAGTGAGCTCTCTATCAGGGAAGCTGCATTCCTCTGTCATGCTGCCAAGTAGTTTCCTTCCATCCCCGAGTCCTGGTGAAACAGGGACCCTGGCTCCTCTCCCTACATGGCGCCAAGAGCGCACACGTGCACGCGCGCGCGCACACATGCTTTCTTTTTATAAGGTTTAGCTTCAAAAAAGGGGGCGGAGCCTGGCGGATGACGCGCTCTGTGCGCCCAGCGCTTCTGCGCATGTGCGGGCGTCCCAGCAAGATAAAATGACTAAGTCCACGCTGCTTGCTATGGACACAGAGCATGAAAAGGAGCTGGTAGCATGGTATAGGGGCTTACAGCGGGCGGTTGATACAGGCATCCCCAGAAAGACGCATTAGTAGACACCCACTGATGTACATAGCAGCAAATTGCATTAGACTATTTCAGTAAGGGGTGTATTGCGGCTGGAATACCTCAGCTTTGAACTAAGGAATATGCCGCCTAAAAAACTCCGAGATATACCTCTCAGGAAGTGTAGGGGGTCTCCATCGGGCTCTGAGGATCTGGAGCAGTCATCTGCACCCTCCTCCCCTGAGAAATCAGAGGTTAATACCCATAAGGAACCCCCGGGAGTGGCAGGTACTGCGGCTGTCCTCAGTCCACCTGCTCCTGCATATATAACAGAGGAGGTTTTTTCCTCAACTCTGGAGGGATTGGAGCAGAGATTGGCAGCATTGATCGCTTCTTCTCTACAGGAAAGAAAGCGCGCCAGATCTCCATCACCTCCATTAGAGTGCCTGTTGGCAGAGCAACAGTCCCAGGAAGGGACCGACCTACCTGAAGGGGATCAGGAGGAGGTTAGCTCTGTTTTTGAGGAATCGACAGTAGATGAACCATTTTCAGCATCACAGACTGAAAGATTGTGGGTCCAGACCCTAACTGACATGGTTCGATCTGCATTTAAAATGCCTCTTGTTGAACCATCAACTACTGCTGTCTCCTCATTGGGGTCGCTAAAAGCTCCCCAGGTTAATTGCTCCTTTCCAATACATCCATTATTGGAAGGACTTATATACCAGGACTGGGAACATCCTGATAAACTATTTGTTCCGCCTAAAAGGTTTCCGGTGATCTATCCCATGGAGGAAAAATTCACCCAGAGATGGAATGTTCCTACGGTGGATGCAGCCATCCCTTCTGTGAACAAATCACTGACATGTCCAGTAGATAATGTTCAAATGTTCAAAGATCCAGTGGATAAAAGATTGGAATCTTTATTAAAATCTGCTTTTTCCACAGCAGGGGCTGTTACACAGCCAGCAGTGGCAGCTATTGGAGTCTGCCAAGCTTTAAAGGATCAAATGAAATTGGTCCTGAGGGATTTGCCAGACCAACAGGCCCAGGCTCTGGCTGATCTGCCTAGAGCATTATGCTTTGCGGTTGACGCCATCAAGGATTCTATCCATCAGGCCTCCCGCCTCACGCTGTCTTTGGTACATATGCGTAGGCTTCTGTGGCTCAAAAACTGGTCTGCTGAAGCTCCCTGTAAAAAGCTCTTAGTTAGCTTCCCATTTCATGGGGAACGCCTTTTTGGCGAAGACCTGGATAAGTATATCCAGAAGATTTCCAGTGGTAAAAGTACTCTCTTACCGAGTAAGAAGAGGTCTAGGGGTCCATCTTTTAAGAGGACTACCTCTCCTATCCCTGCGACGTCTGCTACTAAGCAGTTCCGACGGCCTCCTCGGTCAAACTCAGGAGGTAAAAATCAGGGACAGCCACAGGGTAATAAAAAGCCCTGGATCCGAAGAGGTACTAAACCAGCCTCCAAGTCAAGCCTATGAAGGGCTGCCCCCACTCAAACGGGTGGGGGGAAGGCTTCAGTTGTTCGCAGAGACCTGGCGGGAGACGATCAAAGACAGATGGGTGCTCTCCGCAGTAACTCTGGGATACAAGTTGGAGTTAAAAGAGTCTCCTCCGTCCCATTTTATGTGGTCAGGCATGCCAAGAGACCCTCTGAAAAGACGGTCTCTCCTATTGGCGTTAGAACAACTATTGCTCCAAGGAGTAATTATGGAGGTTCCTATGGAAGAGTGGGGGTTGGGTTTCTACTCAAACCTTTTTACAGTCCCGAAGCCAAACGGGGACATAAGACCCATATTGGACCTAAAGAGTTTAAACAAATTTCTAAACGTCCGGTCTTTCCGGATGGAGTCGATCCGATCGGTCACCGCTGCCCTACAAGGGGAGGAATGGTTAGCCTCGATCGACATCAAAGATGCTTACTTGCATGTTCCCATCTTTCCAGGTCATCAAAAATTCCTACGCTTTGCAGTAGAAGGGCGCCATTTTCAGTTCAGAGCCTTACCATTCGGTCTGGCCACAGCACCACGAGTGTTCACAAAAATTCTGGCCCCACTGTTGGCCGATCTAAGAACACGGGGTGTAACGATAATGGCATACCTAGACGACCTGTTGTTGATGGACCACTCAGTTGCCAAACTAGAAGTGGTAATTGTCGATACAATCAAGTATCTAGAATCTCACGGTTGGGTCATCAACCTGGACAAGTCAGCCCTACAGCCAGTGAAAAACCTGGTATATCTAGGGCTACGGCTGGATTCAGACCAGAGGAAGATTTTCTTACCTCTAGACAAGGTATCCTCTTTGAGGGGCTTGGTCCGTCTGCTTTGGGCAAAAAGACAGCCGTCCATACGCCTGTGCATGAGGCTGCTAGGAAAGATGGTAGCATCATTCGAAGCTGTGCCATACGCCCAATTCCACTCAAGGAATTTACAAAGGGCCATATTGTCAGCCTGGAACGGAAAAGTTCAGGCTCTAGACTTCCCGATGGCTTTGTCCCCTTCCGTTCGGAAGAGTCTCTGCTGGTGGTTGATCCCCCAGAATCTCCAGAAGGGAAAACCCTTCAGCCCGATATCTTGGAAGGTGGTCACTACAGATGCCAGCCTTACAGGCTGGGGGGCAGTACTGGAGCAATGGTCTCTCCAGGGCAGATGGTCAAATGTAGTAAAAACCCTGCCCATCAATCTCTTAGAGATACGAGCAGCCCGGTACGCCCTAGTAGCCTGGACATCCAGACTCCAAGGGTCCCCTGTCAGAATTCAATCAGACAATGCCACAGCAGTGGCATATATCAATCATCAGGGAGGCACCAGGAGTCGTGCAGCCTAGAGGGAAGTAAGTCACATCCTGGAATGGGCAGAAAAGCATGTCCCATGTATATCAGCTGTCTTCATTCCAGGGGTGGAGAATTGGAAGGCGGACTTTCTGAGTCGCCAACAGTTATGCCCAGGGGAATGGTCCCTTCATCCCGAGGTCTTCCGAGCAATATGTCAGCGGTGGGGAACACCGGATGTAGATCTGCTAGCATCCAGATTCAACGCAAAGGTGGACAGATTTGTCTCCCGGACAAGGGATCCCCTCGCTTGCGGCTCGGATGCTCTGGTGTTCCCTTGGGATCAGTTCAGACTGATATATGCATTCCCTCCGCTACAATTGTTGCCTCGACTCCTTCGCAGAGTCAGGTTGGAGAAGAAGCCGGTGATCCTGGTGGCTCCAGCGTGGCCCCGAAGGGCCTGGTACGCGGAGATCATCAAAATGTCTGTGGGGAGTCCTTGGACCCTTCCACGTCGTCCGGACCTGCTTTCGCAAGGACCGATATACCACCCTTCCTTACTAACTCTAAGTTTAACGGCCTGGCTATTGAGTCCCACATCCTAAAGAAGAGAGGTCTCTCTAACTCTGTGGTATCAACTATAATCAATGCCAGGAAGCCTGTATCCAGGCAGATCTACTATAGAGTTTGGAAGGCGTACATCACTTGGTGCGAGGCCAGAAAATGGCATCCACGTAAGTACGTTATAGGCAGAATTCTGGACTTCCTGCAGTGGGCTGTAGACAGGAAGTTTGCCTTAAGTACTATCAAGGGCCAGGTTTCGGCCTTGTCAATACTATTTCAAAGGCCCCTGGCTATGCATTCACTTGTCAAATCCTTTATGCAAGGTGTGACTCGTATTATTCCACCGATTAAGGCTCCCATATGCCCATGGGATCTAAATTTGGTTCTGTCGGTTCTGCAGAAGCAGCCATTTGAACCTTTGCGGCACATTTCCTTGGTTCTACTCACCAGGAAATTGATATTTTTAGTAGCCATATGCTCGGCTAGAAGAGTGTCGGAATTAGCCGCCATGTCCTGTAAAGAGCCATATCTGGTTATCCATAAGGACAGAGTAGTATTACGTCCTCACCCAGCCTTTCTTCCTAAGGTGGTATCGAGGTTTCACTTGAACCAGGATGTGGTTCTTCCTTCTTTTTTCCCCAAACCAAGCTCGGTAGAGGAAAAGTTATTGCATTCTTTGGATGTAGTAAGAGCAGTTAAAGCTTATCTAAAAGCCACTGCTCAGATTCGTAGAACGGATTCTCTGTTTGTTCTGCCGGAAGGCCCCAGAAAGGGTCAGGCAGCATCAAAATCTACTTTAGCCAAGTGGATTCGACAGGTCATAATACAAGCCTATGGCTTGAAAAGTAGACCGCCTCCGTTCAAAGTTAGGGCGCACTCCACGAGAGCAGTTGGAACTTCATGGGCAGTGCATCACCAGGCCTCCCTGGCGCAAATTTGTAAGGCCGCAACATGGTCTTCAGTACACACGTTTACTAGGTTCTACCAGGTGGACGTGAGAAGTCAGGAGGATGTCGCCTTTGGGCGCAGTGTGTTGCAGGCCGCAAAAGATCCTCATGCCTGATGGCGCCCAGCTTATGTATGGTGTATCCCCCCCCTCATGTGGCATTGCTTTGGGACGTCCCACATAGTAATGACTATGCTGCTCTGTGTCCCGTGATGTATGAACAAGAAAGTAGGATTTTTAAAACAGCTTACCTGTAAAATCCTTTTCTTGGAGTACATCACGGGACACAGAGCTCCCACCCCTCTTTTGGGGACACGTATTGCTTTGCTACAAAACTGAGGTACTCCCGGATGGAAGGGGCTTATATAGGGGAGGGTACTTCCTGTTTTGGAAGTTGCCAGTGCCAGCACCTGAAGGTAATTCTATATAACCCACATAGTAATGACTATGCTGCTCTGTGTCCCGTGATGTACTCCAAGAAAAGGATTTTACAGGTAAGCTGTTTTAAAAATCCTACTTTTTTTAGCAGGTCTTGGCACATACAGTATCCAAAATATTAGGGATAGCCTCTGGGGCCCACTTCATGTCACCCCTCCTTGGGAGACATGGGTGTGCACCTGACGCTGGGGACCAGCGTCAAATCACCAGGGGGAGTGTGTAGCGGGGTCTTCAAAGTTAGTGGGATACACCTGGGGGTAGAGAGACCCAGGTGTGTAATTATGTCAGGGATTAGACCCCTTTTCCTATTCGTGGAGGATTGGGTGGTGTAATATTCTCTTTGACCAGTGGGTGTCAGTGTACCTGCTGGCTCGAGGTAGAATCGCTATCACAGTGTTACCCTTTTTTTGGTTCCTTCCTGGCGATGGTACGGCTGGGGCGGGGAACCCGCCGTGGTGTCGATGGGAGGATATAAAAGGGGGAGACGCCCGCGCCACGAGGTCGTCGTCGCCCGTCTGTTGTTCTTGTGGGAGGGGGTCACCCCTTCACGCACCCAGGCACCTTAGGCCTGGGTGCGGGCGGTTCAAGGTTCCGGCCTAGGCGCCCAAGGCCTGGTCGGAACGAAGATGGAGTCCATCCCGGGCACCTTCAGCCTGGGGTGAGGTACTATTAAGGAGGCCTGGGACCCGGTGACTCCGACTGGGTCCCGCAAGGGTGAAGTTGCTCCAGGGCGCCCCTTGCGAGGGGACCCGCATCTGAGGTGAGGAGGCTGGGGGGGGTCACCCGTCCGAAGACCCGGTGTAGCGTCAACCCGGTGACGGATGGGCCTTCAGTAACTCCCTTGGAGGACATCTTCCCCTGATATGGGCTTCAGCGCAGCGGAGGAGCTTCCATCAAGACTCCTGCAACCCCTGGTCATAGCACAGGGAGTGTAGGGACTAGGAACCTGTACAGTGCCTCGACCTGCTTCCCCATCGTATCATGCCGTTGCATTTGACTGTATGTGGAGATACGCAATAAACCTGAGTTTGGACTTTGATGGGTGTATGGACTCTGTTGATGGGAACAAAGGGAGATTCCGGCACGGAAGGACTGACCCTCATAACCAGCACACATTTGGCCCGAGGAAAAGATTGATATTGGCCTTCACCTCACCCACATGCATGGGGAGGACATGGGCCGTAGCGCACCTCACTCTGTCGCTCGACATACCCCTAGCTAAAGAGGTCGGGGTGAGGAGGCCGCTACATAGGGTTGGGACCTCCACCGGTCGGCCAGCTTATGTTTCCCAGTATGCCTAAGTTCCGCAACAGCACCCTGTCTCCTGGCTGTAGGTCATGAATCCGAACCTTGATATCGTAGCTCTGCTTATTCCTGGCTCCTCTTTGATCGGAAGTTGCCTGGGCCTTCTCATATGCCAGTCTCAAACTCTGTAGCAACCGATCCACATATCCTTTGTGAGAAGCTGCGGCTGTATGATCTATTGAAGTGCCAAAGGCTAAATCTACCGGTAGTCTTGCTTCCCTGCCGAACATCAGCCTGTATGGGGAGTATCCAGTGGCATCACTAGCCGTGCTATTATACGCATGCACAAGGGCAGCCACATGCTTGCCCCAATGCTGTTTCTTCTCACTACTCTAAGTCCCCAGCATATTTAACAATGTCCGATTAAATAGTTCGGGCTGGGCATCCCCTTGTGGGTGGTAGGGGGTGGTTCGGGTCTTCTTTATACCCAAGGAATCCAACAGTTTGCGTATCAGTCTACTTTCGAAGTCCCTCCCCTGGTCCGAGTGGAGGCGTTGAGGTAGTCCATAATGTACAAAGAACTTCTCGACAAGTACCTTGGCCACTGTGGAGGCTTTCTGGTCTTTGGTTGGGAATGCCTGAGCGTATCGAGTGAAATGATCGGTTATCACCAGAACATTCCCATGTCCACTCAAATCAGGTTCTATACAAAGAAAATCAATGCATACCAGATCCAAGGGCCCTTGACGTTGTAGGTGGCCCATTGGGGCAGCTTGATGAGGCAGAGTCTTTTTTGTATGCAGCTTTCACATGAATGGCAATATTCCTCCACTTCAACCCGCATACAGGGCCAGTAAAACCGGTTCCTTACGAGCTGAAAAGTTCTTTCCGATCCAAGGTGACCATGATCGTCATGTAAAGCGGTCAGAACAGTCTTTCGGTAGACCACCCCTTGATGCATCTGTAACCGGTCCCATTCTCTTCTCAATAGGCGAGCCTCCTTCGAGGGGTCCTTCAGAAGTAAGTCTGGGGTTTGGTTCTCCAATGCTTCCAAGGCCAGCCTCCCCAGCGGGTTTTCCAGTTGATCTCTCCTTAGATCTCTCTTTGAAAGTCTGGGTAGGTTCTCTTCTCCAATCTGGGCCACATCACAGTAATACTTGGGTACTCCAACAACGAGACCCCACTTTCTTCAGCCCTGGACCCTCCACTGGCTTGGAACTCCGCTCCTTGATACAGGGCTCGCACTCCCTCCGGGGTCAGTCGAGTCCAGTCTTCTGTAGGATTGGTGGGAGCATAGGCCCTTCTGGATAAGGTGTCTGCATCTCTGTTTCCAGTCCCAGGTCTGTATTTTAAACTGAAGGTGAATCCTGAGAGAGCTGCCAGCCAACTGTGACCGGTGGCATCCAGCTTGGCTGTGGTCAGAAGGTAAGTGAGCGGGTTATTGTCTGTTTTGACAATGTGTTGTTGATATTGGATATAAACGCCCTGAATAACCTCTATCACCACTGCGCCAATGAAAAAAAATGTGTAAGTAACTATAGCTGCCACTTAGTGAATAAAAATTTAAAAAATAAAAAACTTTACTCAAAACAATCTGAGTGAGAAAAGCAAATAGTAGCGCTAAAAAACAATAAAACTATATAAATAGTGTAAACTATTTTTATTGTCTGTTTTAACCACAAATTCGGCTCCATACAGGTAGTCCTTCAGCTTGTCCACCACAGCCCACTTCAAGGCCAAGAATTCCAACTTGTTGGTGGGGTAATTCTTCTCGGTTGAGGTCAAGCTTCTGCTCACATAGGCAATGGGTCTCAGCTGGTCATCATGCTCCTGATACAGCACTCCTCCCAGACCATCATGACTGGCATCCACATGTAACTCATACGGCTTCTTGGTGTCCGCATAAGCCAAGACGGGGGCAGTGGTCAAGCTCTCCTTCAATTTTGTGAACGCCTCTTCACACTTCACCGTCCACTGATCTTCCACGGACTCCCTTGGCTTCCTAGGGCCCGAGTCATCCTCCTCTCCTTCTGTCTTTAAGAGTTCATTCAAGGGCTTGGCGATCTTGGCAAACCCCTCCACAAACCTTCAGTAGTAGGAGCAGAACCCCAAGAATGATCTAAGCTCAGTCACTGTAGAGGGCCGGGGCCAGCAGGTAACGGCCTCCAATTTCCCTGGATCTGTGGATATTCCTTCTTCAGACACAATGTGCCCCAGATAGTGAACTGAAGATTGATAGAACTGACACTTCTCCAATGAGAGTTTTAGTCCTTCATCACTGAGTCTCTTCAAAACCTTCTCCAGTCTCTCTTCATGCTCCTCCAGAGTTTTCCCGAATACGATATCATACAGATAAACCAGTACTTCGATGAGGTTCATGTCCTCTACTGTCTTTTCCATAAGTCGCTGAAAGGTGGCTGGGGCTCCTGACAAGCCTTGGGGCATGCGATTGAATTCATAGAACCCCACTGGGGGAATAAATGCTGTTTTTTCTCAGTCTTCCGGGTGCATTGGAATCTGGTAATACCCACTCTTCAGGTCCATCACACTGAACCATTTTGCTCCAGACAAACTCTGTAGGGCATCCTCTATTCGTAGGGTGGTGTATTGATCGGGTATCGTTCTTCTATTGAGGGTCCGATAATCAATACATAGCCTCAAGGATCTATTTTTCTTCCTAACCACCACTATTGGGGAGGGGTATGGGCTCCTAGACTCCCGTATAACGCCGGTTCTCTTGAGCTCTGTCAGTTGCTCTTGCAGATCTTCCAAATCAGCCAAGGGGACCTGCCGTACTCTTTCCCTGAATGGCCTGTCCTCCTGTAGGCGGATCCTATGGGTAGCACTTCTCGCACACCCCACATCGAACTCATCCCTTGAAAAGATCTTCTGCCATCTAGTCAACTGGGCTCTGGCCCTCTCCTTCCACGCCAGTGGTAAGGCTGTCTCTTCCAAGCAGAATTTCTCCACAGTAGCTCTCCCCCCTTCTTCCTTCTCCAAGTCTGACAAGGCAACTGTGGTAGCAGAATTCACTTGGCCCAACAGCATCCGGGCTGGGATCTTCACAGGTGTGTCGTAGTATTCCTGATGCTCACGGACACCCTGCCATTGGCCTTCCTCAGCGCTCTTAATGAAACTACTTCAGGGATTACTTCCAACCCTGGATGGGTGTCCAGGGGATCTGGTTCCAGAACTACAAAGGGACCAGGTTGTTCCCAGGTAAGTTTTACAGTGGCCTTAGACTGGCAACCTCACCGGGCTGTAGTATCTTCTCCTTCTTATCTAACTTCCAGATCTTTCCCACTGCTTCTTCTGGAGCCTTTTTTTCCAATACCAGACGCTGATAGGCCCGTTGTAACATAGAGTGGATTTTGGTTGTTGGGGCATCCTGTTCCCGTGCTACAGGGGCCAATAATCTCCTGACCAGGTCAGTGTTTGTCCCTATTATGAGGGAACTCTTATTGGCTCCTGGCGGGCAAGGGCATACCACCACCAAGGTATCAAAAACTTCTGTGTCCCCGGCTACTGAAGGGTCGAAGGCCAATCTAATTGGGATGTATCCATCGTACGGGAAGCTTTGGGTTCCAATTCCTCATATTTGCAAGTCTTCTAGCTTCTGCAGGGGCAAATGCCTCAGATGTTTTTGGTAAAAGTCCCGGTACAGAAGGGTCACTTGAGCTCCTGTGTCGAGAATAGCCTTTGTGTAGATCCCTTCCACTTGAATGGGGACCCCTGGGGAGGGTCCCATCAGTTTGACAGGGAATTTCCTCTCCTTCCTATATTCCATGGGTCTGGTTTTCTGTGATTTCTTTCTTTTTACTCTCTTCCTGGACCTGAGTTCTTGTTGGGCCTGGTATGCATTGATCTCTTGACAAGTTTTGGGTTTGGACTTAAGGTAAGGAGTATTGCGTTTTTGGGGTGGGGAATTGTTCCCCTCTCTCCTTGGCTTCTCTTGTTCTCTGATTCTTTTGGAGTTTGCTGGAACTGACGGGCACCCAGTTGACTCCTTCACCGGGGCCCTCTGAAGTTTTCCGCCGTCTTGCGGTATGTGCGTTGGGTCTTCTTCGGGCCGGAACACTCCACAGTTAAAACAAACTTTGTCTCTTCTTCCTGGTTGGGAAACTGGTGTTGAGACATTCTGAGACACTTCCTTCTTCTCTTCTTCTTTGTTTATGGCTCCTGGGTTCTTAGCCATTAAGGAAGTCAGCATTTCCAATACTTGGGTCATTTGTGACTTCAAGATAGCCACCTCAGAGTCCCGTTCCGTGGCCATAACAGATCTAACCTCAGCTGAGGGAGAAGGGGTGGGTTTCTCAGTCACCTGTTGGTCTTTGAGCAAAGCCTCTTCATCTCTCACTATTCGCACAAGGTCTGGATAACTTAGGGACATGACTCCACCAGTGGTCTTCAGATGGAGCCAGACTGGATCAGAGCGCAGTGCTCCCTGACCTGCCGCATCCTGACTGCATCTATGGCCTGTGGTACCATCCCTTTCTTCAGGACTATCTGGCAGAGCATTTTGTTCAACCTTTGGACATATTCAGAAAATTGTTCCCCTGGCTGTTGAAGAGTATGCTCAAATTTGTAAACTAAGTCAGTAACCTTCTCCAACTGGCCGAACTCTTCCTGCAGCATGGTTAGGTAGTCATAAGCAGTACATGAAGTATTGCTGAATCTAAGGTTCTTCACTGCTTCAGCAGCAGCCCCCCTTAAACTTTTGTTTATGCGCTGTTTCTTTTGGGCTTCTGTCACTTCCCATACTTCCACAGCCTGCATTACTTGTTCCATCCATGTATCAAAGTCCTCTTCCCTGAGTGGTACAGGTTGTTTGCCCGAAAACATTCTGAGCTTCCGGTACCCAGTCTCCATGCACACCGTGTTACTCTTCTGACATTTTGCGACAAGGTCCCCTAAAGCGTTGAGGAGCTCAGGGCCTATGGCTGTCAGGGGCGCTGCAGAGGTTGCTGTCTCTTTTAGCTGCTTCCCCCTCGCTGTTGGTTCAGGGGGTTCTTTCTTTATAGGCTTTGCTTGTGCTAAGCGGTATATCTTCTGGTCTATGGACTGCACACTCTGACCTCTGAAACTCTCAGGTATCTCCTCTCTCCATTCTACCAATGCATAGGTATAGGAGGTCTCTTCGTCTGGCCTGAGGTCCAGTAACCATGCCTTCTGGCTTGGGGATAGTAACTCCATGAGCCGCTCTACATCGCTTCTGGACCAATCTTCCCCGGAAAGTTCAATGACTACAGCCATGTCTGGAAAAGCGCTGGCTGATGCGCACCACTGGGTCACTGTTAACCATGCCGGTACTTCTGGCAGGCTTGATTGCAGCGTACAGGATCCCGGACGCTGAGCCCCCACGTGTAGCAATACCCCCAGTTAAGAGGGCTGCTGATATAAATTTTGGGGTTGTAACACACTGCTGTCAACCCCCAGTAACTGTCTATAACCTCCCTTGGCACAGATAGCAGTAAATATGGGATTTTGAAACCAGTTAGCTAAGGGGGTCACAATACCACAATAAACATATAATCACACAGCATATTTGCTTAATCACAAGTAACTTTTACTGAGTATAAAGCATGAAGTTAGACAATCATACATATGCCTATGCAGTGCCCTGCAATGTTAACTGTTAAGTATACTGTATAAACAAGCAACAAGTTCTAAAAGTATTACACACACTCAATGTCAATCAACTACGCTCGCGAGCTTCCCCCTCATGGGCAAAGATGGCGCCCAAACAATGTCTAATTGCTTTACAGTCAGGCCTGACTATTGCAGATACGATGCTCCATTGGGAGAGATCTTTGCTAGCAATGATGGTGCACTTTAAAGGGTATTTGTAATCCACGGGTATAAACAGTCATCCACTCGATAGGCAATAAAGGATTTAACTATTGCTGCACAACACACGGTCTCTCTGAACAGGGAACACTGAGCCTAAAGATTAGTCAAATGATCCTTGAGCAAGTGCTCTCTCACTGTCACGTACCAAGTGTGACCAGAACTGTGCAGCTAGCAACAGAGGAACACCAAACACCAAACACGTATAAGTGAAATATAAAGATTTATTAAAGATAAGTGAAATAATATATATATAACCACCTCCAATACCACACAGTGCACAACAACCAATACCAAACAGAACCCACAATTAATAACAGTAACAGACAAATATGTACAAGTAATGGGGAAACCAGAATCATAAACAGGGCCAGGCCAAGGTCATACACAGGGGGATCAGCAGATGGGGTAAGGATGGATCAGGACAGGGAGACAGGATCAAGCAGGGGGCAACCAGGCTGCAGAGCAGGGATCAGGGATTAGGACGGACACAATAGGTTCAGGATCAGGTTACAGGTTTAGGTTACAGGTTTAGGTTACAGGGATCAGGATACATGGATCAAGGTTCAAGCAGACAGGCTACAGGTCAGGGCACGAGGACGATACCAGGGCAGTGTGTGTATACACCTGCCGGGTATTTATAGGAATGCCTGAGGAATGCCTAGCTTCAGGTCACACCTGATCGGAGGGAGGGCAGTCTGCTCCACACTGCCAGGATCCATCCGCTGGTGGAAACCAGTACTGCGTTCAAAAGATAATTCAACACCAGCAGGGAAAGATTCTCCTGACAGTTACAAACTGCCAGGAGACACCTGCTGGTGGACCACAGTACTGCAAGATAAATAATAAATGCCACCAGCGGATGGAACCTTTCCTGACACTCACCCGACTGGACCAGTCTGTACAACCGACTTCCATAGCTGGGCTCCTACACACAGTCTCACGACTCCCGTAGTCTCCGATCCTCCCGACAGTCCTTGGAAGGATGATGGACGAGGTGACTCTTGGGTTCTCCCGTGAAGGCCGGAAAGCTCTCTGGATCACAAGTCCCAACGCTCAGGCCCAGTCCAATGACAGACCCAGCACAGGCTTCACTTGCTAGGTGGGCGGAGTCCAAAGAGACCCGCGTGTTGCTCAGCTCCTCCTTTAATAGGCCTTCCCCAGCAGACCTTGCGCCGGGCAATGCACTGTGGGTGTCCCGCTGCACACTAGGTAAGTAGTCTTTTGAGCTCCTTAAAGTGACACCCTGCTACATATATATATATATATATATATATATATATATATATATATATATATTTGTGTATATATATATATATATATATTGTGACAGCAGGAAGGTAAAGTCACCTGGTTGCATCCAGGGGGGTAGATATATTTCGCCCAGATTCAGGCTTTACGCCGACTTATACAACTAGGTGGAGAGTTGTATAAGGCTAGTGGGCTCATGGATGACTCATACCTCTAGGGAAAGTGTGGGGCGTCGTGCAGACAGGGAGTTGATGAGACCAGCTGAAGCTTGTCAGCTCATTTAGGCCTCTATAAGAACTCCCAGCTTCATTAGATGTTAGCTCATGCCTGGACCCAGACCTGTGTGGACTGTCTAGGGAGAGTGAACCCCTGTGCGGTGAGACAAAGCCTGTGTGGCTATTTGCTTGGACATTTAAAACCAGGGACTTAGGGACTAGGACAGCACTAGGCTGATCCCAGTTGTTAGTTAGGAAACCTGTATGTTTAGTCAGAGGTCAAGTTGACCAGGATTTATTTTGTTTATGTTTCTTTTGCTTTGCTGTGTTTTGTCACTGTAAATAGAAAATAAACCGCACCTTTTTGATTTTGAAAACCACAACCTCCGTTTGCTGGGCCTGTTTTGTGTGGGGAGCCCATCCCGGGGGTCACACACACCCGCTGCCGAGCTAACCCCCTCACAGTTGGTGGAGAACCAGTGGCAGTTTTTTTTTAAGCCAGCATGGAGGAGATACTGAAGCAGCTGGCTCTAGCAAATGCCAATCAACAGCAGACAAATGCAGGTTTGCAAAAGAGCCTTGCAGCTCATCAACAGAGCCTTGCAGCTCAACAACAGAACTTCGCAGCCCAGCAGCAAGCTCATCAACAGAGCCTTGCAGCCCAGCAGCAGACAAACGCAACTTTGCAACAGAGTCTGGAGGCTCAGCAACGAGCCCAGCAGCAATCTGAGGCCCGCTTCATAGACCTGTTGCAGAAGCAAGAGCAGAGACTACAACAACAGATGGAAGCAGTAATGCAGCAACGTCCGCAGACCAGTGAGGAAAGCCGTCCCACTAATACCGCGTCCTTTGGGGTGAGTCGTTTATTGACAAAAATGACTGGAGAGGATGATCCAGAGGTATTTTTGACCACATTTGAAAGGACCGCTGAAAGAGAAAAGTGGCCTGAGGAGCAGTGGGCTGGACTGGTGGCTCCTCTGTTAACTGGTGAATCGCAGAAAGCTTACTATGACCTAGAGCCTAACCAAGCAAAAGACTATGTGATGCTAAAAGCTGAAATATTGGCAAGGCTGGGTGTCACCCAGGCTGTCCGGGCTCAGCGTGTGCATAACTGGACTTTCCAGCTTGGAAAACCCCCCAGGTCTCAAATGTATGATCTCATTCACCTGAGCAGAAAGTGGCTACAGCCAGAGACTTTGTCCGCACCAAAGATTGTGGAACGTGTTGTAATGGATCGGTTTTTGAGAGCTCTTCCTACTGCCATCCAAAAGTGGGTAAGCCATGGAGACCCAGAGACGGCCGATGGTCTTGTGGATCGTGTGGAGAAATACTTGGCTACAGAGAACCTGACGGCCTCTTCCAGAGACACTCAGACTTTCCACCCTAAGACCAGACCATCCCCAGGGGCGGATAAGAGGATTCCAAGGGGTGAGGGTGGAGAGAGTGAGAGGGTGGGAGCTCTACCCCAAGTTTGGCGAGAACAGCCTGGGAAATCAGCGGCTCAAGAGGCGGCAAGAAGGATCGTTTGCTACCGCTGCCGGCAAGCGGGACATATTGCAGCCAATTGCCCGGTTGTGGAGGAACCCATGCAGTGTGACTTTCTGACGGGCAGACGTCAGTCGCTGTGTGCGACAGTCGCATGCACTGCCATTCGAGGAACTGAGAAACATTTATGCAAAATGTGTGTTAATGGTAGAAATGTTGTGGTATTGCTGGATTCAGGTAGCCTTGTGACCCTGATAAAGGCTGAGTTAGTTAAAACAGAGGTTTCTGGGAATAGCAAGGTAGCTGTTATTTGTGTGCATGGGGACACCCGAGAGTATCCAGTGACTACAGTGTGTTTCGAGACCCCCAAAGGTACCCTCTCTCATCCAGTGGGCTTAGTATCTCAGTTACCGCATGACGCCATTGTGGGAAGGGATTTTCCGAAGTTCTGGGAACTGTGGGATGATCCTGAGCCCCCCACTGGTGCCCCTATGTACCAGGAATGTGATAGCCAGAACTCCCCTGAGAGTGGTGAGGACTCTCCGGAATTTCCCTTATCAGTATTGGCAGGGGAGACTCAAGAAACTGGAGAGGAGCCCACCTCCTCAGACGAAAACCTACCGTCTGTGGAGTTTTCTGATCTTGAGGTTCACAGGGAAAACTTTGCCACAGAACAGTTGAAAGATCCCGCCCTAATAAAGGCACGGGAAAACGTAGTGAAAATAGATGGCGAGTTAGTGAACCCAGATAATACCTGCACTTACCCATACTTCAGCGTAGAGAAGGACCTACTGTATCGGGTGGCAAAAAGGGCAGAAGAAACCGTTGAGCAGCTTTTGGTGCCCAAACCTTACAGGAAGTTGGTGTTGGAGTTGGCCCATGGGCACATTCTTGGAGGTCATCTGGGGACAGAGAAAACCCGAGAGAGGGTATTACAGAGATTCTATTGGCCGGGGGTGATGAAGGACGTAGAAAATTATTGTTCCTCCTGCCCTGTGTGTCAGAGGTCGGCCCCGATGCCACATTTCCGTAGCCCGCTGGTCCCTCTACCCATCATTGAGGTCCCGTTTGAGAGGATCGCCATGGATTTGGTAGGTCCTATAATCAAGTCCGCTAGGGGGCACCAGTACATATTAGTTATAATGGACTATGCCACCCGTTATCCAGAAGCGATCCCTCTCCGAAATACCTCGGCCAAAACCATAGCCAAAGAGCTATCTCTTGTGTTTAGCCGGGTGGGTATTTGTAAAGAACTGCTTACGGACCAAGGTACACCCTTTATGTCCCGGGTTATGAAGGAGCTGTGTAAATTATTCAAAGTGACGCAATTACGTACATCTGTGTATCACCCCCAAACCGATGGGCTGGTTGAAAGGTTCAACAAAACCCTAAAACAAATGTTGAAGAAAGTGGTGGATAGAGATGGAAAGGATTGGGACTGTCTACTTCCTTATCTGATGTTTGCTATTAGGGAGGTGCCCCAATCCTCTACCGGATTCTCCCCCTTTGAGTTACTGTATGGGAGACACCCAAGAGGGCTGTTGGATATTGCCAAGGAAACTTGGGAAAGTGAGAGTTCTCCCCACAGGAGTGTGATTGAGCATGTCGCCCTGATGCAAGACCGAATTGCACAGGTAATACCCATCGTGAAGGAACATTTGGCCCAAGCGCAGTTAGCACAGCAGAGAGTGTACAACCGTGGAGCCAAGACCCGTACCTTTTCCCCGGGGGATAGGATACTGGTACTTGTCCCTACGGTTGAAAGTAAATTCCTTGCCAAATGGCAAGGCCCCTACGAGATAATGGAAAAAGTGAGCGAAGTGAATTACAAGGTCAGACAACCAGGAAGGCGAAAGCCCGAACAGATCTATCACGTTAATCTGTTGAAAGCCTGGAGGGATAGAGAGTCCCTAGTCGCAGACACTTGGTCACCAGCTCAAACTGGTTGCGTGATTCCTGAGGTTGGAATAGCAGCCACCTTGTCACAACCCCAACAACAGGAGGTTAAGGAGTTTGTGCTTCGCAACAAGGAGGTATTCTCTGAGCTGCCGGGACAAACATCTGGGGTAGAGCATGACATCATTACCCCGCCCGGTGAAAGGGTGAAGTTAAAACCCTATCGGATCCCAGAGGCCCGACGGGAGGCAATACGGGAGGAAGTACAGAAAATGCTGAACTTAGGGGTGATAGAGGAGTCCCAAAGTGATTGGTCTAGTCCCATCGTGTTGGTGCCTAAACCGGATGGGAGCTGGCGATTTTGTAACGATTTTCGTCAGTTGAACAAAGTTACAAAATTTGACACCTACCCCATGCCACGTATAGATGAGTTGATCGACCGGCTGGGAACAGCCCGATACATGACGACTCTTGACCTCACAAAAGGGTATTGGCAAATCCCCCTGGCCAAGTCGGCCAAAGAGAAAACCGCATTTGTAACCCCAGACGGGGCGTTCCAATATAAAAGAATGCCGTTCGGGTTACAGAATGCGCCGGCCACATTCCAGCGGAAAATGGACCAGATGCTGAGGCCCCATCGGAAGTATGCTGCGGCTTACCTGGATGACGTAATTGTCCATAGCACAGATTGGGCCTCACATCTGCCAAAAGTGCAAGCAGTCCTGGACTCTGTTCGGGAAGCTGGGTTTACGGCTAACCCCAAGAAGTGTACCATTGGGCAGGAGGAGGCCAAATATCTTGGGTACACCATTGGGAGGGGAGTAATAAAACCCCAACTCAACAAAGTCGAGGCCATCCAGAGTTGGCCACGTCCCAACAGCAAGAAGCAGGTACGAGCCTTTCTGGGAATCGCTGGGTATTATCGGCGATTCATTCCCCACTTTGCTTCTAAGGCTGTGCCCCTAACCAACCTGACGAAGGGGAAAGGGTCGGTCATGATTAAATGGACCCCCGAGGCTGAGGCAGCATTCCAATTCTTGAAACAAGCCTTATGTAGCCAGCCAGTGTTGTACTCACCCGACTTCTCTAAAGACTTTGTCGTACAAAGTGATGCGTCAGATGTGGGGTTAGGAGCAGTATTGTCCCAGGTCTGGAACGGGGAAGAGCACCCAGTCATTTACCTCAGCAGGAAGTTGAAGTCCCATGAGGTAAATTACGCCACCGTTGAAAAGGAGTGTTTAGCGGTGAAGTGGGCTCTAGATTCCCTTCGGTACTACCTGCTAGGTAGGCACTTTGACATGGTTACGGATCACGCTCCGTTAAAGTGGATGGCTCAAAACAAGGAAACAAATAGAAGAGTGAATAGGTGGTTCCTGGCCCTCCAGGAATTCAACTTCACAGTAAAGCATCGCCCTGGCGTTCAAATGGGGAATGTGGATGCTTTGTCTCGAGTACATGAATGCCTGATTGCTGGTGTTCCAACCCCGAGGTTAAAACAAGAGGGGGGGGTATGTGACAGCAGGAAGGTAAAGTCACCTGGTTGCATCCAGGGGGGTAGATATATTTCGCCCAGATTCAGGCTTTACGCCGACTTATACAACTAGGTGGAGAGTTGTATAAGGCTAGTGGGCTCATGGATGACTCATACCTCTAGGGAAAGTGTGGGGCGTCGTGCAGACAGGGAGTTGATGAGACCAGCTGAAGCTTGTCAGCTCATTTAGGCCTCTATAAGAACTCCCAGCTTCATTAGATGTTAGCTCATGCCTGGACCCAGACCTGTGTGGACTGTCTAGGGAGAGTGAACCCCTGTGCGGTGAGACAAAGCCTGTGTGGCTATTTGCTTGGACATTTAAAACCAGGGACTTAGGGACTAGGACAGCACTAGGCTGATCCCAGTTGTTAGTTAGGAAACCTGTATGTTTAGTCAGAGGTCAAGTTGACCAGGATTTATTTTGTTTATGTTTCTTTTGCTTTGCTGTGTTTTGTCACTGTAAATAGAAAATAAACCGCACCTTTTTGATTTTGAAAACCACAACCTCCGTTTGCTGGGCCTGTTTTGTGTGGGGAGCCCATCCCGGGGGTCACACACACCCGCTGCCGAGCTAACCCCCTCACAATATATATATATATATATATATATATACAGTATATATATATATATATATATATATATATATTATGATAGAAGAAATACATGCATACAACCATTTGTTTTGGAAGGCTTTGCACTGGTTAATGAGTTAAAAAAACTATGCAAATCAGTAGTTATTTTTTGGGTGGTAATTAGAAAGTAAAAATCCCCCCTGCCCCAACCCCCCCCCCCCCCCAACCATTGGTGTTCAGTGGAAGTAAAAAAAAAGTAAACTCGGCAATCATGAATAGTCTCAAGCAATAGTTCCCTTCCTTAACTAATCATTAGTTCTCCTGCTCCCCTAATCATTGTTACAGTTTAGCGCAAGCACCTAAATTTAAGTTGAATGGTAGAAAAATTTAAATATCCTACATTCAAAATGTTAAGCTGCCTACATGTATAAAAAACTGATTGTACCTAAATATATAGTACAGTACAATTGTACTAAAAGTTTTGGATCATACTTTAAATAAAAAGTAAAGTATATACAGTATTATTATTATATGTGTGAGCTAACATAAAATGTAATGTATTCCTAAAAATTTAATGAGATTGTATGAAACAGGAAATGGAAATCTTTTTCATTATATGAAAGCATGTTGATCGCAAGATACTTTTTTTTATTTTTGCATCATTCATATATCTCTACAATAATATTATACCATGAATAATCTGCTTATTAGATTGGTTGAATAATGCCGCGTACACACGTCTGTTTTTCCTGTCATGCAAAAAAACAAAGTTTTTCTCGACTTGATTCATTGTGCTTCCTCTCAAGCCTGCCTTGCATACACACCTTAAGGGAAAAAAATGCTTGAGCAAAGCGCCATGACATACAACACGTATGACAGCACTATAAAGGAGACGTTCAGTTCGAATGGCGCCACCCTTTGGGACGCTTTTGCTAATTTCGTGTTACCGCGTGTTAGTAAAAGTTTGGTGAGAGAAGATTTGCGCTTTTCAGTCTTCGTGCTTTTAAGATCGTTTTCTGGAGTTCAGTTTGTGCTTTTGGATTCGTATCTGTCTTTCAGTGCTTGTAGTCAGTTCGTATCTGTTTATTCAGTGCGTTCCTGTTTTTAAGGTCGTTTTTCATAGGCCTTGCTGTTTTTCAGTGCGTTCTTTTAGTTAGTTTCTGACCAGCCGACCGTTTTCTAGCCATGTTGCGGCTACGTACTCGTCGTAGAGTTCGTGCTGAGGTTGGTGTGGGGGTTCTTGCTTTATCCCGACTCCAGTCCATGAACAGGGTGAGGAGGAGTTCATGGACCAAGAATTGGTTGCTCCAGCGGGACCAATTCTCTCACATGCCTTTGTTGCGGGAGATCCAAGAGAATAATCCTGAGGACTACAGGAATTTTCTCTGGATGCCGGACCCCGTTTTTAAGCATTTGTTGGCTTTGGTGTCCCCCTATATCACCAGGCAGGACACCGTTATGCGGGAAGCCATCACTGCTGAGCAGAGGCTAGTCGCCACGTTGTGCTACCTGGCGACTGGGAGAAGCCTGCAGGACCTCAAGTTCTCAACAGGCATCTCCCCCCAGGCTCTGGGGATCATTATACCAGACACCTGTTCTGCCATCATTCAAGTTTTGCAGGAGGACTATATTAAGGTAAGTTTTCTCCTTTAACATCACATTCTATGTATTTAATGCTTACTAATGTATTTTATTTCTTTCATCAGTCCCTAATTACCATGATTGTAATATGCTGTGAATGTCCCCTTTGTCCCCATGCATGCTGTAAGCTTTTAATGCTCCTTTTTTGGCCTACATGCATATTTCCCCTAACTAACCTCTCCAGCATGCTATCCAGGGCCCAAACACACCTAGCCTAGTCACTTCCCAATGTATTTTGTCTGCTCCATTATAGTGCTTTACCCTATACGCCCCCTAAAAATGTCTGCAAATTGTTATTTTTTCATAAAATTCAGACAGAGTGCTACAGCCTTGATTTGTGAGGTCCCCAACTCATCTACAACCCCCCCCCATAAAAATTAATTAAATGGCCCATCAGAGGGGGTGAGGAATCTGATAAGTGACAGTGATAATCTGATAATTGAAAAGAGATTTTTTTGTCTTAAAATACTCATTAAAAAAATGTTATACTGATGTTGGCCAAGAATGATTTTGTATAATTTGCTTGCAATGTTTATGTATGAAAGTATTAATTACATTTTTATTGTTTAACTCCACAGTTCCCTTCTATGCCACAGGAATGGCAGAATGTGGCATCTCAGTTTGCCCAGCGGTGGAACTTACCAACTGTGGAGGGGCCATCGACGGCAAGCATGTCCAGGTCGTGCCACCACCCCATTCGGGATCCTTTTATTTCAATTACAAAGGGTTCCACAGTATGTCATGATGGCGGCCAACTACGAATTTCTATACGTGGACGTGGGGAAAATTGGACGGATGTCTGATGGCGGAGTATTTGCACAGACTGAGTTCACCCAATGGCTCCTATCTGATGACCTGGCATTGCCACCTGCGGCAGAGAATGTGGAGGGACTCCCATTAGTTTTTGTCGCGGGTTTGAGGCGTTTGCGCTGGGTCCCCATCTTATGAGGCCATTTCCTCAAAGGACCCTCACCCCTAAGAGGAGGGTGTTTAATTACAGGCTGGCCAGAGCCAGAAGGGTGGTGGAAAATGCCGCTTCCGCCTGTTCATGACCTCCATCCACCTGGCGGAGTACAAATGGAACCAAGTGGTTATGACATGTTGTGTTCTTCACAATTTCTTAAGAGTACATTCCCAGAATTATCTTAGTTCTGTTGGGCATGAGGCCACAATACAGGACCCAAATCCTTTGTTGGCCCTGGAAGCTGGCCGTCCAGGCTTGACCCCCAAAGCGGCCGTGATGTGCGGTAACAATATCTTTAACATTTTACGGGTAGGGGGCTATTGATATGCCTGATGAACCTTAAAATGTTATTTGAATAAACAAATATTTTCAGCTGAAAACATCTTTTTTTTTTTTTTTGCGTTTCTTTTATCTTTCTCCTAGGTTCTCCTAGTGCACTTGTAGTGCCATGTGTATTTTCCTTTAGTAAATACCCATCATTGTCAGTGTAAACACCAAAAAAATTTTTTCCTATTTTGGGCAACATTGATATAAGAAGCCACACATTGTTGAGTACAAAAGCTTTTTACTATTTGCACATTTTAAATGTGCGTTTTAACCACTTTCCCATAATTTTGGCCTTGACAAGAATAGGCTTTTTATACGGCCCATGCTTGGCATCATAATCCTCCCTCCTCAAAATGGCGACCATCTCCAACATCTCCTCGAATGTCATGTTGGTTGCCTTATGTCTCCGGGATCGGGTCGTTGGTTCCTCCTGAATTTCATCCTCTGTTGAGATAATCTCAGCCACCTGTGTCTCTGCCATGTTGTGTAGCACTACGACGAGCGAGAAGGGGCGGGGAAAGTACTAAAACGAATGTCAGGGGCGGGGAAAACGTACAGAGTTTCACGCATGCGCAGTGTATATAAAGCTAATATGCATGTGTCGTAACTACGTTCATTGTGCGGAAGAAGGAGTAAGCAACGAACGTGATAACGAAGGTACTTAACATTTTTTCGAATTTTGAATCATCAGTGGATGAGATTGTGGCCTATATATGGTGATAAAGATTATTAGAAGTGTCTTGACTGACACTAGTATTTTTGTCTTGTTTTTGACTTGCAGATATCATGCAGGCTTTCAAAACTCCAGAATTCATGGGGGAGTTCCTGGACAGGTGGAAGGAACTTCCTGTTCTCTGGCAAACCAAAAAAAACTAAATAAAAATAAAGTAGCCAGGAAGGCAGCACTGGAGACCCTGCTTGAATTTGTCAAGACACAGATCCCACAGCAACCATCAAAGATGTGAACAGCAAAATTGTGACCATTAGGGGCACATATAGTACTCAGCGCAATATGGTCCTGAAATGCCAGAGGTCAGGAACTGCAGCAGAGGAAGTATATAAACCCAGTCTGTGGTACTATAGCAAATTAAGCTTTCTTGATGACCATCTGGAAGTCAGGGATTCTCTTCAACCATTCACCCCAGACGTCTCTCCAGCCTTCCCTGCAGCCAACCCTCCAGCCTTCCCTGCAGCCAACTCTCCAGCCTTCCCTGCAACCCAGCTCTGCCTTCTTCGGAGGAACAACCTGAGGTCCTGGAGGAGCCGGATTTGGACATATGGAGCCCGGTATAATATTGAGCTAAAGATTTCTTGTACTAAAAGTAATGATGTAAAATAGATGTTACTATTGCTAACTATTTAATGCTTGAACAAAAAGTGTTTTACACATCAATAGACAGTAGTGGCCAAAAATGATGGGGACAAGAATGAAAAATGCAGGGGTCAGAATGATTGTCTTTTCTATTTATTAGCATTCAATTTGCAACTGTCATGAGGTTAAAAATGTGTATAATTGATGAAGCAAAAAATATAACTAACTATGTCCTTTTTTTATACACAGGCAGAGCTGAGCCAGGAGGAGGGTGAAGTTATGGACCAGAAGGAGGCAGGGCCCAGTGGCACACAGGAGGAGGCAGGCCCCAGTGGCACACAGGAGGAGGCCAGGGCCAGCACAAGAACCCAGATGCCTCCCCTCCAAATTCAAAGAAGAATGCCCAGGAGGGTTAGGCAGGTGGAGGAGGAAACACGTGCCTTTATTAGAGAGGCTACTGCGGCCCTCAGAGAGCCCCCCTCAGTTGAAGAGGGCTACGCCGCAGTACTGGCACACAAATTAGCCAGAATGGACATTAAGCAACGGCTCTTTAGTGAAAACCTAATGTTGAAGGTCATCAACAGTGGGTTTATGGGCGAGCTAACCCAATACACAGACCTTGCGGAGGTTGCCCCTCCTCCTCCTGCCACAACCTCTCCTCCTGAGACACAGCCTCCGAAGAAGCGGTTAACGAAGGCTGCAGAGAAGGCTGCAGAGACGGCTGCAGAGAAGGCTACAAGGAAGAGAAAGAAGTAATGGCCTTGCTTCTGGATGGTCTAACAGAAGGCACAGGCTGTTCTAGTACCACATACTGGGGACATATATCTCACTCACCTGCTGCTGTTCCTGACCTCTGGTAGTCTAGGACAAGATTGTGCTCCTAATCTATATTGTGCTTTTTATAATCCCTATTTTGCTGTTCTATTATTTGATGTTTGCTGTGGGGTCCAAAGGATGCACAAATTCAAGCAGGGTCTCCAGTGCTGCCTTCCCCTTTAATTTGTTATGTGCCAGAATAAATGTTTTTTTGATTTAACAGTAAATACTTGACCATGTGTTTTTATTAAAAAAGGAGATTTTGCTAGTGAGTAGGCAGGGACATTTAAAAAATAAATTTTAAAATTAACAAGGGACACCAACCTCCTTGAGGGGAAATAATCCTAATTTATAATGTTGTTGTGGTAACTTGACACACAAAATAAATAAAATGAATCAGTCTAAAATATTATAAAATTAATAACCAAAAATTAAGATCTTCATTAAGATATTAAAAATTAATTACAAATTTATTATGGAGATCTGGCTTTCCAAAACAAAAGATTATTCATGAGATCCCGAAAAATAATAAATAAAGAAGTTTGTCATAACTCTGTGTGAATATCAGCAGCAAAAGAAGTTCATTATTGTAGCATTATAAAGAATAAAATAATGTGCTGCATTAAATGATGCAATAATTTACAGTGTGACGAATGTGCTATCTCCATTACAAACGCTAGTTTTACCAGAACGAGCGCTCCCATCTCATACTTGATTCTGAGTATGCACGTTTTTTTTACCCTCGGAAAAGCATACACACGCCCGTTTTTCGCGACGAGAAAAAGAACGACGTGAAAAACGACGAGAAAAAATAGAGCAGGTTCTAATTCTTTTGCGGACATTTTTCACGTTGTTAAAAATGCTACGGAGCATACACACGACCGGTTTTCACGACCAATACAAAAAATGGCAGTTTTCTCATCATGAAAAACGGTCACGTGTACATGTTATTAGATTTTGACTAACTCACTGTGCAAAGAGCTAATAAAAACAGTTCTTAGTTTTCCAATCATTGTGCCATGCAACCTGAATTTATTGAGTGCCCTGGATTGTAAGAGACCTCACATACATTTTTATTTTCATACAATCACCTGTAATATTAATAGATTGTATAATCTGATTGTAGCATGTGTGTCCAGCTTTACTTCTCTCTAAAGTTCCCATAGGTGTGATTCATGAGATCAGAAGAGTATGAAGAGTCACAAACGGAGGAAAGGAGGGAGGAGTTGAAGAGTTATAAGGTAGAGCTCAATGCTGTGTTCTAAAGAGATCTTTATCTGTTTATTCCCAATGTATTGGCCTTTTTGTGAGTCTCTTTTGATTAAGGGTGTCTATTTAAAATAGCACCTGAAAGCTATGGTTCTACAACAGAACAGTTTTGCCTGTCCACTCCAAAGGTGGCCAAAAAATTCATATTTTTTTTAGCTGGACTAGGCAAAGATCTAATGTCTATGGTACTTGCAGACACTGCCAGCTGAGACTCTTCTGGGAAATAGAGATCTGTCAGTCAAGAAAGAGGCGACAGTTCATGTCAAGTGAGTGGGTAGGCTTGCCAGATCAGCGAAAACGTTGTTACCTGGTGCCTCTTATGCCTCGTATACACGACCGGTTTTCCCGGCAGGAAAACTGCCATGAGAGCTTTTGGCCGGGAATCCAGGCCATGTGTATGCTCCATCGCAGTTTTCCCAACAGGAAAACCGCCGGGAATCCCGGCGGGAAAAATGAGAACGTGTTCTCTTTTTTCCCGCCGGAATTCCCGGCGGTTTTTAACCCGGCAGTTTTCCTGTGGGAAACACTGTGGTGAAGCATACACATGGTCGGGTTTCCCGACCTAAGCTATCATGGCAGTTTTCCTGCCGGGAAACCCGGCCGTGTGTAGGGGGAAAAAGCTTTCCCCGCGGACTTTTTACCCCTGTGAAAACCGATCGTGTGTACTAGGCATGATACGCTAAAACCTGCACTTTTTTAATCTCAGCCCACTGCTGATTCTCTTCAACTGAAAAAAGCCCAGATGTGCTGCAACAAATATATCATAGTACATTTATCAGTATGTACCTAAGCCAGATGGCATAGATACATCAGGGAGGTTGGATTGTACCAGTATTGGCGACTAACCTCTATCTGCCTATACCCATAAATTGTGCCACTCTACAGCTTTTGTTGTATTGTGGAATTCGTTGTGTGGACTCCATACCTGTGGCCTTGCTAAAATGGCAGCCACTAGCTGGAGTCACTAGATGTGAAGGTCTATGGGGATGACTCATCGGAATCTGAAAAGCCAACTTTTAGAACGAGGGGGCCTTGAGATATCCATCTGTTCCTCTTATGTAAAGGAATATAGGGTATATAGTACCCTACCCCTTGTTACTCTTTAAAAAAAAAAAAAATGATAATAACCACAACACGAAAAAGCCCTTTATTGAAAAATAAGAAGAAGGCTCATAATGTAAATATAACGTCATGCACATTATCAAAGCAAAGAAAATCATGATGCGTGCCACTTAACAATGTTGATCTGCCATCAGGATGACCCGCTGGCAGCTCATGCCCTACTAATGCTGCCATGGTAAATGGCCAATCCCCAGTGTGCTGGAATATAAACAGCACTAGGGATCCTGTGTGATGTGATTAGTCAAATACGGCAAGGACCCCAAATCCTGGTTGCTTTGTTTACAAACAGAAATCAGCTTAGATCTATCATTTAGCGGCAGTAAAGTTACTGCCACTAAATGACAGATCCCCAGCCAATGTTTGTGAACATGCCCTTAAAAAAGGTTTGTTTCACATGCAGGTTTAGGGCATCCCTAAAGCATGTTATTTAAAGGATTTTTGTATTTTTAAATATTGCCCTGTAAGTTGCATGAAATGTCCCTCTCCACACCCAGTGGCATTTTTTTTAAAATGTGTTTGGGATTGGTCCATGTTTTCCACGGCAGTGCAGAGCTACCCATGCCCTTTTTTAATAAAAGCTTACACATTAGGTTTGAAAATGACAGAAAAAAACAAAATTGGCTCAAGACTATGGGGTTCAGCATTTTCCAAATTCCCCACAGGTTCTGGGAACGGGTATGGGAACCAAACTTGCGCAGTTCGCTCATCACTACTGTTGACATATTTTGTTAACTGTATATATTTTTACTTAGTGCAAACAGGAGCTCTCCTCCCTCTCTTTTCTACACATCTGATGTAACTGTCAACCATAGCAGGGACAGCTAACCCTTCATTCAGGAAGTTGGGTAAGGCCAAATTTAATATGCTTGCCTCCACTGGAGGTAACAAGAAGTTAGAACCATGTATGGTTACTGAAGGGACAGTATTACTTTACTAAAGGATATTTGTCACCAAATCGTCAAATTACTCTACTTCCGCTGGGTAAATCAGTCGGAGATAGGCTATTTGCTGTGCACATAATTTACCTGTAACAGCTCCATTGCTCTTTGTATGGTGTAATTCGGCACAAACTGTTACCCATTGGTTCACCATAGGGGTAACCCTATGATGAGTACACAGCTGCCGTGATTTTGTGCCATTTCACTGTATCCAATCCAGATTTACCTTAAGCCACAGTAGACATGTGCCTACAGGTGGCAAAGGAAAAGAGGTGGCTTTTCTTCGTACATACATTTTTTTCCGTCATCGGCAGAATTACAGTTGTCACATTATGTTAAACCAAGTTTGGACCAGTAAAACAAGAAAATGTTCTAGGCAAAAGTGTGATTTTAATAAAAAGTATTGTTTTGGGTGTCAAAGTTTGTGTTCCTACGGGCTCTCATAAGGGTAACCTGACACTGCCATCATATGTGCACCTCTCTACTTCTTCTAACTATCTACTAAGTAGGATACAGTATCAATTCTCTCTATGCAATGCCTGTTGCAAGATGTTCCCCAACCAGAAGGTAAATCTTTTCTTAGGTCTGTTTATTTACTGGTTTACACCTTCACCTCCTTTCAACATTAGGGAAATTCCAATCGCAGCTTTAAAAAAGATTTAAGGGCTTAAAGTGCAAGAACAGATTATGTTTGCTGAAAGATATGCCATTTCAATTTGCTAAAATGTTGCTTTTGTGTGTATGTGTGATCATGTAATGTGTCACATTGGAGAATTCTTCTGCTGGTGAGCCATGTGTGGTTTTTACAAAACAAGCTCTAGTGTGTGGGTGTTTTACTCATTGTTACGGAAGCTCTATTTATTTCAAGGTATCTAAGGCAAGGTCCCTCCTCACAAATTTGATTTGCTGCCACTGAAATTTGTGCATCACCCTTTCATTCTTTTTTTTTTTTAACACCACAGATGTATTTTTTGTTACACTGAACAAAATCTGACAAAAAATAAAAAGAGTAGAATCCCATTACTTTTTAAATAATTCACATGAAGACAAACACATGAAGCTTAATAAAAACCAAAGTTCATGTTATTTAGAATTTTTTTTTTTTATAGATGTTGAAGACCTCATACACACTATAAGATTTTCTGCAGATTTTTGTCTTCAGATTTACCAAAACCATATAGTATGAGGTCAAACCTTAATGCCGCATACACACGACCGTTTTTAATGACGAGAAAAATGTTTTTTTTTTTAAATAGTCATTAAAAATGATCGTGTGTGGGCTTTCCAGCATTTTTCCCAACAAGAAAAACGCAGAGAATCACGACGAGAAAAATTGGAACATGCTCTAATTTTTCACGTCGTTTTTTACATCGTCGTTTTTCTCGTCATGAAAAACGGCGTGTGTGGGCTTTAACGAAGTGAAAAAAAAACGCGCATGCTCAGAAGCAAGTTATGAGATGGGAGCGCTCGTTCTGGTAAAACTAGCGTTCGTAATGGAGATAGCACATTCGTCACACTGTAACGGACTGAAAAGCACGAGGCTGAAAAGCGTGAATCGTCGCTCAACAAACTTTACTAACATGAAGGGGGGCGCCATTCGAATGGAACTTGCCCTTTATAGTGCCGTCGTACGTGTTGGAGAGGTCACCGCGCTTTACTCAAACATTTTTTTCCACGATAGTGTGTAGGCAAGGCAGGCTTGAGAGGAAACACGAAAAAAATGACATTAAAAACGGTCGTGTATACGCGGCATTAGAGTTTCAATTTTTATGCAATCAGGCAGGTCCTTGCACTACATGGTTTTGGTAAATCTGAAGACAAAAATCTGCAGAAAATCTAATAGTGTGTATGGGGCTTAAATCAGAGCCTGCCAATTTATTGAAAACAATGCACTCCCAGTGTGGCTCATATCGTCCTATAGTTATTAGAGCCCAACTTCAATTAAAACTTTTTTATTGTCACTGTTAGGATGTAATGTCACAAAGAAAAATCCCATCTGTGACCCCTGTGATCCCGGCTCTAAACCTTCCTCGGTGTGCTACATTTTTGTTTATGCTGTGCAAGTCCTCATAGGGGTATCTGTTCTGTCTTTAAGTGAACTTGTGCTTTTAGCACCCGTCCTGCTTACTTAAATGATCATCTCATGATCATCTCTTGTCTGCGAGTGAGCAGAGCTGTAAGGGAACAAATGGAATGTGAATGTAAGATTCAAATGTAGCACACAGACCCTTTTTTCCTGCCTACCTTCACTTGCAGGGGTAAAGGCACACCATGCCACATGCCCGTATCCTCCCTGTATAAGAGGTTGAGCGGTGTTATTACAATTTTGGGTCCTGCAGCGAGTTACCTCCCTCCATTGGTTCTCGTCCCTAGAATGTAGGGAAAAGTCTATTCTTCCCCCGAAAGAAGGCCAATGTCCAGACAGTATTTAAACTCCAACAGATGGAGTTTATTTTCTTTGCTTGAAACAGACTTGGGAAAAGGTTGAAAATAGCGATGGGATTTAGTAAGGAAATAGCTTCAGGCACGCGGCACCCAGTCACCCCTCAAGCCTGAGTGGGTATTGCTCACCCAGATAGATCCCTCTCACAGTTCTAGCAGCCGGAGTAAAGCACGAACATGACACTTTAGTTTAAGTCCCCTTCACGAACAAGTTCAGGAGATCCTCTGCCACAGAATCCTTTAGTTCCTGAATTTAGAACTTCCTAATGCCTGTAGATTATAGAGATCATAGGTGCCAAAGGGGCACGCTACAGGAGCTATCTTGCAATTTACGAATCCTTCCCTCCATCGGACAGGTCCTCCCCCGGTTTCCTCTGTTTCAGAGCGGGCCACCCTCCCTCGGGTTCCCTGGGACTCAAGTGGTTGGTTTTTTAGACCCAGTTGAAGGTACTGGGCCTACCTGGAACTCCGTAGCCTCGGGCTAAAGGTGCCCGACACTCCTCGACCAGTTCACGCACCCCCCGACCAGCAGGGCCAAAGGGCACGACTTCGCCACCAGGGGTCCTCATTGGAATCCCCCCGGCACACCCTACCAAATCATGTCTGCCCTTTATGTACCCTCTCCCGGCATGCACAGCAGGCAGAACCCACCCACCGCATGGCAGCCGAGAGAGGACACCCAATCACATCGTAACGCCAACTGTGATGCTCCTCAAAACCTGGGCAACAGCGCCACCCACAGGTCAAGGAGAACTATACTCCACGCAACATTACAGCAGAGCAGAGTCCAAAATAAACAGAATTGGAGAACCTGAGCTAAACTATTGCTCAGGCTACCCTTAAATTTAAAGCATAGCGACCCCAATTTTGGGAGTCCGCTACACATACCCCCCTTGTAAAGCCACTGTCCCCAGTGGCTGTAAGAGATCAGGGAGATCCCTCAATCCTGAGTGAGTTCCGGTCTTTTCCAACTATGTACAGTAATTATGTTGAATTTGTGCCTGAACCAACTATTTGGGAATAGAGTAGGAAGAGAGAAGGAGAGCATGTAAAATATACATCACAGTTTGTATAAACATACAATATCGCAAATTACAATCCCACCCCTCCTAACATATCTACTCCATTCATTCTCCGGTAGAGTTGATCGCAGGTCACCTGCAGAGGGAGAGAAATTAAAAACACAACATACAATTCTACATCTCAAGATGGGCAGAAGAAAACCACTTCCCCGGAGAGAGATGATTATCCTCGGATATATATATATACACATGTAATTTTCACTGCTAAGCCTGGCCTCACTAAAATTTCGGCAAAACACCACCACCTAGTGGGCAACTTAAGTCTATACACTTCAATGCTGCGCGTGGGCATGCATGTATTTCACATGAACTCTTTATCTTGATCACAACGGTTTCTCACTTTGGCCCTGACTAAACTACCCCATAGTTCAGTAGAGAAGAAAAAAACTTCTTTCCTTTGCGGAGCTGAGGAGAGAGAGAGAGGAAAAAAACACTTCCCGATTCCTCAGTTGAGTAATTTCCCCTGCTGCAAAGGGTAAAGTCAAAAGTGAGTTCAGGGCAGGCTATTCCTGTGAAACTGAATAAAGAAAAGCACACACAAGTTCCATTTTACAAGTAGTACTGAGGATCCGGGAGAACAAGAGTCTTCCATTGTTTATCTAGGGTCTCTATAGAGTACACGGTATCCTCTTTCTCCTTGCACCAACTACCACACTATCTGCATGGATGTGCCGACCATAGCTCCACTCCTTACGGAATCCCTTATAACGATCTGCCATGATAACAGAACATTTTAGGTACCTGCAGCCTCTGTGCACTTCCAAATGATCCCAAATGAAGTCTGCGTACCACCGTTCCCTGTAGGCCTCGATTTCAAAGAGCAACTCTTTGGGAACGTAGGGTATTCCCACCCGTATTCCGCAGCAATTTTTCCTATTTAGGAGCCGCTGTAACCGGGCTAAAGGTGGCATGGTTGCCCGATCTCCTGCTCCAGGAAGAACGATAGCATCCGGGGACTTTGTTATTTGAACCGGCTACAACTGTGGCAAAGGCGGCTGCAACGGTGGACATCCCTCCGTAGCAGTAGGTACGGACAATGCAGGGGCAGGCAGAGCGGGTGTGGGTATGACTTTTTCCTTTGGGGCAGGGGCTTCCACTCTAGGTGTAGTTTCCCCAGAGTCCATTGGCGAGATCTCCCTAAGGCTGCGGGGTGAAGTCACTGGAACTTTGTCCCATCCCTTTTTAATATAGACCTCATCAATCTCGTAGTCATCCCCCACGTCGGACGATGATTCCAGATCAGAAGCTGCTGGCAGATAGTTTGTGGTGGACACAGACACACTGTCTCCAAAAATAGAATGTTTCTGCGGGCTGGCTGTCCACGCATCCCCAGTAGTGTGGGGTATGAGCTTCTTTCCCTTCCCTGGCAAACTCAATGTCACTGTTCCCCCAGCCTCCTTACCGTCCCCTGACGGGGATCTCCTGGAGGTCCCTCCGGTTCAGGCAGGCGCTGGGGCAGGCTTCGACCGTGGCCGCGGGAGGCCTTAACATAGCCCACCTTTCATTCGGCGGGCGGAATGGAGGTCTCGGTTGTGGCGGAGGCAGCATCCGCTCCGGTATCCGCCGATGGCTCTGCAGCAGCTGAGTCATCCATTGGCCACATCCGTGGCAGCCAATGCGGTGCGCATGGGCTCAACTGTGGGAGTACAGGTTTCTTCCTCGGAAGTGATGGCATCCATAGTGTAGTTGATCTGGTACACCCAGGGTTTCTCAATAGGTTGGTCCACTTCGAAGAAGAACTCTCCACAGGTTGCGCACCTTCCAAAAGGCTGTAGTTGCACCGCTAGTCCTTGGCATCTGGGACAGAGCATGCCCAGGGCCTCCACATCTCGGCAGACATAGAGAGCGAAGCGTCCCCTAGGCCTCAGCCGGATCCCTGTGTCCATCAGGGGGGCAGTGAGGGAAGAAATGTCCATGGTTGGGGGGATTTGGAATATCCGAGGTCCCGATGTAACAGAAGTCCATGCAGCAGCGGCCATCTTACTTCTCCTCCAATGATCCAGCTCGTACTGTCCCTTTGGCGCCAATGCGCCACGTGCAACACACAAGTTGGCGGGGGCTCCTCCCCCTTTTCCTTCGCTGCACGTAGCTCGCAGGCTTTTCTATGTTTGAGGCACGTCCCCAAACTACGCAGTTAGAAAAGTCCAGTACAGGCCTTTACCTCAATTTTTCACACAAATGACTCCGTTCAACTTTTCCCAAATGGACGATTTTTACAGAACCACGTCATACACGGGAAAATGGTAAAACTTCCAGGGGGGTAGCTGCAAAACATCCCCTCTCGAGCCCCCACGTGTAGCACACAGACCCTTTTTTCCTGCCTACCTTCACTTGCAGGGGTAAAGGCACACCATGCCACATGCCCGTATCCTCCCGGTATAAGAGGTTGAGCGGTGTTCTTACAATTTTGGGTCCTGCAGCGAGTTACCTCCCTCCATTGGTTCTCGTCCCTAGAATGTAGGGAAAAGTCTATTCTTCCCCCGAAAAGAAGGCCAATGTCCAGACAGAATTTAAACTCCAACAGATGAGTTTATTTTCTTTGCTTGAAATAGACTTGGGAAAAGGTTGAAAATAGCAATGGGATTTCGTAAGGAAATAGCTTCAGGCACGTGGCACCCAGTCACCCCATTCTCCATTCAAGCCTGAGTGGGTATTGCTCACCCGGATAGATCCCTCTCACAGTTCTAGCAGCCGGAGTGAAGCACGAACATGACACTTTAGTTTAAGTCCCCTTCACGGACAAGTTCAGGAGATCCTCTGCCACAGAATCCTTTAGTTCCTGAATTTAGAACTTCCTAACGCCTGTAGATTATAGAGACCATAGGTGCCAATGGGGCACGCTACAGGAGCTATCTTGCAACTCACGAATCCTTCCCTCTGATAGGCAACCAGGCCTCCCCGAGAACGTGACTTCCTTCACCTATCCATCGGACAGGTCCTCCCCCGGTTTCCTCTGTTTCAGAGCGGGTCACCCTCCCTCGGGTTCCCCGGGACTCCAGTGGTTGGTTTTGTAGACCCAGTTGAAGGTACTGGGCCTACCTGGAACTCTGTAGCCTTGGGCTAAAGGTGCCCGAGACTCCTCGACCAGTTCACGCACCCCCCGGCCAGCAGCGCCAAAGGGCACAACTTCGCCACCAGGGGTCCTCCTTGGAATCCCCCCGGCACACCCCACCTGATCATGGCGTCTGCCCTTTATGTACCCTCTCCCAGCATGCACAGCAGGCAGAAACCGCCCAGCCGAGAGAGGACACCCAATCACACTGTAACGCCACCTGTGATTCTCCTCAAAACCTGGGCAACAGCGTCACCCACAGGTCAAGAAGATCTATACTCCAGGCAACATTACAGCAGAGCAGAGTCCAAAATAAACAGAATTGGAGAACCTGAGCTAAACTATTGCTCAGGCTACCCTTAAATTTAAAGCATAGCGACCCTAATTTTTGGGGTCCGCTACATAAAGATGGGGGGTCATCCAAGCCAAATCCACAGATGAAATACATATACGGGTACAGTTTTACATGCCAAAAGATTTATATTTCACTCCATCTACAGTAGTCCTGAGTTGTACAAAGCCCTGTCAGACACCAGTCAGGTTGTTGACCTGAATTTTTTCTACTATATGTAAAGGTTAGAGCTAAATCACCTCCCTACTCCCAGCCTGTGACTGGACAGTAAAGTAGCAGAAGAAGCTTGATGAGCTCATCTCTTTCTCCTCTGTCTCCTCTTCTCAGCAAATTAGAACACCTGATTAGCTCCTAGCATCGCCCTTCCCTCTTCCAAACTGCTGCTGCTGTCTCAAAATGCTGCTATATATAGGATTACAGAAGGCGTATATTAAAGTGGAACTCTGGGAATTTCCTTAAAGCGGAGTGCCGCAGAAAAAAAAAATTAAAAGTCAGCAGCTACAAAAAGTGTAGCTGCTGACTTTCAATAATCAGACACTCACCTGACCCACGTCTCAGCGATGCGGGCAAATGAAGCCCCGTTCCTCTCCCCTCCTCTCCAAGGCACCAGCATTCTTACTGTGGGCGTCCGGCTGTGGCGTCACAGCCGGGCACGCATTGCGCATGCACGAGCCGCGCGCTGTGAATGGCCGGGCAATCTTCTGGGACCTGTGACGTGTCCCAGAAGATTGCAGGGGGGGAGAGGTGCACTTTCCCTCAAAGCCCCAGGAGGAAGTGAGAGCTGGATGCCTCTAAAAAGAGGGTATCTGCCCCCCCCCAAAAAAAGACATGCCAAATGTGGCATGTCAGGGGGTCACCATCACTTAAAGCGGAAGTTTTATTTTTGGGTGGAACTCCGCTTTAAGGTCCGGTTCATACCAGAACGCAGTGCGGGAAACCTTTCCCGAACTGTGTTCAAATGCATTGCTCTTGCAAACTACCTGTGGGTGCCAATGTAATGTTAATGACATCCCAAATGTGGATGCGTTTACGGCCACCAAATCACATGGTATCGCAGTACCATTCTAATGAATACACACATGGAAATCCTGATCCCAGTGTGAACCGGCCCTAAAGTGTAACTAAAGGTAAAACATAAAAAAATTTAGGAGTGGCGAAGGTTTAGACACTCAGTTATTCTCTATTGCTGTCTCTGAACCTGCTGGGGAGATCCACTCTCCCCATTTCACACCAGAGCAAAAGGTCAGGGTATATCATCCAATGCTGCACATGTTCTGATGACAACTGTCTAAGATGGGAATTTCCCTCCATTTAGGGGGAGTTCTCATCTAATGTCTCCAAAACAGGAAGTGCACGTGCAGGGCAATCTCTCCAGTGGGAAAGCAAAAAATAAATAAATAAACTGTCAGGGGGTTTATCCCTAACTTGCTGTATTCAAAACAAAAACAAAAAAGAAAATTTTTTGCAAACACATTAAGCCAAATTCAGGTACTAGTTACAATCAAAAACATATTAAAAAGCCCATCTCTGGGTAACTGTGCCCACACTGCAATGGTTAATTGCTTGTTTCGGTCCAGGGGAACAACTGCTCCTCCCTGCAGCTAGACTGGTCCCTACAGTGTCTTCCTCCTGCACTCCAGGCATCTAGGGTCCTGCCATCAGCAAGACCAGAGCAGGTTCCATAGTCCTGCAATGGACTTGTTGATGCTGAGGGACAGTCCAGCAGCAGAGTGCGGGGTTGCGCCATCTTCAGAGGAAGTGGAGGAACAGGTAAGTAAAAATGTTTCTGAGTATTGGGTGGGGAAGCTTGTTTAAAAATTCTGGCACAATCCCCTAGGTGAGGTCAAAATTGTAGAGAAGGCATTTCCCAAGACTCAAAAGTATTTCCCAAGGGAAATGGGAATGGGAAATGCTAAAATTGTTTCTCTTCTCCACTAAACAAAATGGGCAATTAAAGTGGAATTCCAGCTTAACACTAGCAATTCTTAAAATTCCCTACCCCCATCCTATAACACCTATGCTTACTAACCTATGTAATAAAGATCTGTATAATTACCTATTTTCAGCTCTCTCTGGTCTGGTTACGTGATCCCATGTGTCAGCCAGCGGGGGCTGCATGGGAGAGGAGAGAGGGATCCCACAATGACTAGTAACTCCTGAAGTGGTGACGTCACCCATAGGTTTCAATGGCTCCATCTGCTACTGGCGGCTTGGTGCCAGATGCTACTTTAAACCTTCAAAAGTCTAGTGGCATCCATGCCATGATGGGTTAAGGATGTTTGGTGGCAAAAGGACCTACTCAATATAAGGTGGGTAGTCATAAAGTTACAGCTGATTGATGTATATTTTTTTTAGATCATAAAAAGCATATTTTTTTTTTACATTTCTACAGAATATACAGTACAACGTGAGGCAACAAACTGCATGGAGCTCAAAGTACAGCTTTTATGAAAGGGACCCCTAAGTATCAGGTACAGTGCACATTTTTATGATTGTTTGTTTGTAGACGTGTGTTGTCTTCATTTTATGTATTTAATTTGTTGCCTCCTCTGTAACACAGCAGTCACTCTCCGTTATTGCTAAACTTAACTGAGACTGCAGAGATGCCAAGTTTGTGAAGGTGCCAGGATATATATGAGTTCATGTGAGATTTGGCAGACATCAATCACAGCTACGCTCCTCTGACACGGGAGCCAGCCAAAAGAGAGGCAAGCCGGAGACGGTAATGCTTCATTATGCTGCTTTCAGCACAAATTGACAAAACAGGAGTCAAGAAACTATAATAAAATATTGGGAAACATATGAAAACATGAATAATTTCAGCAGTACTAGGCAGTATACACAAGGGGATGTACGCAATCTACAGAGTTGATGGCAAATGCCGCAGTCCACATTTATTTTATTGTGACGGGGTGAAAAGCGAAACAAGCATTTTGCTAAATGCTTGAGTATATTGAGCTGTAAATAATGAATGGCTTACTAACTTTTACAAAACGAATGCAGCCAAAGTTAAATGATCATCTGTTATTTCTTCCTGTTATATAGCTACTGATTACTTTTAAGGTTTATTTTATTTTTGACAAATACTGCTTCCCCAAAGAAGGCATTTTTGGCATTGACAACTTGGCACTGTTTTCTTTGGCATAGGGATGCTTTCCATCCCAAGCTTGGTACAGAAACACCCAATCATTTTGGCAAGATGGTGGTAAGTAAAAATTAGAGGGAGTTAACTCAGGGGTCTATTTAAAAAAAAAAAAAAAAAAAAAACTTTGCATAGCCATTTGTCCAGTGAATTTTTATTGTCAGATGGGGATGTTTAGCTCATGTGGTAAATGGATTTGTAGTAAGTCCATGCAAGTCAGAAACTGTAGTTAAGGGCTTGCCGACCCACTTTTATTAGGCAAAATGAAAAAGAAGTTCAATACGCTGGTTGACCATTTGAGGATTTTAGTTACACATAGCAAAAACGTAACAGAAAATGACACCTGGCTCTCTTTTAAGCAAAACTGGTCTCTGGTTTGTCATACCTGGCTCTCTGGGTTTCCCTATCTTACCCAACCATTAGCTACAGCCCCTCACTCCTGGCCCCTTGTTATGGGTCTTCCTGTCATCTCCGGCTCTCTCACTTTCTTGAGACTTTCTGACTCCCTCCAGTCCCCTGGACTACGCTAGTCACCTCAGCTTTCTCAGCCTCCCCAGTTTTGCACAGGAGGCCTGTGGACAGGGAATCCCCCAAACATAGGGTGCAGTCTCTGGCAGGAAGTCTCTCTTGGCTGGAGCATACAGATCTCTCCTGACAGGTCTCTGTTTTCAAAATGGGAGCCCTGTGTTATGGTAAGACCTGGCTTATAATGAACCTGCACACCTGTGCACTCATACGGCTTACAGGTCTCCAGTAAGACCTGGGCACAGGATTGACAGCTCCATTTCACTCCAGAGGCAATTTGAAGCCTTCAAGTTCCAGGCCCTGATCCAGTATCGCAAAACCCTGAAAAAGCTGTAAAGCTGTACAAATAGTGTTTTCCGCTCATAACAAATACTTCAGAGCTTCTCAAACTGTAACTTTGAGAATCGTCTGTTATTTCTATATCCATTTCCAAAGTAGCAGGGCCTAGCACTGTCCAGTATGTATATTCGTTACTACTATTACTACACACATGTGTCTCTGTAATCAAAGATAAAATATAACAATTCTAGAGAGTGCTAGAGGGAATTAACAAATAAAAGTAACCATAATGTATAACTTCCTGGGCTCTTGGACATACTAAGGGAGTATAAATTCCTCAGCTTCTGAAACAAAGTGAGCGGCCATCCTCTGTCAGTAGTGATGAGCCGAACACCCCCGGGTCCGGTTCGCACCAGAACCCGCGAACGGACCGAAAGTTCGCACGAACTTTAGAACCCTATTAAATACAATGGATGCGAACGTTCGAAATCTAAAGTGCTAATTATAACGACTATTATGAATGTTATTGTCCTAAAAAGGGTTTGGGAACCCGGGTTCTGCACCAGGGGACATGTATCAATCCAAAAAAAAGTTTTAAAAACGGACGTTTTTCGGGAGCAGTCATTTTAATGATGCATAAAGTGAAAAACAAAAAAGTCAAATATTCCTTTAAATATCGTACCTGGGGGGTGTCTAAAGTATGCATGTGAAGTGCCACGTGTTTCCCGTGTTTAGAACTGTCCCTGCACAAAATTACATTTCTAAAGGAAAAAAAGCCATTTAAAACTGCTTGCGGCTTTAATGTAATGTCTGGTCCCGGTAATATGGATGAAAATCTTTAAGAAAAATGGCATAGCTACCCCATCACAGCCCCCCCCCCCCTACCCCAGCCCATTACCAGCCCCTTTGGGTCTTGTATGGATATTAAGGGGAACCCCGCACACAAAATAAAAAAGGCCCTATATACTCTGAACAGCCATATACAGGCGGTGCATACAAGACAGGGACTGTAGGTTTGTTCTTATGTAGAATCTGTTTGTAATTTTGAACAGGTACATTGTTTAAGTGTAGCTCCAGCCAAAAAATCTATTTTTAAGCTTTTTGGAAAACATAGGGAAGGGTTATCACCCCTGTAACATTTGTTTTGCTGTCTGTGCAGTGTGCACCTGTTCAGAACAGTTCACCTCACTTTCCGTCCTAATGACAAATGTTTTTTGAACATTTGGGGTTTTTATTGAAACAAGAATTGGTGATAAAGCATCAGTGGAGAGGAGACACTTTTTTCCCCATATTAACTCATAAGCCCTGTACACACGATCGGTTTAACCGATGAAAACCGTCCGATGGATTGTTTTCATCAGACAAACCGATGGTGTATGGGACCCATCGGTCTTTTTTCCATCGGTTTTAAAAAATAGAACATGTTTTAAATTTTTCCGCTGGATAAAAAACCGATCGAAAACTCAGATCGTCTATGGGCAAGTCCATCGGATAAAAAACCCACGCATGCTCAGAATCAAGTCGACGCATGCTCAGAAGCATTGAACTTCATTTTTCTCGGTCATCAGAGTGTTTTACGTCACCGCGTTTGGAACGGTCGGTTTTTTGACTGATGGTGTGTAGGCAAGACTGATGATAGTCAGCTTCATCGGATTTCCGATGGACAAAACCATCGGATTAGAATCCATAGGATATCCGATCGTGTGTACGAGGCTTTACAGGAGAGAATTTGCCTTCCTAGGGGTAGATTTCCTCTCACTTCCTGTTGTATCCTTCCGTTTGCAAGGAGGAGTCGTTTGTAAGTTGGATGTTTGAAAGTAGGGGCCTGCCGTATATACTCAGCTGAAATTTGCCCCTTACATGTTGGTGTTGCCACAACACTGTGAGCCCTCACAGTTACTCTTGGTGGGCGCAGGAATGGGCCCTGCTGTGAATTATTAGATCAAGAATTGTAATTGCATGCCCCTGTTGAACAGGGGCTGAAAAATTTGGGCCTTTGGTGGTGGTGGTGGTGGTGTTGACACAACACTGTAAGGCCTCACAGTTACTCTTGGTGGGCGCAGGAATGGGCCCTGCTGTGAATTATTAGATCAAGAATTGTAATTACATGCCCCTGTTAAACAGGGGCAGAAAAATTGGGCCTTAGGCACTGGTGCCACAACACTGCAACCCCTCACAGATACTGTACTTGGAGCACAGCAATGAGCCCTGTTGCAAAGTATTGCATCAAAAATTGTAATTACACGCCCCTGCTAAACAGGGGCTGAAAAATTGGGCCTTAGCCACTGGTGCTGGTGCCACGACACTGCAACCTCTCCCAGATACTCTAGTTGGAGTGCAGGAATGAGCCCTGCTGCAAAGCATTGCATAACATTTTTTAATTATATGCCCCTGTTAAACAGGGGCTGAAAAATTGGGCCTTAGCCACTGGTGCTGGTGCCACGACACTGCAACCTCTCCCAGATACTCTAGTTGGAGTGCAGGAATGAGCCCTGCTGCAAAGCATTGCATAATTTTTTTTAATTATATGCCCCTGTTAAACAGGGGCTGAAAAATTGGGCCTTAGCCACTGGTGGCGGCACCCAGAAACAAAAATGTTCTTCCAAGCTATCATCATCAATCTGATCATTGAGGAGGAGGAGGATAGTCAGTCAACATAACAGGACAGTCTCTCAGCATCAGCATCAGTCTTGAAGGGATGTGACATTTGAAAATAAATTAGTCTGTTATATCAGCTTCAGGTGTTTGGTAGCTGGTGGTGATCCAAGACTGGTTCATCTTTATGAAGGTCAGTCGATCAACCGAGTCGGTGGACAGGCGCACCCTGTGATCCGTGACAAATCCTCCAGCAACACTGAATGTGCGTTCTGAAAGAACACTGGATGCAGGACAGGCCAGTAGCTCAATTGCATACTGTGCAAGCTCTGGCCAGTGATCCATCCTCAAGACCCAGTAAGCCAGAGGATTTTCGGTGGGGAAGGTGTCCAAGTCTGACCTTGCCCCTAGGTATTCCTGCACCATGTATATCAGACGCTGGCGATGGTTGCTGGAACCGATCATACCTTGGGGCTGCGGACTAAAGAATTGTCTGAACGCATCGGTCAGACGGCCACCTTCCCCACCGCTCCTTCTTTGACTGACAGAAGCCTTAGCAACTTGTTGTTCATGGACCAGGAGTTTGTAACCTCCCAGTCTCTGGGAACGCGTTGCACAGACCTTTCTGCAAGGCCTCCCGGAGTTGTCTCATCCTCTGCTCCCTCTGCGACGGTAAGATTAGGTCCGCAACCTTACCCTTGTACCGTGGATCAAGGAGAGTGGCCAGCCAGTAATGGTCCCTCTCCTTGATCTGAAGAATACGAGGATCCTTCCGCAGACTTTGCAGGATCAGGGAGGCCATGCAGCATAGGTTAGCTGAGGCATTCGGTCCTGAGTCCTCTGGGTCACTAAGGACGACATGATCCACAGCCACCTCCTCCCAGCCACGTACAAGTCCACTGGTTTCTTGGGACTGTAAATCATCCCTAAAAGACTGCTGCTGATGATGCTGAGTGCCAGGCACCTCCTCCTCCTCCTCCGCGATGGGTGGGACAGAAGGAACACTGTCTGGGTAAAGGGGGCCTTGAGAGGCAAGGAAGTCCTCCTCTTCCTGCCTCTGTTCTGCCTCAAGTGCCCTGTCCATTATTCCACGCAGCGTATGTTCCAAAAGGTGGACAAGAGGCACAGTGTCACTAATGCATGCACTGTCACTGCTCACCATCCTCGTGGCCTCCTCAAATGGTGCCAGGACAGTGCATGCATCCCTGATCATGCCCCACTGGCGTGGTGAAAAAAAACAGAGCTCCCCTGACCCTGTCCTGGTGCCGTAGTCGCACAGGTACTCATTGATGGCCCTCTGCTGCATGTGCAGCCGCTGCAGCATGGCCAACGTTGAGTTCAACATGGTGGGTATGTCACATATAAGGCGGTTATTGGGCAGATTCAACTCCTTTTGCAGCTCAGCCAGGCGAGCACTGGCATTATAAGATCTGCGGAAATGCACACAGACTTTCCTGGCCTGCCTCAGGACATCCTGTAAGCCCGGGTACCTGCCCAAGAACCGCTGCACCACCAGGTTAAGGACGTGAGCCACACAGGGCACATGGGTCAGTTGTCCCTGTCGGAGAGTGGAGAGGAGGTTGGTGCCATTGTCGCAAACTACCATTCCTGGCTTAAGCTGGCGTGGCGTCAACCACCTCTTGGCCTGCCCCTGCAGAGCAGACAGAACCTCTGCCCCAGTGTGGCTCCTGTCCCCCAAACACACCAGCACAAGCACGGCATGGCATCTTTTTGCCTGCGTACTTGCGTAGCCTCTTGAACGCCTACGGAGCACCGCTGGTTCCGAGGTCAAAGCACAGGAAGAGGCCATGGAGGAAGAAGAAGAGGAGGGGGTGGAGGAGAGAGGTGTGTCACAACCAGTAGTAGCATTTTGGAGGCATGGCGGTGGAACAACCTCCAACACTACTGCACCTTGTCCTGCATCCTTCCCAGCTGCCAAAAGAGTGACCCAATGGGCCGTGAAAGAAAGGTAACGTCCCTGTCCATGCCTGCTGGACCATGAGTCAGTGGTAATATGCACCTTACCACTGACCGCCCTGTCCAGCGAGGCCAAGACATTGCCTTCCACATGCAGGTAGAGAGCCGGAATCGCCTTCCGTGAGAAAAAGTGGCATTTGGGAACCTGCCACTGAGGAACCGCACATTGCACAAACTCACGGAAGGGGGCCGAGTCTACCAACTGAAAAGGCAGCAGTTGAAGCGCTAGCAATTTAGCCAAGCTAGCATTCAACCGCTGGGCAATTGGATGGCTGGGAGTGAACTTCTTTCGACGGTCCAGCAGCTGGGGCAGGGAAATTTGCCTGCTAGAATCGGACGTCGATGTACTGCTAGCAGAGTGCTAGCAGAGTGCCCGCAAGTACTTGGCTGTGACACACCTAATTCTACACCTTCATTCCTCTCAGTGCAGGTTTCAGAGAGGACTGAAGGTATAGTGGGGTTGGAGATCCCAGCTGATGCGGTGCAAGGAGAGGTCCGTTCTTTGGTGTGAGTCTTTAAGGTAGGCTTGCCAACGAGCTGCATGGCAGGTCAACATATGTCTGGTCAAGCATGTGGTGCCCAAGCGGGTGATGTTTTGGCCACGCGATATACGCTTGAGACATGTGTTGCAAACAGCAGCTGTGCGATCTGATGCACTCGACTCAAAAAAGGCCCACACCAAAGAACTTTTTGAATAACGGGCAGAGGCAGAGGCAGCGCCCTGCACAGGCGGAGCTCTGCGGTGTGATTCCGTCTGTGTGCTGCCCTTACGCTGGCCCCCCGAGGGCATCCTGCCTCGTTGGAGATGTGCCTCCTCCTCATCCTCCTCCTCCTCCTCCTCTCTCCTATTAGGCACCCACGTGGAGTCAGTGACCTCATCATCCCCTCCCTCCTCATCACTGGAGCCAATCTGGCAGTATGCTGCAGCTGCTGGAACATGACTGCCAGATTGGTGTTCTTCTTGAGCATCCCCTCTCTCTGCTCTCACGCTACTGCCTTCCTCTAGCTGGGTATCATCATCAGACCCTTCAAAACGCTGGGCATCCTCCTGGAGCATGTACCCAACACTGTGCTCAAACAGTTCGGGGGAGTCCTCAGGAGGACATGGTTGGTCTAGGGAAGGAGTGACTGATGATGACATTGATACCAGGGAAGAGGACGCTTTGGCAGCTGCTTTGCCAGTACCCTGAGCCTGGGTGAGAGAGGATGAGGAGGATGAGGAGGGCTTGGTCATCCACTCTACCAAGTCTTCAGCATGATGCGGCTCAACACGTCCAGCTGACAAAAAGGACAAGCGTGTCCCATGGCCACGTGCTGATTGCGATGCACCGCGTCCATGACCAGCACTGTTGTCTCTAGACACAGAGCCTGCTTACCCTCTTTTATTGGCTCCTGACTGTCTGCCTCTCCTTGTTTGCCTTCCAGACATTCTAATGGCCTGCAGGGAAATGGGAAAACCAGCAATAAGGCCTAGCTTCAGGAGTATATTTTGCAGGAATCACACTACGCCTGCTGTAAGTGCTGCAAATGCCTGTTGGTGTAACACACCAGGAAAACGCAGCAATACAGGCTAACTTCAGGTGTAATATGATCAGGAGGCACACTCCACCCGCTGTAAGTGCTGCAAATGCCTGTTGGTGTAACACACCAGGAAAAAGCAGCAATACAGGCTAACTTCGGGTGTAATATGATCAGGAGGCACACTCCGCCCGCTGTAAGTGCTGCAAATGCCTGTTGGTGTAACACACCAGGAAAAAGCAGCAATACAGGCTAACTTCAGGTGTAATATGATCAGGAGGCACACTCTGCCCGCTGTAAGTGCTGCAAATGCCTGTTGGTGTAACACACCAGGAAAAAGCAGCAATACAGGCTAACTTCAGGTGTAATATGATCAGGAGGCACACTCCGCCCGCTGTAAGTGCTGCAAATGCCTGTTGGTGTAACACACCAGGAAAAAGCAGCAATACAGGCTAACTTCAGGTGTAATATTATCAGGAGGCACACTCCGCTTGCTGTAAGTGCTACGAATGCCTGTTGGTGTAACACACCAGGAAAACGCAGCAATACAGGCTAACTTCAGGTGTATAAGGTGCAGGAGGCTTAGCAACAATGACACTGACACTGTCCCCTGCCTATCCTTCTCTCTCCCTGCACACAAGGTTTATCAAAGTATATGACACTGACACTCTCCCTACCTATCCTTCTCTCTCCCTGCACACAAGGTTTAGCAAAGAATATGACACTGACACTGTTCCCTGCCTATCCTTCTCTCTCCCTGCACACAAGGTTTAGCAAAGTATGTGACACTGACACTGTCCCCTGCCTATCCTTCTCTCTCCCTGCACACAAGGTTTAGCAAAGAATATGACACTGACACTCTCCCTGCCTATCCTTCTCTCTCCCTACACACAAGTTTGAGGTACAAATAGCACTGACACTGTCCCTGCCTATGTAACTCTTTCCCTGCGCCGGAACACACTACACAAGGCCGCCGCGCTGGCGGCCTTTTATAGTGTGGGGCGTGCTAAACCCCCTGAGCTATAATTGGCCACAGGCAACCTGCCTGTGGCCAATTATGGCTCTCCTAGCTGCCGGCGCTGTGATTGGCCAGGCATGCGGGGTCACAGTGCATGCTTGGCCAATCACAGCGCCGGGATTGCACTGCGATGGCGCAGTGTATTGTGGGCCGTTCGCGTCACTCGAATTTGGCGCGAACGGCCCAAATCGTTCGATGTTCGCCGAACGGTCGAACAGCCAATGTTCGAGTCGAACTTATGTTCGACTCGAACACCGAGCTCATCCCTATCTGTCAGTATCATCAGCCGGGCCACCTCACGATTGCTACCAGAATACTGCAATTCCAGTAGGGTTGTTCTTTGTCTTTGGATCTATCCAACTGTTCACCTGTGTTACCAGAGCTACTTTAGACTTTCCTGAGAGGAATGCTGTTTATAATTGCAAGTAGCTACATTCTGAACCATTACTTAAAGAGGGATTCCACCCGCGATTTTATTTTTTATTAAGTCAGCAGCTACAAACACTGTAGGTGCTGACTTTTAATAAGGACACTTACCTGTCCTACTCACCCGCGATGTCAGCCCCCCCGAGGCCGATCTATCAATCCTGGCAGCTCCCGGGGCCGCCATCCTCAGTAAGGGAAACAGGCAGTGAAGCCGTGCGGCTTCGCTGCCCGTTTCCTACTGCGCATGCGCGAGACGCGCTGCGCTTTGTGAATGGGCCAGCTGCTCTCTGAGATACACACAGTTCCCAGAAGGCAACGCACCCCATTCACCAGAAGACACTGCGAGTAGGATGGAGGAAGAAGACCAGCCGCGGACGATGAAGAGGCAGATTAGGGACTTCCGCATAGCAACCGCTATTTCTGGTAAGTAAATTTTTTTTTGGGTAAAAAAAAAAATTCAGGGTGGAACTCCACTTTAAGTAGTCATTCTCAGCTTGACTCTGTGTTGCTATAGTCTTCTGGAGGCTATGCTATGCAGCCACATGTTACCCTGATTGAGTCACAGAAACATTTCAGTGAATGATTCCAAACGAACCCGGACCTCTCTAGCCAGTGGCATTTTGAAGTAATTAATTCTCAAAGACCCACAAAGGTCATCAAAAAGACTAAGGCCCTGTTCACACTACTCGTAGCAGGAATGAGCATTTCAGCTCGGTATTTTTAAAGCATGCGGATTCGTGTGACATGCATGGGGCAGCCCATTTACTTGAAAAGGCTGCCCCATGCCTGTTTGTCACCCAAAAGAAGCTCCTGCTCATTTTTGGGTGACAAGCGTCACACAATTTTTGCAGGTGTGTTTTGGGGTGCCATTTAGAATGAATGCCACCCAAACAGCATTCCAAATAGTGAAATGTTATTGGGGCCTAAAGTCTTAAACATCTGCTGTATGTTTACATTAGAGGGTTGGCAGGCTGCCAAGATTCTTTTTGAATAGAAAGTAAGTGGTAAGAATCTAAGATTTCAGTGTCTCTTGTAAAATAAGAAGATTAATTTATCCACAATGTCTGCAGCTACAGAGGTAAATGAGGAATTGTTTTAAAGTTCTTTTCATTTCAATAATATTTATTGGTTTTCAAAAGAATACATATTGTAACGAACACAGGCAGGTGGTACATTTGCCCATAAGAAGAATAGACAACAACAGATACTAAGAACATAACAATGCACAGAAAACTATAATGCAGAACTTGCTATGTGGTTAAACCAATTAAACCAAGCAGACTAATCCTTTTCTGCCTTGAGCAATTTACCTCCGGTCGAAGATAGTATAAGTTCATAGCCAATGTGGATGTGGGTTAGAGTTATCACTTTACTAAGGAGAGGTGGGACAGTATCTTTCCAGTGTCTAACTATAGCTAATCTAGCTGCCAGTAAGACGTGTGTGAGTGTCTTAAAGTGGTTGTAAAAGGCAGAAGGTTTTTTATCTTAATGCATTAAGATAAAAAGCCTTCTGTGTGCAGCAGACCCCCTCATACTTACCTGAGCCTCATCTAGATCCAGCGATGTTGTAGGATTGTCTCGGCTGCCAGGGACTCCCCTCCTCACTGGCTGAGACATTAGCATGGCACCATTGGCTCCCGCTGCTGTCAATCAAAGTCAGTCAGCAAATTAAAGAGAGAAAAGGGGTGCGGCAGGGGCAGGGCAGGGCTGTGGCTCCGTGTCTGAATGGACACAGGGAGCTGTGTCTTGGATCAGGTGCCCCCATAGCAAGCTGCACTCAACAGGGGCCAGGAGAGCCGAAGAGGGACCAGAGAAGAGGAGGGTCTGGCCTGCTCTGTGCAAAGTCACTGCACAGAGCAGGTAAGTATAACATGTTTGCTATTTTTAACTGAAAAAAAACAAGACTTTACAATCACTTTAAGGAGATGATGTGAATATTTGTCAATGCCCAAGTTTAAAAGTGCTAGTTGGGGAGTTAGAGAACAAGGGAAAATAGCAATTTTGTCAATAAGTTGGGAAATGTCGAACCAAAAGGAAGTTAATTTGGGGCAACCCCAAAGCAAATGAAAAAGGTTCCCTGGAGCATGCCCTCCAGAAATTAGGAGAGGAAGATGTATTCCATGTATGCACCTGAGTTGAAGTTAGATACCATCTGAGGCCTATTTTGCGGGAAAGTTACAATAGATTAGTAGAGCGAGTGTGTTTAAAGGTGGCTCCTATAGCTGCTAGCCACTGGGATTTCTCAAATGTTTGATCTAGGTCCTTTTCCCATTTTACCATGGGAAAAAGTTTGCTAAAGGCTGATTTATCTTAAAGGATATCATAGAATAAAGTGATGCTGGGTTGCTGTTGGTTAAGTAATGACATGCTAAACCTGATATTGGTTTATAATAATGGGAATTGCATAGCAGGCAGTGTGTTATTTGCAAGTATTTAAAATACTCTAAGGAAGGTAACAAGCATTCAGTTTGGAGGGTGGTAAAGGGTTTGAGGAGGTTGTGAATATACAAATCGGAAATTTTGGAGATTCCCTTGAGCTTCCATGAGCTGAGGGAGAAATTGGGTATGAGTTGGCATAGTAATTCTAGGGGGGAGTGTTGGTTTAACAGGAGATGGTCCTGGTGGGACATTATGGCATAAGTGATACAAAGCTGAGGCTAATGCTACTATTGTTGGAGACATGTGGGCATTGTGCAGTTTGGGAGAGGATTGGCTATGGAGCCAAGAGAGGAGATCCTGCTCCGGTACTTGGGAGGAAGTTGTGCCAGGATAATCGCTAAGTAATAATCTTTAGTGTTCACATATCCTGTCCCTCCTACTTTCTTATGTTTGACTAACTTGTCGCAGGAGCATCTTGGTTTTCTGTGTTTCCAAACATATTGACCTATTACGGATTGGATAGTGCTAAAAAAGTTTGTAGGTAAGGGAATGGGTAGGGTGCGGAAAACATATAGTAATGGGGGCAGTTTTAACATTTTAAATGCTGCTACCCGGCCTGACCAGGAAATCATAGTTCTGGCTAGCGCTTCTAATTCTTTTTTGGGAGAAGTAGAAGGGGGGCGTAGTTAGCTTAATATAGTGAGGAGACTTGCCTTGCCTAGCTGTATACCTAGGTATGTAATAGAGTTTGTGGCCCAGAGAAAGAGGTATTGGAGTTGTAATGTGGTTTGAAAGAAGGGAGTATTCCCAGATCAAGAATGGACGATTTGGTGGTGTTCACGCTATAGTAAGATATGACACTAAAATTGGACAACACTTGTTGGACTGCTGCCAGAGAAGGAGTCAGGTTTGTAAGGATTAAAATTTATTTTATTTTTTTTGCTCCGTTGGGCCAATGAGTAAGCCTGCTATGTCGATGTTGGATCTGATGGTTTCAGCTAGGGGTTCAATTAATAAGTTACAAATCAGAGGGGAAAGAGGGCACCCCTGTCTCCTGCCGTTCAAGATATTAAACGGATTAAAGAGCATTGCGGAATGATAAACTCGGTGATAGATCTGAATTTCTCCAGGGTTTTAGTTAAGGAGGGGAATTGGGTGGAAGTTTTGGGGAATAGTGGGCTCCTTCCCTGGCTTTGGTACAGTAATAAATAAAGCATTTAACATTTCTTCAGGGAAAGAGGCAGAGGCAGCAGAAGCATTGAAAATTTTAGAGAGAGGTTCTAATAAAACATTTTTTAATTGTTTAAAATAATACCCTACAAATCCGTCTGGACTGGGAGATTTTTTGTTTGGTAGAGCATATATAGCTTAACTGATTTCCATGGTTTCAAAAGGGAGGTTAAGACGTTCCAATTGAGTAGGGGTCAGGGAGGGTAAGTGGATCGCATCTAGAGAAGATTTAATGTTTTCAGGGTCAGGAGGTGGAGAGGAAGGGTCTTCTTTTAAGTTGGAAAGGGTACTGTAGTAGGTACTAAATGCATCAGCTATGTCCTGTGGGTTGATGGAACAAAAAGGGATATGGGATTTTAGACAATGGCCCTTAAGTTGTAGAGACATAAATTTACCAGCTTTATTCCCGGATGAGTAAAAGGACATTTTTAAGCGTTTCTGCAGCTTTTCAAAATTTTCCCAGAAAGAGCGTTCTAATATTAAGCCTAAAGTGACCAATATTTGACTTTAAGTTTGGATGGGGTTTGCTTTTTGACCCCCTCACCATCCCCCACACCCTTTACCACAATGTTGTCATATATTCAATTTTTTCATCTTTTTTCTACCTCACAACAGATATGATGATTGTGCATCTGCCCATGATGAGCGAGTAGAGCTCGCGAAACGCGTAGGGCTCACCTGATGCCCCTTTCCATCTGATCTACCAAGTATCTGTGCCACTGCACTTGACTCATTATATATGCCAACATTATATGTACCTCACATGAGCTCATGTACTTTTTACATTGTGTGCAATTAACTGTACTGGTCCACCTGTACATTTACTTTTTATCATTGTCATATGGATGTATTGTTTGTTTTTTATCTATGTTCTGTACTTTTGCTGTACATCATGGCCACTATGCCTGGCAACACACACTTATTGTTGTCTCCTCCTTTGGTGTACAGACAAATCTGTTACGAATAAAATAGATTACATCACAATTCCTCCTTGTTTACATGTGCCTATCTCTTCCACCTCATATAAAGTCCCAGGGCGTTTCTCTTTTGTTTTGGTTCTTATAGGGATGGAGATGGTTGAGCAGCTGTAGCAGTTCCTATTTCCTTTTTCTTGTATGTATCGGGTGGTAGACACCCATTTAGCCCCTAATAGGTCTCCTACAGCTTTGGCCATGTTTGCATTTTTTATTGGTAGTACAGTCATTTTTGGCCAGTTGCATTCATATATTGCCACTGGGGGCACTCTCTGGGACAACTGTCCTCTCCTCCCGGTTTCCACAGGCGCTGGCACGCCTCGGTTCTGGTTCGGGGGTTGCGTTGCGTGAAAGGGAGGTTTCACTGACCTCCTGCTGTCCCCGCCCATCCTTCGGGATGGGCGGGGCCACCCACGCAACGGCATCATGTCTTTTTTTGCGCCCGCTGATGCGGCGTCTCTGCCGCTGCGGGCTGTGTGGGACATCCTGGATGTGATGAAATCAGCGCCCCTATGACGCTGGTGTGCGCACATCCGCACATGATGTTGGGGGCGGAGCTATCGGACTCGCCTCATGTTCATATCTGGATGGCTGTGCGGCTGGACCTGCATTTGCGGTCTTTCAATCTGGCGTGCTGGACACCTCTCCATGGCTGTGTCTCCCTTTAGACTTCTGCAACAAGGTAGCTTTACCACTCATGACTGTTCCAGTCATATTGGGTTTTTCATTTACATTATATTTTTTACCCTCCCTCACACATGCGCATTGTATCCACACTGTTGTGGATTATATTAGTACTACACTCGGTTTGCCAATAACACCATGGTTCCACAGTAGTGATGAGCCGAACACCCCCGGGTTCGGTTCGCACCAGAACCCGCGAACGGACCGAAAGTTCGAACGAACATTAGAACCCTATTAAATACAATGGATGCGAACGTTCGAATTCTAAAGTGCTAATTATAACAACTATTATGCATGTTATTGTCCTAAAAAGGGTTTGGGAACCCGGGTTCTGCACCAGGGGACATGTATCAATGCAAAAATAAGTTTTAAAAACGGTCGTTTTCCGGGAGCAGTCATTTTAATGATGCATAAAGTGAAAAAAAAAAAGTCAAATATTCCTTTAAATATCGTACCTGGGGGGTGTCTAAAGTATGCCTGTGAAGTGCCACGTGTTTCCCGTGTTTAGAACTGTCCCTGCACAAAATGACACTTCTAAAGGAAAAAAAAGCCATTTAAAACTGCTTGCGGCTTTAATGTAATGTCTGGTCCCGGTAATATGGATGAAAATCTTTAAGAAAAATGGCATAGCTACCCCATGACCCCCCCCCCTACCCCAGCCCATTACCAGCCCCTTTGGGTCTTGTATGGATATTAAGGGGAACCCCGCACATAAAATAAAAAAGGCCCTATATACTCTGAACAGCCGTATACAGGCGGTGCATACAAGACAGGGACTGTAGGTTTGTTCTTATGTAGAATCTGTTTGTAATTTTGAACAGGTACATTGTTGAAGTGTAGCTCCAGACCAAAAATCTATTTTTAAACTTTTTGGAAAACATAGGTAAGGGTTATCACCCCTGTAACATTTGTTTTGCTGTCTGTGCCCCTGTTCAGAACATTTCACCTCACTTTCCGTCCTAATGACAACTGTTTTTGAAATGTGGTGTTTTTCTTGAAACAAGGATTGCTGATAAAGCATCAGTACAGAGGAGACACCTTTCTCCCATATTTATTCTTACAGGAGAGAATTTTCCTTCCTAGTGGTAGATTTCCTCTCACTTCCTGTTGTCTTCTTGCGTTTGCAAGTAGGAGTCGTTTGTAAGTTGGATGTTTGAAAGTAGGGACCTGCCGTATATACTCTGCAGAAATAGGCCCCTTAGTTGTTGGTGTTGGCACAACACTGTAAGCACTCACAGTTACTCTTGGTTGGTGCTGGAACGCCCTGCTGTCAACTATTATATCAGGAATTTTAATTACATATAATTGTTGAACAGTGGTAGTAAAAATTGGGCCTTTGATGGTGGTGCTGGTGCCACAACACTGTAAGCCCTGACAGTTACTCTTGGTGGGTGCAGCAATGGGCCCTGCTGTGAATTATTAGATCAAGAATTGTAATTACATGCCCCTGTTGAACAGGGGCTGAAAAATTGGGCCTTAGGCACTGGTGGCACAACACTGCAACCCTTCACAGATACTGTACTTGGAGCACAGCAATGAGCCCTGTTGCAAAGTATTGCTTCAAAAATTGTAATGACACGCCCCTGTTAAACAGGGGCTGAAAAATTGGGCCTTAGGCACTGGTGGCACAACACTGCAACTCCTCACAGATACTGTACTTGGAGCACAGCAATGAGCCCTGTTGCAAAGTATTGCTTCAAAAATTGTAATTACACGCCACTGTTAAACAGGGGCTGAAAAATTGGGCGTTAGGCACTGGTGGCGGCACCCATAAACAAAAATGATCTTCCAAGCTATCATCATCAATCGTATCATTGAGGACTCGGAGGAGGAGGATAGCCAGTCAACATAACAGCACAGGCACTCAGCATCAGCATCAGTCTTGAAGGGATGTGACATTTTAAAATCAATTAGTCTGTTATATCAGCATCAGGTGTGTGGTAGCTGGTGGTGATCCAAGACTGGTTCATCTTGATGAAAGTCAGTCGATCAACCGAGTCGGTGGACAGGCGCACCCTGTGATCCGTGACAAATCCTCCAGCAGCACTGAATGTGCGTTCCGAAAGAACGCTGGATGCAGGACAGGCCAGTAGCTCAATTGCATACTGTGCAAGCTCTGGCCAGTGATCCATCCTCAAGACCCAGTAAGCCAGAGGATTTTCGGTGGGGAAGGTGTCCAAGTCTGACCTTGCCCCTAGATATTCCTGCACCATGTTTATCAGACGCTGGCGATGGTTGCTGGAACCGATCATACTTTGGGGCTGCGGACTAAAGAATTGTCTGAACGCATCGGTCAGACGGCCACCTTCCCCACCGCTCCTTCTTTGACTGGCCGAAGCCTCAGCAACTCGTTGTCCAGGACCAGGAGTTTGCAACCTCCCAGTCTCTGGGAACGCGTTGCACAGACCTTTCTGCAAGGCCTCCCGGAGTTGTCTCATCCTCTGCTCCCTCTGCGACGGTAACATAAGGTCCGCAACCTTACCCTTGTACCGTGGATCAAGGAGAGTGGCCAGCCAGTAATGGTCCCTCTCCTTGATCCGAAGAATACGAGGATCCTTCCGCAGACTTTGCAGGATCAGGGAGGCCATGCAGCGTAGGTTTGCTGAGGCATTCGCTCCGGAGTCCTCTGGGTCACTAAGGACGACATGATCCGCAGCCACCTCCTCCCAGCCACGTACAAGTCCACTGGTTTCTTGGGACTGTAAATCATCCCTAAAAGACTGCTGCTGATGATGCTGAGTGCCAGCCTCCACCTCCATGCTGACACAATCCTCCTCCTCCTCCTCCTCCTCCTCCTCCTCCTCTTCCTGTGCGATGGGTGGGACAGAAGGAACACTGTCTGGGTAAAGGGGGCCTTGAGAGGCAAGGAAGTCCTCCTCTTCCTGCCTCTGTTCTGCCTCAAGTGCCCTGTCCATTATTCCACGCAGCGTGTGCTCCAACAGGTGGACAAGAGGTACAGTGTCACTGATGCATGCACTGTCACTGCTCACCATCCTCGTGGCCTCCTCAAATGGTGCCAGGACAGTGCATGCATCCCTGATCATGCCCCACTGGCGTGGAGAAAAAAAACCAAGCTCCCCTGACCCTGTCCTGGTGCCGTAGTCGCACAGGTACTCATTGATGGCCCTCTGCTGCGTGTGCAGCCGCTGCAGCATGGCCAACGTTGAGTTCCACCTGGTGGGCATGTCACATATAAGGCGGTTCTTGGGCAGGTTCAACTCCTTTTGCAGCTCAGCCAGGCGAGCACTGGCATTATAAGATCTGCGGAAATGCACACAGACTTTCCTGGCCTGCCTCAGGACATCCTGTAAGCCCGGGTACCTGCCCAAGAACCGCTGCACCACCAGGTTAAGGACGTGAGCCACACAGGGCACATGGGTCAGTTGTCCCTGTCGGAGGGCGGAGAGGAGGTTGGTGCCATTGTCGCAAACCACCATTCCTGGCTTAAGCTGGCGTGGCGTCAACCACCTCTCGGCCTGGCCCTGCAGAGCAGACAGGACCTCTGCCCCAGTGTGGCTTCTGTCCCCCAAACACACCAGCGCAAGCACGGCATGGCATCTTTTTGCCTGCGTACTTGCGTAGCCCCGTGAACGGCTACGGAGCACCGCTGGTTCATAGGACAAACCACAGGAAGAGGCCATGGAGGAAGAAGAAGAGGAGGGGGTGGAGGAGAGAGGTGTGTCACAACCAGTAGTAGCATTTTGGAGGCGTGGCGGTGGGACAACCTCCAACACTACTGCACCTTGTCCTGAATCCTTCCCAGCTGCCAAAAGAGTGACCCAATGGGCCGTGAAAGAAAGGTAACGTCCCTGTCCATGCCTGCTGGACCATGAGTCAGCGGTAATATGCACCTTACCGCTGACCGCCCTGTCCAGCGAGGCCAAGACATTGCCTTCCACATGCCGGTAGAGAGCCGGAATAGCCTTCCGTGAGAAAAAGTGGCGTTTGGGAACCTGCCACTGAGGAACCGCACATTGCACAAACTCACGGAAGGGGGCCGAGTCTACCAACTGAAAAGGCAGCAGTTGAAGCGCTAGCAATTTAGCCAAGCTAGCATTCAACCGCTGGGCATGTGGATGGCTGGGAGTGAACTTCTTTCGACGGTCCAGCAGCTGGGGCAGGGAAATTTGCCTGCTAGAATCGGACGTCGGTGTACTGCTAGCAGAGTGGGCGCAAGTACTTGGCTGTGACACACCTAATTCTACACCTTCATTCCTCTCAGTGCATGTTTCAGAGAGGACTGAAGTTATAGTGGGGTTGGAGATCCCAGCTGATGCGGTGCAAGGAGAGGTCCGCTTTGTTCTTTGGTGTGGGTCTTTGAGGTAGGCTTGCCAACGAGCTGCATGGCAGGTCAACATATGTCTGGTCAGGCATGTGGTACCCAAGCGGCTGATGTTTTGGCCACGCGATATACGCTTGAGACATATGTTGCAAACAGCAGCTGTGCGATCTGATGCACTAGCCTCAAAAAAGGCCCACACCAAAGAACTTTTTGAATGACGGGCAGAGGCAGCGCCCTGCACAGGCGGAGCTCTGCGGTGTGATTCCGTCGGTGTACTGCCCTTACGCTGGCCACCAAAGGGCATCCTGCCTCGTTGGAGATGTGCCTCCTCCTCATCCTCCTCCTCCTCCTCTCTCCTATTAGGCACCCACGTGGAGTCATTGACCTCATCATCCCCTCCCTCCTCATCACTGGAGCCAATCTGGCAGTATGCTGCAGCTGCTGGAACATGACTGCCAGATTGGTGTCCTTCTTGAGCATCCCCTCTGTCTGCTCTCACGCTACTGCCTTCCTCTAGCTGGGTTTCATCATCAGACCCTTCGAAACGCTGGGCATCCTCCTGGAGCATGTACCCAACACTGTGCTGAAACAGTTCGGGGGACTCCTCAGGAGGAGGACATGGTGGGTCTAGGGAAGGAGTGACTGATGATTTGTCTGACATTGATACCAGGGAAGACGACGCTTTGGCAGCTGCTTTTCCAGTACCCTGAGCCTGGGTGAGAGAGGATGAGGAGGAGGAGGAGGGCTTGGTCATCCACTCTACCAAGTCTTCGGCATGATGTGGCTCAACATGTCCAGCTGCCGAAAAGAAGGACAAGCGTGTCCCATGGCCATGTGCTGATGACAATGCACCGCGTCCACGACCAGCACTGTTGCCCCCAGACACAGAGCCTGCTTGCCCTCTTGTATTGCCTCCTGACTGTCTGCCTCTCCTTGTTTGCCTTCCAGACATTCTAATAGATGGCCTGCAGGGAGATGGGAAAAAAGCAATAAGGGCTACCTTCAGGTGTCCTTCTCTGTCCCTTGAAACAAGGACTTTCACAGTGAAAGAAACTGACACTGTCCCTACCTAGAGTTTTCTATCCCTAGAATAAATGTTTTTTTTAATCACAATATAGCACAAGGACAATTCACTCAATGTCTCTCCAGGTCCCTGGAAACAAGGACTTGCAGAGTGAAAGAAACTGACACTGTCCCTACCTAGAGTTTTCTGTCCCTAGAATAAATGTTTTTTTTAAGCACAATATAGCACAAGGAAAATTAACTCACTGTCCTTACAGGTCCCTGGAAACAAGGACTTGCAGAGTGAAAGAAACTGACACTGTCCCTACCTAGAGTTTTCTGTCCCTAGAATAAATGTTTTTTTTAAGCACAATATAGCACAAGGACAATTAACTCACTGTCCTTACAGGTCCCTGGAAACAAGGACTTGCAGAGTGAAAAAAAAAAAACACTCTCCCTACCTAGAGTTTTCTGTCCCTAGAAAAAATGTTTTTTTTAAGCACAATATAGCACAAGGACAATTAACTCACTGTCCTTACAGGTCCCTGGAAACAAGGACTTGCAGAGTGAAAGAAAAAAAACACTCTCCCTACCTACAGTTTTCTGTCCCTAGAAAAAATGTTTTTTTTAATCACAATATAGCACAAGGAAAATTAACTCACTGTCCTTACAGGTCCCTGGAAACAAGGACTTGCAGAGTGAAAGAAAAAAAACACTCTCCCTACCTACAGTTTTCTGTCCCTAGAAAAAATGTTTTTTTTAATCACAATATAGCACAAGGAAAATTAACTCACTGTCCTTACAGGTCCCTGGAAACAAGGACTTGCAGAGTGAAAGAAACTGACACTGTCCCTACCTAGAGTTTTCTGTCCCTAGAATAAATGTTTTTTTTAATCACAATATAGCACAAGGACAATTCACTCAATGTCTCTCCAGGTCCCTGGAAACAAGGACTTGCAGAGTGAAAGAAACTGACACTGTCCCTACCTAGAGTTTTCTGTCCCTAGAATAAATGTTTTTTTTAAGCACAATATAGCACAAGGACAATTAACTCACTGTCCTTACAGGTCCCTGGAAACAAGGACTTGCAGAGTGAAAGAAAAAAAACACTCTCCCTACCTACAGTTTTCTGTCCCTAGAAAAAATGTTTTTTTTAATCACAATATAGCACAAGGAAAATTAACTCACTGTCCTTACAGGTCCCTGGAAACAAGGACTTGCAGAGTGAAAGAAACTGACACTGTCCCTACCTAGAGTTTTCTGTCCCTAGAATAAATGTTTTTTTTAATCACAATATAGCACAAGGAAAATTAACTCACTGTCCTTACAGGTCCCTGGAAACAAGGACTTGCAGAGTGAAAGAAACTGACACTGTCCCTACCTAGAGTTTTCTGTCCCTAGAATAAATGTTTTTTTTAAGCACAATATAGCACAAGGACAATTAACTCACTGTCCTTACAGGTCCCTGGAAACAAGGACTTGCAGAGTGAAAGAAAAAAAACACTCTCCCTACCTACAGTTTTCTGTCCCTAGAAAAAATGTTTTTTTTAATCACAATATAGCACAAGGAAAATTAACTCACTGTCCTTACAGGTCCCTGGAAACAAGGACTTGCAGAGTGAAAGAAACTGACACTGTCCCTACCTAGAGTTTTCTGTCCCTAGAATAAATGTTTTTTTTAATCACAATATAGCACAAGGACAATTCACTCAATGTCTCTCCAGGTCCCTGGAAACAAGGACTTGCAGAGTGAAAGAAACTGACACTGTCCCTACCTAGAGTTTTCTGTCCCTAGAATAAATGTTTTTTTTAAGCACAATATAGCACAAGGACAATTAACTCACTGTCCTTACAGGTCCCTGGAAACAAGGACTTGCAGAGTGAAAGAAAAAAAACACTCTCCCTACCTACAGTTTTCTGTCCCTAGAAAAAATGTTTTTTTTAATCACAATATAGCACAAGGAAAATTAACTCACTGTCCTTACAGGTCCCTGGAAACAAGGACTTGCAGAGTGAAAGAAACTGACACTGTCCCTACCTAGAGTTTTCTGTCCCTAGAATAAATGTTTTTTTTAATCACAATATAGCACAAGGAAAATTAACTCACTGTCCTTACAGGTCCCTGGAAACAAGGACTTGCAGAGTGAAAGAAACTGACACTGTCCCTACCTAGAGTTTTCTGTCCCTAGAATAAATGTTTTTTTTAAGCACAATATAGCACAAGGACAATTAACTCACTGTCCTTACAGGTCCCTGGAAACAAGGACTTGCAGAGTGAAAGAAAAAAAACACTCTCCCTACCTACAGTTTTCTGTCCCTAGAAAAAATGATTTTTTTAATCACAATATAGCACAAGGAAAATTAACTCACTGTCCTTACAGGTCCCTGGAAACAAGGACTTGCAGAGTGAAAGAAACTGACACTGTCCCTACCTAGAGTTTTCTGTCCCTAGAATAAATGTTTTTTTTAATCACAATATAGCACAAGGACAATTCACTCAATGTCTCTCCAGGTCCCTGGAAACAAGGACTTGCAGAGTGAAAGAAACTGACACTGTCCCTACCTAGAGTTTTCTGTCCCTAGAATAAATGTTTTTTTTAAGCACAATATAGCACAAGGACAATTAACTCACTGTCCTTACAGGTCCCTGGAAACAAGGACTTGCAGAGTGAAAAAAAAAAAAAACTCTCCCTACCTAGAGTTTTCTGTCCCTAGAAAAAATGTTTTTTTTAATCACAATATAGCACAAGGACAATTAACTCACTGTCCTTACAGGTCCCTGGAAACAAGGACTTGCAGAGTGAAAGAAACTGACACTGTCCCTACCTAGAGTTTTCTGTCCCTAGAATAAATGTTTTTTTTAAGCACAATATAGCACAAGGACAATTAACTCACTGTCCTTACAGGTCCCTGGAAACAAGGACTTGCAGAGTGAAAGAAACTGACACTGTCCCTACCTAGAGTTTTCTGTCCCTAGAATAAATGTTTTTTTTAATCACAATATAGCACAAGGAAAATTAACTCACTGTCCTTACAGGTCCCTGGAAACAAGGACTTGCAGAGTGAAAGAAACTGACACTGTCCCTACCTAGAGTTTTCTGTCCCTAGAATAAATGTTTTTTTTAATCACAATATAGCACAAGGAAAATTAACTCACTGTCCTTACAGGTCCCTGGAAACAAGGACTTGCAGAGTGAAAGAAACTGACACTGTCCCTACCTAGAGTTTTCTGTCCCTAGAATAAATGTTTTTTTTAAGCACAATATAGCACAAGGACAATTAACTCACTGTCCTTACAGGTCCCTGGAAACAAGGACTTGCAGAGTGAAAGAAACTGACACTGTCCCTACCTAGAGTTTTCTGTCCCTAGAATAAATGTTTTTTTTAAGCACACTATAGCAGAAGCACAAAACACACTGACACTCTCCCTACCTATCCTTCTCTTTCCCTAAACTAAAGGAATCCAGGTTAAGCAAGAAAGAAATAACAGTCACTGTCCCTGCCTATGCTACTCTATCCCTGCTCCGGAACACACTACACTAGGCCGCCGTGCTGGCGGCCTTTTATAGTGTGGGGCGTGTACTAAACACCCTCAGCAATAATTGGCCACAGGCATCCTGCCTGTGGCCAATCATTGCTCTCCTCGCTGCCGGCGCTGTGATTGGCCAAGCATGCGGGGTCACAGTGCATGCTTGGCCAATCACAGCGCCTGGATGACACTGCGATGGCGTAGTGCATTGTGGGCCGTTCGCGTCACTCGAATTTGGCGCGAACGGCCCAAATCGTTCGATCTTCGTCGAACGATCGAACAGCCAATGTTCGAGTCGAACGTATGTTCGACTCGAACACGAAGCTCATCCCTATTCCACAGTGATACATCACTTGGACCCAGTTTTAGCCCAATACCCATACATACACAGTATGGTTTACTGTATCTATTCTATATGCACATTATGTCTATACTGCCCTTGATTATGCAGCAACCCCTCCTTCATGGCTTATACCATTTCTATATTTTTAAATTTTTGTTTTTGGTCATACCACACGCCATGTATCCAGCACAGCCACTCTACATTCATACCTTATGGGTTTTTGTACATATCATTACCCTCAGATCTCTTTTTTTGCATTTGCGTTTTGACATATAGCATCATTTGCAAACCGCTATGTCTTTTGTTATATACATGCTTTTAGATATATCCATAATTCTTTTCAGACACACTGTTGGTTTCTCGGGGTGCCCAGCAATTGCTGGCTGGGTATTTCCCACAGACCGCACAGTCTATCCGGATTCTCCATGGGGCGCTGTTCGTATGCCTCGCCTCCTCAGCTCCCGAGCCAAACTTTGGGTTTGCCGCCGGTTTTGGTACGTGGTGATTGGCTTTTTTGGTCCAGACTCTGGTGAGTATAAGGTTAACCTTAGGTCTGAACCCCTCACCATCCCCCACACCCTTTACCACAATGTTGTCATATATTCAATTTTTTCATCTTTTTTCTACCTCACAACAGATATGATGATTGTGCATCTGCCCCTGATGAGCGAGTAGAGCTCGCGAAACGCGTAGGGCTTACCTGATGCCCCTTTCCATCTGATCTACCAAGTATCTGTGCCACTGCACTTGACTCATTATATATGCCAACATTATATGTACCTCACATGAGCTCATGTACTTTTTACATTGTGTGCAATTAACTGTACTGGTCCACATGAACATTTACTTTTTATCATTGTCATATGGATGTATTGTTTGTTTTTTATCTATGTTCTGTACTTTTGCTGTACATCATGGCCTCTATGCCTGGCGACACACACTTATTGTTGTCTCCTCCTTTGGTGTACAGACATATCTGTTACGAATAAAATTGAGTACATCACAATTCCTACTTGTTTACATGTGCCTATCTATTCCACCTCATATAAAGTCCCAGGGCGTTTCTCTTTTGTTTTGGTTCTTATAGGGATGGAGATGGTTGAGCAGCTGTAGCAGTTCCTATTTTCCTTTTTCTTGCTTTTTATTTAGGGAGTCAGTAATTTGAATATCAGACAGAAGGTTATCAATACGCTGCAACCTCGCACTCTTCAACCTAGCACCGAATTGGATAAAGAGGCCACGCATATATACTTTTTGTGTTAGGAGTAGAGTCAGTATTGTAAACAAAGAATTCATCAAAGCTTTTACAGAGTTCTTCCGAGTATGGGGATGATTGAAGCAAATGAGTGTTCATTCTCCAAACTAAGGCAGGATGAGAGCTTGGGGTGTCTACAATAGTTATACATACTGGAGAGTGGTCAGACCAAGTAGTGGTTAAAATAGCAGAGTCTGAAAAAAAATTCAGAAGCCATTGATCTGCTAGAAACAGGTCTATGTGGGAGCAAACGTTGTGGTACATAGATAGAAAAGTATAGTCTAGTTCTGTGACATGATGTAATCGCCATACGCCATAAAAATTGGGAGTCGCGTAGGGAGGATTGCAAACAGGGTCTGCTTCTCTTGGATGCGTTTGAGGAGTCAAGTTGTGAATCCGGAGTTAAGTTGAAGTCCCCGCACCAAAAATGGGACCCTTGTTGTACCTTTGAGTCCTCTTTACGTAGCTTCTTCAGAATGCGTATTTGATGTAGATTGGGAGCATATAAATTAACTATTGTAAAAGGGGAGTTGTTCAGCAAGCAGATGGGAATGAGAAACCGCTTGATCCCTAGAAGGACACCCTTCTTCTTAGCAGGAGCGCTTGCTGTGAAGACGTGCTGAAAGGTATACAGCCTACTGATTTATCATATTCCCTCATGGAGCTTCACTGTGTAAGAGTCCATTTGCACTACTGCACTGGTAACCCATGGCAATGAACGTTATACACACTGTGCTTCCAGCACAATGCACCTATTTTGCAATGCACAACAATGCGTGGTAATGCACTACTGTGCATTTTTAGTTAATTCAAATGCAACATGCTGCATTAACATTGTTAACCTTGTTTTGGGCACCAGGTCACAAAAAAAGAATATCAGGGAACTAGAGAAAGTGCAGAGAAGGGCAACCAAATTGATAAGAGGCATGGAGGAGATCAGCTATGAGGAAAACATTATCTGAAATGAATTTATCCTCTCTTGAGAAGAGACAATTAAGGGTGCATATGATCAACATGTATAAATACATATGTGGTCCATATAGTGCAGTTGGTGATGAGTTTTTCACTGTTAGGGGGCGCTCCCTACATCTGGAGGAAACAGGGAAAAAAAATTAGGAACGAATTAGATCTCGCTTTATTGTTTTTTTTTTTTGCCTCTGGATCGACTGGGTATAGGATTGTGTATACCAAGATTGTATATTTGTTTGTTTTTTCTTCTATTGGTTGAACTAGATGGACATGTGTCTTTTTTCAACCTGAATAACTATGTAACTATGTGTAGCGATACCTCAGAGAGGGCTGCTGGATTAATTTTGGGTCCTGCCGTTACCGCACATTTCACCGTCCCAGAACTTAAGAGTCTATGTTAAGTAGTTTTGAAAGATGTGATTGCCAGTCACTGCAGTCTTTTTCTCAATTTCTTTATTAAACAACTTCAGGTAGAAGGATAGAGGGTTAGGGGAAGTTCAAATACCTTGGTTTTGCAGACCACTAATGTGGTTCTTGAATTCAGAGGACAACAGCTTCTGTCACTGGATCTTACGACAGCCGGTTAGGCCTCTCACACTGACCTAGCAGCCGGTATGAAGCACGGACAAAGTCTCTGCCACAGACTTGAACGATAAGTGGAAACTCCTGGATAATCCTCTGCCACAGGATTGTTTAGCCAGTAGTCCATTAGTTAGGTCAGCTGCACAGTACCTGAACCTTTAAGCCACCCGGCAGTACTGTGAGGTAGGTTAACTTGAGTGCATCCTCCAAACGAGTCACCAGGCCCTTCCTGAGATACCCGCCTTCAGCTCGGTTCTCTCCAGCAAGGTCCTCCAATGGAATCTTCTCCATTTGAGTGGCTTCTTCCCACAGGACAGACAGCACATGACCACCTTTAGTTAAGTAGGCCCCAGACAGAATTGTGAGCCTATTTGCAGTAAACACAGCAGAATAGCCTCAGGCCTGGAGAGACATGAGACAGGAAGGACCCCGAAGCACATGGCACTGCCCCTTAAATATCCTTCCCCAGCATGCCCAGCTACAAAGAAGCTCCCGATTGGGCTGTTTCTGGGGAAAGAATATCCAATGCACTTCAGCTGGCTGTATTTCACACACTGGCCTGTGACAACAGTGACACCTACTGGCAACAGTGGGAAATGCACACAACACAGCCAAAGCTGGAACAGAAACCAACACTTTAAATAATCACTCTGAGCTATTTTCAGCTCAGATAATACTAAATTTACAGAATAGCCCCTGTTCAAAAAGTAGCAGGGCGCTACATATGTAACCTGCATGTGTTAATGTAACACACCAAACCACAATCAATTGCCAGCAAACAGCAAAAGAGACATACAAAAACTCTTTTACAAAAAATAGAGATAAGATAGGGATCAAAGGGGTGTGGGGCCCATGATACTTTTCCACTTTGGTTCATTAGTGAAAATCTTACACTAAGAACCTGGCAACAAAAGCTCTAATTCTGCTGCCAGTATCAATACAGCGGTGTGTATGAGACCTAAAAGTTCTCATATATGTTATTCAAGAATCCATATAATCAAAAATCAATAAATCTAAATAGTTTAGATTGTTGCAGTTTATCCAAACAACAGAACTTTCACTGTACAATTATTATTTTATTTTTTTCCCAACTCAAGTTCTATATTGCAAGAAAGACATGAACTATGTTTCTGGAAACATTAGGACCCCAGTGACTAAGGCTGCAGTCACCCAGCTTAGTCAGAAATGCTATGAGTTGTTAGCAATATTCTTTTGTTTTCTAACAATCTGAAACATAGCTACATCTGCTGTGCTTCACAGCTTCCTTCAACAGTACGGCTATGATACTGATTTAGGGAACTGGCTGCCCTCCAGAGTGTTCTCTAAAATGAAACACAGAGCTGGGGGATCAAGTAATACTTCTCCCAGAACATGACAACAGTTACAAGAAGGACCATCTGCACTCAGAGAATTAGGGATGTGAGCATTTGTTTTGTCGGAGGCTTGCAATAAAATTATTAGAGGGATATAAAGTTATGGCAGCCAAAACAGAGTTGGATGTCTGTATTTCCTTCTCTCTGAACATCCGTCTGGATAAAAATCCCCAGTAAGCACATACAATATCAGGTTTTATGCACTTGCCTTTATTCTTTCTTGATTGTGAACTCCAGCATTACCTGTACTTTCAGGGCCCATTCATGTGACTCTCATTAATGTGCGTTGCGTTAAAGTGGTTCTAAAGATTTTTTTATCTTAAAGTGATAATAAAGTCTTGTTTTGTTTTTTTTTAAATCACAAACATTTTATACTTACCTACTCTATGCAGTGGTTTTGCACAAAGCAGCCCAGATCCTCCTCTTCTCAGGTCCCTCGCTGGCACTCATGGCCCCTCCCTTCTGCAAGGTGCCTCCACACTGCTGTGTGTCCATTCAGACATGGAGCTGTGGCTCGGCCCACTATCTCTCCTCATTGGTTCACTGTCTTTGATTGACAGCAGCGGGAGCCATTGCTGCCCGCTGCTCTGCCTCAGATAATCAGGTAAGTATTAGGGGGCACAGAATGCATTAAGATAAAAAACATTTTGCCTTTAAAACCACTTTTTTTGCCCCACTACTTGCTCCCCCCTCCCATACCTAAACACTTACCTGATTCCTCTAAAGATGCCATGCTGTCCGGTCAGCAGCCCTGCCCTCCTCTCTGCTTCTTCTCACAGGAGACGCAGGCAGCAGTGGTCGCCATAGGCTCCTACTGCTGTCAGTCAAATCATGGTATGCCGAGGTAGCAAGAAGAAGAGAGCAGGTAAGAGAATGTTGGCAGGGATGTGCAAATGAGGAGGTAAGGGACTGCTCTGTGCAATACAATTGCACAGAGCAGGTAAGTACAACACTTTTTATTTTATTTTAAATAACAAAAGGTTTATAATCACTTTAACCAGGCGCTATCGCTAATAAATGGCTACAACACAGTTCTCCAGTTATAGAAGAGTGTCCCTTGATGTCCTCCCACATGCACACTTCCCACGCACCCCTTGGGGAGGGCATTAGGTGCACTCTGTGACTGCTGTGAGTTTGGACACAGCAAATCACAGGTCAAGGCAAAGGGGCAATCACAGTGGCCCTTTAACATGTGATCAGCTGTGTCAAATCACAGCTGTCACAGTGTAAACAGATTAAATCCCTTTGCTGGTTATCGGCTCACCTTTCCTCACACAGAGACAGCGTTTGAGGAAAGGAGAGCCGATCTGTGAAGGGCAAAGTGAGTACAGCATTTACACTGATACACAGTGCCCTGATTATCAGTGCCCTGATTATCAGTGCAGCCCCATCAGTGCCGATTATTAGTGCCCATCAGTGCAGCCTCACCAGTGCCCATCCGTGCAGCCTCATCAGTGCTCATCCGTGCAGCCTCACTAGTAAGTGAAGAAGAAAAGTTTTTTATTTGAAAAATGTTATAACAGAAACTAAGAAAAACTTTTTTTTTTTCAACATTTTCGGTCTTTTTTTGTTTAACAAAAATTAAAAAAACTGAGTGGTGATTAAATACCACAAAAAAAGCTCTATCTCAAAAAAAGGATAAATAATTTATTTAAGTACAGCCTTGCATGACTGAGCAATTGTCAATCAAAGTGTGAAAGCGCTGAAATCTGAAAATTGGCCTGGGAGGAAGGGGGTGAAAGCGTTAGGTATTGAAGTGGTTAATGTATGAATATGGTGTCAACACACCACAATAGATGAAAAAACATGTGTGACCCTTTTTACTTTGCAGCACAATACAATGCAAACAATATGCATTGTGTTGTGCTGTCTGTTGTGTTGTACTGTACAATGCATTGGGGTTCCATTCACAATCAATAGCTGTGCAATGCACCAAACATAGAACAGGTGCATTGCCATTGGATATGACAGTGCACATACATTTTTTAGCGCACATTGCAATGACACAAAGCGTGAATGGGCCCTCAAAGACTTTGGAATTGTTATAGCAGTACTCCTGTCAAAAATGTGAATAGTGTAACAAAAATAATTGCGCTAACCCAAAAAAAGAACTTAGAACTGCTTATAGGCAATTAGTAAATTAGTAATTAGTAAAAGAAACAAATAGAAAATATTAATAATCAATTAGTCCATAAATTGCTTTGCAGACCAGTGAAACAAACGGCTTGACAGAAGGTTAATCAAATGTTCTGTTCATCAAACAAACAATCAGTCCCGCTTACCAGATATGTTGGATTTCAGGTTATAGAGATCATATGGGCATATGCAAAAAGAGAATAGTTAGCCAGGGATGGTGTATCCGCGGGTTCCTCCGATAACGGGACCTCTTCTCTTGCTGCTACAGTTCCCCTGCTACGATGTTCCTCGTGGATTTTGAGAAGGCAAGATTCACTCCCAAGGCCAACTGCAATCAACAGGTGGCCTGGAGAAGACCAAAAAATAAAATTATTTTCTATTTGTTTCATTTACTAATTTTTGCTAATCACTTGGCAATCACTTATAATTGCACTCCTGCCTATAAGCAGTTGTAAGTTCACTTTTTGGGTTAGCGCAATTATTTTTGTTACACACTTGTTTGAACTGAATATGTATTTATTTTTAATTGCAGCACTCGCAAATTTTCACACATATATATATATATATATATTAATTTTTTATAAGTATATATATATATGTATATATATATATATATATATATATATATATATATATATATTGTTATCCTACCAGTGGTCTAGCGCAGATTGTCCACCACATATACCACGTTATTTTAAAATGTGAATAGCCCATAAAAAGGTAAAGTAAAAATCAGCTTTTGCCGCAATACTCAATTAGGAGCTGCCCCCTACAGCGTGGAAGGATGAGTACACAGGAAGCCCTCTGCTGTGCTCTATAAGTTCCAGCATTCAATGCAGCTGTGGAAACTTAGCCAACCAAACGGCTAATGGGTGGGTGGGACAAAGAAGATGAGCAGCTTGGTTGAAATCTGGTTTACTTACTACACATTGTCAGCATCACCTGAGTGGGTAATACCAGGAAGTGGGCATATTGCTTTTCTATTTAGTGCTACTAAGGTGGAATGGTGAATGTGTGAATGCCGCTAAAACTCTACAGCATGTATACCACTTAGCTAAGAGGTGGACAGGTCCAACAGAGGTGGAGTGGGTGGGCATGAGTTTAATCAGGTCTATTATTCGTCGGGACGTGTAGCGCACAAGAGTGCTTCTTGTGTACTCGTTCCTCCACGGAAGCCTGGATGGTCAGTCAGGGAGTATTCACACTAAGCACAGTTTGATTGTACCAGGGGAGAAGGAGAATAAGCATTTAGTTCAACTAATTTTTTTAACACCCACCATGCAGAGATGGTAAATCATTGTCTTATTGTATCCATATTGCAAGGGAGAAGGGACTGCAATGGTGCCTCCTGCCCTTTGCCAAAGGGAAAAATTTAGATCCATCGCAAAGCACTGGTTTTGACACTTGGGGGTCTTGGTTCATCCACATCCTCAGTATTTAGGAAAGAGTACTAGTATGGGGAACAGTACAGCTTACACTATGCACCAGATATCGGGCATTTACTTGGTAGGGGATGGCAATCTACAGTACTTGGGGAAACTATTGTTAGTAGATCTTCGGACCCTTAACCTATTTACCATACATATGGGTCAAGAAGTGTCAAAATGGATACCAGCTTCCATACCCATTATTATGTCAGCATTGTTAACTGTATTTACTGCCTGTTTTATTTACCCAGTGATCATTTACTACATTATAAATACAATAAATATGAAATGTCGAAATCACTGGCAGATATGTGTTTTCCATAGATCAACACCTCTATGCCCTACTCTTGTGTGATCATCTCCCATTGGGATACTGAGAGACTAAATCAGCTGTTTATTTAGCAAGTCAGGGCTTCACTTTAATTCTGTTCAGCAGTCTAGGGAATTAAATGCGTAGTAGACAGGGAAGCCGAACGAACAGCCAAAATTAGTTTCCTTATGTCCCAGTGATCTCTTGAGTGATTAGAGAACTCTGGGGGATTATGGACCAGCTGTCCTGGGATGGAATGCTTTATGTCCCAGCTTGTCCTGAAGACAGTAGCTTTTACTAACCAATAGGGATGAGCTTCGTGTTCGAGTCGAACATACGTTCGACTCGAACATCGGCTGTTCGATCGTTCGACGAAGATCGAACGATTTGGGCCGTTCGCGCCAAATTCGAGTGACGCGAACGGCCCACAATGCACTACGCCATCGCAGTGTCATCCAGGCGCTGTGATTGGCCAAGCATGCACTGTGACCCCGCATGCTTGGCCAATCACAGCGCCGGCAGCGAGGAGAGCAATGATTGGCCACAGGCAGGATGCCTGTGGCCAATTATTGCTGAGGGTGTTTAGTACACGCCCCACACTATAAAAGGCCGCCAGCACGGCGGCCTAGTGTAGTGTGTTCCGGAGCAGGGAAAGACAAGCATAGGCAGGGACAGTGACATTTATTTCTTTCTTGCTTAACCTGGATTCCTTTAGTTTAGGGAAAGAGAAGGATAGGTAGGGAGAGTGTCAGTGTGTTTTACTGTGCGAGTCCTTGTTTCTAGGGACAAAGAAGGAAAGTGAGGGGATTTCTCCTTGTGCTATAGTGTGCTTTAAATAAACATTTTTTCTAGGGACAGAAAACTGTAGGTAGGGAGAGTGTCAGTTTCTTTCACTGTGCCAGTCCTTGTTTCTAGGGACAAAGAAGGAAAGTGAGGGGATTTCTCCTTGTGCTATAGTGTGCTTTAAAAAAACATTTTTTCTAGGGACAGAAAACTGTAGGTAGGGAGAGTGTCAGTTTCTTTCACTGTGCCAGTCCTTGTTTCTAGGGACAAAGAAGGAAAGTGAGGGGATTTCTCCTTGTGCTATAGTGTGCTTTAAAAAAACATTTTTTCTAGGGACAGAAAACTGTAGGTAGGGAGAGTGTCAGTTTCTTTCACTGTGCCAGTCCTTGTTTCTAGGGACAAAGAAGGAAAGTGAGGGGATTTCTCCTTGTGCTATAGTGTGCTTTAAAAAAACATTTTTTCTAGGGACAGAAAACTGTAGGTAGGGAGAGTGTCAGTTTCTTTCACTGTGCCAGTCCTTGTTTCTAGGGACAAAGAAGGAAAGTGAGGGGATTTCTCCTTGTGCTATAGTGTGCTTTAAAAAAACATTTTTTCTAGGGACAGAAAACTGTAGGTAGGGAGAGTGTCAGTTTCTTTCACTGTGCCAGTCCTTGTTTCTAGGGACAAAGAAGGAAAGTGAGGGGATTTCTCCTTGTGCTATAGTGTGCTTTAAAAAAAATTTTTTCTAGGGACAGAAAACTGTAGGTAGGGAGAGTGTCAGTTTCTTTCACTGTGCCAGTCCTTGTTTCTAGGGACAAAGAAGGAAAGTGAGGGGATTTCTCCTTGTGCTATAGTGTGCTTTAAAAAAACATTTTTTCTAGGGACAGAAAACTGTAGGTAGGGAGAGTGTCAGTTTCTTTCACTGTGCCAGTCCTTGTTTCTAGGGACAAAGAAGGAAAGTGAGGGGATTTCTCCTTGTGCTATAGTGTGCTTTAAAAAAACATTTTTTCTAGGGACAGAAAACTGTAGGTAGGGAGAGTGTCAGTTTCTTTCACTGTGCCAGTCCTTGTTTCTAGGGACAAAGAAGGAAAGTGAGGGGATTTCTCCTTGTGCTATAGTGTGCTTTAAAAAAACATTTTTTCTAGGGACAGAAAACTGTAGGTAGGGAGAGTGTCAGTTTCTTTCACTGTGCCAGTCCTTGTTTCTAGGGACAAAGAAGGAAAGTGAGGGGATTTCTCCTTGTGCTATAGTGTGCTTTAAAAAAACATTTTTTCTAGGGACAGAAAACTGTAGGTAGGGAGAGTGTCAGTTTCTTTCACTGTGCCAGTCCTTGTTTCTAGGGACAAAGAAGGAAAGTGAGGGGATTTCTCCTTGTGCTATAGTGTGCTTTAAAAAAACATTTTTTCTAGGGACAGAAAACTGTAGGTAGGGAGAGTGTCAGTTTCTTTCACTGTGCCAGTCCTTGTTTCTAGGGACAAAGAAGGAAAGTGAGGGGATTTCTCCTTGTGCTATAGTGTGCTTTAAAAAAACATTTTTTTCTAGGGACAGAAAACTGTAGGTAGGGAGAGTGTCAGTTTCTTTCACTGTGCCAGTCCTTGTTTCTAGGGACAAAGAAGGAAAGTGAGGGGATTTCTCCTTGTGCTATAGTGTGCTTTAAAAAAACATTTTTTCTAGGGGCAGAAAACTGTAGGTAGGGAGAGTGTCAGTTTCTTTCACTGTGCCAGTCCTTGTTTCTAGGGACAAAGAAGGAAAGTGAGGGGATTTCTCCTTGTGCTATAGTGTGCTTTAAAAAAACATTTTTTCTAGGGACAGAAAACTGTAGGTAGGGAGAGTGTCAGTTTCTTTCACTGTGCCAGTCCTTGTTTCTAGGGACAAAGAAGGAAAGTGAGGGGATTTCTCCTTGTGCTATAGTGTGCTTTAAAAAAACATTTTTTCTAGGGACAGAAAACTGTAGGTAGGGAGAGTGTCAGTTTCTTTCACTGTGCCAGTCCTTGTTTCTAGGGACAAAGAAGGAAAGTGAGGGGATTTCTCCTTGTGCTATAGTGTGCTTTAAAAAAACATTTTTTCTAGGGACAGAAAACTGTAGGTAGGGAGAGTGTCAGTTTCTTTCACTGTGCCAGTCCTTGTTTCTAGGGACAAAGAAGGAAAGCGAGGGGATTTCTCCTTGTGCTATAGTGTGCTTTAAAAAAACATTTTTTTCTAGGGACAGAAAACTGTAGGTAGGGAGAGTGTCAGTTTCTTTCACTGTGCCAGTCCTTGTTTCTAGGGACAAAGAAGGAAAGCGAGGGGATTTCTCCTTGTGCTATAGTGTGCTTTAAAAAAACATTTTTTCTAGGGACAGAAAACTGTAGGTAGGGAGAGTGTCAGTTTCTTTCACTGTGCCAGTCCTTGTTTCTAGGGACAAAGAAGGAAAGTGAGGGGATTTCTCCTTGTGCTATAGTGTGCTTTAAAAAAACATTTTTTCTAGGGACAGAAAACTGTAGGTAGGGAGAGTGTCAGTTTCTTTCACTGTGCCAGTCCTTGTTTCTAGGGACAAAGAAGGAAAGTGAGGGGATTTCTCCTTGTGCTATAGTGTGCTTTAAAAAAACATTTTTTCTAGGGACAGAAAACTGTAGGTAGGGAGAGTGTCAGTTTCTTTCACTGTGCCAGTCCTTGTTTCTAGGGACAAAGAAGGAAAGTGAGGGGATTTCTCCTTGTGCTATAGTGTGCTTTAAAAAAACATTTTTTCTAGGGACAGAAAACTGTAGGTAGGGAGAGTGTCAGTTTCTTTCACTGTGCCAGTCCTTGTTTCTAGGGACAAAGAAGGAACGTGAGGGGATTTCTCCTTGTGCTATAGTGTGCTTTAAAAAAACATTTTTTCTAGGGACAGAAAACTGTAGGTAGGGAGAGTGTCAGTTTCTTTCACTGTGCCAGTCCTTGTTTCTAGGGACAAAGAAGGAAAGTGAGGGGATTTCTCCTTGTGCTATAGTGTGCTTTAAAAAAACATTTTTTCTAGGGACAGAAAACTGTAGGTAGGGAGAGTGTCAGTTTTTTTCACTGTGCCAGTCCTTGTTTCTAGGGACAAAGAAGGAACGTGAGGGGATTTCTCCTTGTGCTATAGTGTGCCAAAGCATTCCTCATCAACCATCTTTGAAATCCTTGTTTTTTGGACAGTCAGGGAAATTGTCGTTGTGCTATTCTGTGCAAAAGCAATAATCCTCAACCATATTTAGAAATCCTTAAGTAAAGGGACAGAGAAGGACACCTGAAGGTAGCCCTTATTGCTTTTTTCCCATCTCCCTGCAGGCCATCTATTAGAATGTCTGGAAGGCAAACAAGGAGAGGCAGACAGTCAGGAGGCAATAAAAGAGGGCAAGCAGGCTCTGTGTCTGGGGGCAACAGTGCTGGTCGTGGACGTGGTGCATTGTCATCAGCACATGGCCATGGGACACGCTTGTCCTTCTTTTCGGCAGCTGGACATGTTGAGCCACATCATGCCGAAGACTTGGTAGAGTGGATGACCAAGCCCTCCTCATCCTCCTCATCCTCTCTCACCCAGGCTCAGGGTACTGGCAAAGCAGCTGCCAAAGCGTCCTCTTCCCTGGTATCAATGTCAGACTCATCATCAGTCACTCCTTCCCTAGACCCACCATGTCCTCCTCCTGAGGAGTCCCCCGAACTGTTTGAGCACAGTGTTGGGTACATGCTCCAGGAGGATGCCCAGCGTTTCGAAGGGTCTGATGATGAAACCCAGCTACAGGAAGGCAGTAGCGTGAGAGCAGACAGAGGGGATGCTCAAGAAGGACACCAATCTGGCAGTCATGTTCCAGCAGCTGCAGCATACTGCCAGATTGGCTCCAGTGATGAGGAGGGAGGGGATGATGAGGTCACTGACTCCACGTGGGTGCCTAATAGGAGAGAGGAGGAGGAGGAGGATGAGGAGGAGGCACATCTCCAACGAGGCAGGATGCCCTTTGGTGGCCAGCGTAAGGGCAGTACACCGACGGAATCACACCGCAGAGCTCCGCCTGTGCAGGGCGCTGCCTCTGCCCGTCATTCAAAAAGTTCCTTGGTGTGGGCCTTTTTTGAGGCTAGTGCATCAGATCGCACAGCTGCTGTTTGCAACATATGTCTCAAGCGTATATCGCGTGGCCAAAACATCAGCCGCTTGGGTACCACATGCCTGACCAGACATATGTTGACCTGCCATGCAGCTCGTTGGCAAGCCTACCTCAAAGACCCACACCAAAGAACAAAGCGGACCTCTCCTTGCACCGCATCAGCTGGGATCTCCAACCCCACTATAACTTCAGTCCTCTCTGAAACATGCACTGAGAGGAATGAAGGTGTAGAATTAGGTGTGTCACAGCCAAGTACTTGCGGCCACTCTGCTAGCAGTACACCGACGTCCGATTCTAGCAGGCAAATTTCCCTGCCCCAGCTGCTGGACCGTCGAAAGAAGTTCACTCCCAGCCATCCACATGCCCAGCGGTTGAATGCTAGCTTGGCTAAATTGCTAGCGCTTCAACTGCTGCCTTTTCAGTTGGTAGACTCGGCCCCCTTCCGTGAGTTTGTGCAATGTGCGGTTCCTCAGTGGCAGGTTCCCAAACGCCACTTTTTCTCACGGAAGGCTATTCCGGCTCTCTACCGGCATGTGGAAGGCAATGTCTTGGCCTCGCTGGACAGGGCGGTCAGCGGTAAGGTGCATATTACCGCTGACTCATGGTCCAGCAGGCATGGACAGGGACGTTACCTTTCTTTCACGGCCCATTGGGTCACTATTTTGGCAGCTGGGAAGGATGCAGGACAAGGTGCAGTAGTGTTGGAGGTTGTTCCACCGCCACGCCTCCAAAATGCTACTACTGGTTGTGACACACCTCTCTCCTCCACCCCCTCCTCTTCTTCTTCCTCCATGGCCTCTTCCTGTGGTTTGTCCTATGAACCAGCGGTGCTCCGTAGCCGTTCACGGGGCTACGCAAGTACGCAGGCAAAAAGATGCCATGCCGTGCTTGCGCTGGTGTGTTTGGGGGACAGAAGCCACACTGGGGCAGAGGTCCTGTCTGCTCTGCAGGGCCAGGCCGAGAGGTGGTTGACGCCACGCCAGCTTAAGCCAGGAATGGTGGTTTGCGACAATGGCACCAACCTCCTCTCCGCCCTCCGACAGGGACAACTGACCCATGTGCCCTGTGTGGCTCACGTCCTTAACCTGGTGGTGCAGCGGTTCTTGGGCAGGTACCCGGGCTTACAGGATGTCCTGAGGCAGGCCAGGAAAGTCTGTGTGCATTTCCGCAGATCTTATAATGCCAGTGCTCGCCTGGCTGAGCTGCAAAAGGAGTTGAACCTGCCCAAGAACCGCCTTATATGTGACATGCCCACCAGGTGGAACTCAACGTTGGCCATGCTGCAGCGGCTGCACACGCAGCAGAGGGCCATCAATGAGTACCTGTGCGACTACGGCACCAGGACAGGGTCAGGGGAGCTTGGTTTTTTTTCTCCACGCCAGTGGGGCATGATCAGGGATGCATGCACTGTCCTGGCACCATTTGAGGAGGCCACGAGGATGGTGAGCAGTGACAGTGCATGCATCAGTGACACTGTACCTCTTGTCCACCTGTTGGAGCACACGCTGCGTGGAATAATGGACAGGGCACTTGAGGCAGAACAGAGGCAGGAAGAGGAGGACTTCCTTGCCTCTCAAGGCCCCCTTTACCCAGACAGTGTTCCTTCTGTCCCACCCATCGCACAGGAAGAGGAAGAGGAGGAGGAGGAGGAGGATTGTGTCAGCATGGAGGTGGAGGCTGGCACTCAGCATCATCAGCAGCAGTCTTTTAGGGATGATTTACAGTCCCAAGAAACCAGTGGACTTGTACGTGGCTGGGAGGAGGTGGCTGCGGATCATGTCGTCCTTAGTGACCCAGAGGACTCCGGAGCGAATGCCTCAGCAAACCTACGCTGCATGGCCTCCCTGATCCTGCAAAGTCTGCGGAAGGATCCTCGTATTCTTCGGATCAAGGAGAGGGACCATTACTGGCTGGCCACTCTCCTTGATCCACGGTACAAGGGTAAGGTTGCGGACCTTATGTTACCTTCGCAGAGGGAGCAGAGGATGAGACAACTCCGGGAGGCCTTGCAGAAAGGTCTGTGCAACGCGTTCCCAGAGACTGGGAGGTTACAAACTCCTGGTCCTGGACAACGAGTTGCTGAGGCTTCGGCCAGTCAAAGAAGGAGCGGTGGGGAAGGTGGCCGTCTGACCGATGCGTTCAGACAATTCTTTAGTCCGCAGCCCCAAAGTATGATCGGTTCCAGCAACCATCGCCAGCGTCTGATAAACATGGTGCAGGAATATCTAGGGGCAAGGTCAGACTTGGACACCTTCCCCACCGAAAATCCTCTGGCTTACTGGGTCTTGAGGATGGATCACTGGCCAGAGCTTGCACAGTATGCAATTGAGCTACTGGCCTGTCCTGCATCCAGCGTTCTTTCGGAACGCACATTCAGTGCTGCTGGAGGATTTGTCACGGATCACAGGGTGCGCCTGTCCACCGACTCGGTTGATCGACTGACTTTCATCAAGATGAACCAGTCTTGGATCACCACCAGCTACCACACACCTGATGCTGATATAACAGACTAATTGATTTTAACATGTCACATCCCTTCAAGACTGATGCTGATGCTGAGTGCCTGTGCTGTTATGTTGACTGGCTATCCTCCTCCTCCGAGTCCTCAATGATACGATTGATGATGATAGCTTGGAAGATCATTTTTGTTTATGGGTGCCGCCACCAGTGGCTAAGGCCCAATTTTTCAGCCCCTGTTTTACAGGGGCGTGTAATTACAATTTTTTTAGCAATAATTTGCCATAGGGCTCATTGCTGTGCTCCAAGTACAGTATCTGTGAGGGGTTGGAGTGTTGTGGCACCAGTGCCTAAGGCCCAATTTTTCAGCCCCTGTTTAACAGGGGCGTGTCATTACAATTTTTGAAGCAATACTTTGCAACAGGGCTCATTGCTGTGCTCCAAGTACAGTATCTGTGAGGGGTTGTAGTGTTGTGCCACCAGTGCCTAAGGCCCAATTTTTCAGCCCCTGTTCAACAGGGGCATGCAATTACAATTCTTGATGTAATAATTCACAGCAGGGCCCATTGCTGCACCCACCAAGAGTAACTCTGAGGGCTTACAGTGTTGTGGCAACACCACCACCACCACCACCACCACGAAAGGCCCAATTTTTCAGCCCCTGTTCAACAGGGGCATGCAATTACAATTCTTGATCTAATAATTCACAGCAGGGCCCATTGCTGCACCCACCAAGAGTAACTGTCAGGGCTTACAGTGTTGTGGCACCAGCACCACCATCAAAGGCCCAATTTTTACTACCACTGTTCAACAATTATATGTAATTAAAATTCCTGATATAATAGTTGACAGCAGGGCGTTCCAGCACCAACCAAGAGTAACTGTGAGTGCTTACAGTGTTGTGCCAACACCAACAACTAAGGGGCCTATTTCTGCAGAGTATATACGGCAGGTCCCTACATTCAAACATCCAACTTACAAACGACTCCTACTTGCAAACGCAAGAAGACAACAGGAAGTGAGAGGAAATCTACCCCTAGGAAGGAAAATTCTCTCCTGTAAGAATAAATATGGGAGAAAGGTGTCTCCTCTGTACTGATGCTTTATCAGCAATCCTTGTTTCAAGAAAAACACCACATTTCAAAAACAGTTGACATTGGGACGGAAAGTGAGGTGAAATGTTCTGAACAGGGGCACAGACAGCAAAACAAATGTTACAGGGGTGATAACCCTTACCTATGTTTTCCAAAAAGTTTAAAAATCGATTTTTGGGCTGGAGCTACACTTCAACAATGTACCTGTTCAAAATTACAAACAGATTCTACATAAGAACAAACCTACAGTCCCTGTCTTGTATGCACCGCCTGTATACGGCTGTTCAGAGTATATAGGGCCTTTTTTATTTTATGTGCGGGGTTCCCCTTAATATCCATACAAGACCCAAAGGGGCTGGTAATGGGCTGGGGTAGGGGGGGGGGGGGTCATGGGGTAGCTATGCCATTTTTCTTAAAGATTTTCATCCATATTACCGGGACCAGACATTACATTAAAGCCGCAAGCAGTTTTAAATGGCTTTTTTTTCCTTTAGAAGTGTCATTTTGTGCAGGGACAGTTCTAAACACGGGAAACACGTGGCACTTCACAGGCATACTTTAGACACCCCCCAGGTACGATATTTAAAGGAATATTTGACTTTTTTTTTTTCACTTTATGCATCATTAAAATGACTGCTCCCGAAAAACGACCGTTTTTAAAACTTCTTTTTGCATTGATACATGTCCCCTGGTGCAGAACCCGGGTTCCCAAACCCTTTTTAGGACAATAACATGCATAATAGTTGTTATAATTAGCACTTTAGAATTCGAACGTTCGCATCCATTGTATTTAATAGGGTTCTAATGTTCGTACGAACTTTCGGTCCGTTTGCGGGTTCTGGTGCGAACCGATCCCGGGGGTGTTCGGCTCATCACTACTAACCAACCTGCTGGTGTGTACATATATATATTATTTTATTGATAGATAGATAGATATTATGTGAGTGCATGAAAGCCTTCATAAAAAAAAAGAAGCACTGCTTTTCAGCTAAAGCTGCTACAAACTGCATTGAGCAGGCCTTGTCAATACAGTCAGTTTAGTGTGAATACACAGTTAAGTAACTTAAAGCTGAACCTCACACAAACAGCCAAATGAAACACATATATTGTAAAGAGCTGTTTTAACTGCCAATGACTTGTATTTTTGCTCACCCAGTCCTGAGATTTACACAGCTCTGGCACAAACCTATCTGGCAAGGCAAGAGACACGATTTTCTCTTTTGCAGTCTCTCTTTCACTTACAGGCCCCCTTCCCATCTCCATCAGGTGACAGGACAGTGGAAGTAGAAGAAACTCCATGATGAGGAAGTCTCTCTATCAATCTTCTCTCTCCTCATATTGGCATGCACTTTGCATAACAACTTACCTTACTGGTTCCTTTGGTTGTCCTTCGCTCCTCCTATCTGAGTGCATCTTAAAGGGACTGCAAGAGGTTGATACCAGTTTAAATGTAGATACTTACACTGTTCAAAAAAAAAAAAAAAATGTCCAGATGTATTAATGAGTACAGAGGTGCATTCATTTTGTGACTTTTATATCTACCTGGGGTTTAACTTTAGGGGGCTTTTGGTCTACAGGGGTTAGAGAAGTGGGTGTGACTAGTAGGGCCTGGCAAAGTGAAGAAGCTGTGTAGAGGGTAAAAAAAGAATGCTAAACAAATGTAGGTGAACTTTTTCCTTTTATTGCACCATTGAGTTATTTTTATATGATTCATGTGTAAAGAGCTACCACTGACAGTGGCACAAAACTTCAAGAAAAAGTGCAAATTCATAAAATCAAAATAGAACCCCCAAAGACTCTGCAAGAATTAAAATGTGTAAGAAACATAAAAAAGATAAAATAAATCATTGTCAGGATATGAGCTCTTGGGAAAGATTTAGAGGATTATAAGAAGTTACTTGCAAAGCTCTTTGTCAGTGATTTATACCAGATATATGAGTCAGCGATATGCGGAGACGGACAGTTTTGGCACTTATACAGACTCCTTCATCTGTAACACATTCTAAAGCAATTACCAATGGCAGGTCTTGATTTTTTACTCATCTTCTATACAGACTGTACAGCAGGTCCAATTTTGCCATGAAGGTAAGGAAAGAAATTTGTCTCATGTTTTACCTTCTGGGGTTGCACGAGACAAAGATCTCACATCAGCTGCTGATGCGACCAGCTGTCAGTACTGAGCAAACATTGCAAGGATGAAGAATTTCCATCTACGCTACACTACAAAGTTTACTTGATGTCTGCTGTATATAAAGTCATGAAAGTTCAGCGAACTTGGTTGTACCCTTACCTGCTTTCAGTCAGAAGTGGCAGCTGCATATTTATCAGCTCAAAGATTCACTTTAAATGAAAGATGAATGAGTTTTGAGGAATGGCCCTTCCCAGATAAGATGGTTCACTAAACCTGTAGGTAAATAAGAGAACCAGAGCCTAAGTGGAAGAATGTGTTTGATTATAAAGTTGGCAGTGCCTCCACCCTGGACAGGGCCTCTGTGAACAGAGGGGATTCCCTTCCTGGGAAATTAACCAGTAATCTAATGAAAGTAATTAGGAGCAGAGTACGTACTGCAACTCACATATACCATTAACCACAATTATGCACACCACTATGGGAATAATACAAGATTTGTTTAAGAAAAAATTAGTAATAGTACTTACATCCAATGTACAAACTATTATTATTAGTAAGGGGCCCAACAGGAGTCCTGATGGAATTGGGCACATGTAACCCGGTATATATAGTTATTACTAAAAAGACTTCCAGATGAATGTTGCAGCAATGTTCAGTTGCAGGTGCCCTTGAGGATGATCAAGTGTTGTCTCATTTTTGGAGACATGAAGACCAAATCAGCAGAGATGGGAAGATTCTCCAACCATTGCCCACCTAGCCTGGAATCCCGCTTCTCTGAATGGTGCCTGTACTCAGCAGCAAACTCCTGTGTTTACAATGCAGCAGGTAATTTTTTCAGGATGGACCCAGAGTTTAGTGGAGATCACTATAGTAGTGGTGTCTAGTACAGTGATCCCCAACTTCTAGAGCCCATGTGTCAAACACAGGGCTTCCACTTTGTCTCAGCAGCTGGCAGCAGAGAGGAGGACAGATATTTTCCTACGGGTCCTGCTCATCTCACACCCCTTTGTCTTTGCCTCCCCTGGTCTCAGCATTCAGATGACTCCAACCCTCCTCTGGTCCTCCTTTAAACTCTGCACTTTCTGCTTCCCAGCTCTTCCCCCAGCTTCTTCCTGGCAGCAGAACAGGGTAACAGGTAACTGTGATGCAAGGGAGGGTGGGTAATCTTGACTTCTGATGGTGGGGTAGCTCTTGACATCGGATATGGGGGGGGGGTTGGATATCTAATCTAACAGATGCAACCAACCGATCTTACAGATGTAACCATAATGCTGATGAGGGCCACAATGAAATTGAGTTTGACATGACACCCCTGTTCTAGAGGGATCCCACTGGTACAGTAAATGCATAGCTACATTAGTCCAAGCTGGGCCAATGTAACTACGGTATGTAAAAATATCCATACCTGAATTTTTTTTTAAACAGTCGATAAGGTACCCTTTAATGAGAATTTGTAAATTAATAAATATATGAACCTGAACTAAAAAGAAAAGATTTGCTATCTCATAGGGGGATTTAAAGAAATTTTAATTTTGCCTAAGCAGTACCCTGAAATATTTTCCTTTAGTCTTGAATTTATCCTAAAAAATAGCAGTGCATTACCTAACATATGTCTGTGCCTTGTTAAATCTGCTGTCTATGATTGCTAGTTGTACAAGATCTGAAATGAGATTTGGTGATGCCTCTGATGTGCTGCTTACTGTTCGCCTTGCTGAAGAGGAAGCTGTACCAGCAGAGCAAGGACCGCCATGCTTCTACTTAATTAATTCAGTGGGTCTGTTCTTCTTCAACTTTGACTACAGCAAAGATGACTACAGAATTTGCAGGCATGAAGGTACCTGAAATCAGAAAATTCTCCTCTACTCAAACATTATTTTCAGCCTTTGTGTCACAGGCATCACTATGCACTTCTAGGTATATTTGGGGATTTTAGGAGATCCTCATTTTGAAACAACACGCTGTATTCCAGTTCGATAGAATGTTTTCTTCAACGTATTTTAATCCATTATGGAATTACTGGATGGGAAGTTCTGATAAACTTCTGAAGCGTTTACATATTCATCTCTAGAGTATCAGAAGATCTCTCACATTAGCCAGTTTGCAATTTCCATATACAAGTCCTTGAAATCAATGTATAATTTGTCGTAATGTTATATTGTGCTTTGACTGATCTTAGAGGAGAGCCTCAAAAAACAGGAACAGAGTGTGTAGTCAATATCTGTCCCAAACCAGATTGTGCCAGATACCGATTTGAGGCTAGCCTTGGGAAACGTTTGTGAAATCTGAAAGAGTTGAAACAATTATCATTAAAAAAGAGTAAGGGATAAAACCCAGAAGATTTTGATGTGCAAGTGATGAAGAAGATTACTTGTTCATGCACTATAAGGATGTGGAGGCAGAAGGGGAAGGGATCACCGCTCCAGGTGGGTGTATAGAAATGGCACTCTCCTCAGAGTGGAAGCAGCAGGTGCATGTAGCAATTAGAAGAGGGAAGGTCTGGACAGCCGCACTCCAATAAAAACACCTTAATTGTGCAAAATGACAAAAGTACAAACCACAGCAGGGTACAGGATAAAAAAGATGACGAGTTTCACACTCTCAACAGTGCTTAGTCATAGCTTCAAGGATGTGGAGGCACCTGCTCACTGGAAAATTCCATTCACCCAGGAAATTTTCCAAACCACGCAACATTGTATTTCTTAAGTGTACCTATCTGTTAAGACAGTTCAGTATTCTTTTCAAGTTTAATAGGATCTGCAGTTTGTTCTAAGACTACAAATGTAACATGCTTCATGTGGAAGCACCATCTCACTAGAAAAGTAAATTCACCCTCAAGTTCCAAAAGCCATGCAACGTTGTATTTCTCAGGTGATATGTGTACCAATCTGTCAAGACAGTCCAGTAAAAGAATCTGCAGTTTGTTTTAACAATACAAATGTAACGTACTTCATGCAACATTTGCATATTGTATGCACAGCTATATCTGTACACAGTTAAACTTCCCTTACTGCACATAGCTCTATGTACAGCTAAGCATATAGCAAAACAATTGGGCTCTTCAATAAAGCAAACAAAACTTGACTTTAATTGTAGATAATTTTGTTGTGAAACTGCAATATATACAAAACTGAGTTTAAATACCAGTTTATCCATACAAAGGGCATGCCATACAATGAACAATTATGCGCTACCAACAGATAACCCAGTAGGAAAGAGCATCCACTGCAGAACCCTAAACTAACTAAATATGCAACATTTAACTGAATATACACTGATAAACCTGCTAACATGCAGTATAGCCACCTAAAGCCCAACTCTGGAAAATAAATAAAAGTCCTTCCTTGAAGTAGGGCTGCACCTGTACTGCAAGGGTTAAATGCTTGTTTAGTAGAGTTGAGGGGACACCTGGATGTTCGGGTTCGACGGGTTCGGCCGAACTTCGGTAAAAAGTTTGAGTTCGAGACCGAACTTGACCCCGAACCCGAACCCCATTGAAGTCAATGGGGACTCGAACTTCTGAGGACTATTAGCGCTTGTTTCCCGTGCTTAGAACTGTCCCTGCACAAAGTGTCATTTCTGAAGGTAAAAAAAGGAATTTAAAACTCACTCGCGGCTATAATGAATTGTCGGCTCCCGGCAATACATAGAAAAGTCATTGATAAAAAAAAAAAAAAAAAGTGTGAGGGTTCCCCAAATTCAATTACCAGGCCCTTCAGGTCTGGAGTACCCCCAAAAATCCAGACCAGACCCTTTATCCGAGCACGCAACCTGGCAGGCCACAGGAAAAGAGGGGGGGCGAGAGAGCCGCCCCCCCCTCCTGAACCGTACCAGGCCACATGCCCTCAACATGGGGAGGATGTCCCCATGTTGATGGGGACAAGGGCCTCATCCCCACAACCCTTGCCGGTGGTTGTGGGGGTCTGCGGGCAGGGGGGTTATTGGAATCTGGAAGACCCCTTTAACAAAGGGGACCCCCAGATCCCGCCCCCCCTATGTGAAATGGTAACCATTTCACAAAGGAAGTGTCAAAAATGTTAAAAATGACAATAGCCGGTTTTTGACAATTCCTTTATTAATGTCTTCTCCTTTCTTCCATCTTCTTCCATCTTCTTCTTTTCTCCATTCGGGTTTCTTCCTCCATCTTGTTCTTCATCTTCCTCTTCATCTTCATCTTCATCTTCCTTCTTGCTTCGGTGTTCTCGTCCTCATCTTGCTACAGCTTCTTGCTCCCCTTCTTCTTTCTTCGGCCGCTCCGCTTGAATTTCGAGGTTCCCGCTGTGTGACGCTTCAGTTCTTCAGTTCTCCTCTTGGTCCGCAGCCACCCGGTGACCCCACCCCCCTCTGATGCACATGGATTTCACGGGGACTTTCCCCGTGGTGTCAGAGGGGGGCGGGGCCACCGGGTGCCAGCGGACCCAGAGGAGAACTGAAGAACTGAAGAGTCACACAGCGGGAACCTCGAATTCAAGCGGAGCGGCCGGAGAAAGAAGAAGGGAAGAAGAAGCCGGAGCAAGATGCGGACGAGAGCACCGAAGGAAGATGAAGATGAAGATAAAGAACAAGATGGAGGAAGAAACCCGAATGGAGAAAAGAAGAAGATGGAAGAAGATGGAAGAAAGGAGAAGACATTAATAAAGGAAATGTCAAAAACCGGCTATTGTCATTTTTAACATTTGTTACACTTTCTTTGTGAAATGGTACCATTTCACATACGGGGGGGGGCTGGGATCTGGGGTCCCCTTTGTTAAAGGGGTCTTCCAGATTCCGATAAGCTCCCTGCCCGCAGACCCCCACAACCACCGGGCAAGGGTTGTGGGGATGAGGCCCTTGTCCCCATCAACATGGGGACATCCTCCCCATGTTGAGGGCATGTGGCCTGGCACGGTTCAGGAGGGGGGCGCTCTCTCATCCCCCCCTCTTTTCCTGCGGCCTGCCAGGTTGCGTGCTTGGATAAAGGGTCTGGTCTGGATTTTTGGGGGTACTCCACGCCATTTTTTTTATTTGGGGTGGAGTTCCCCTTAAAATCCTTTCCAGACCTGAAGGGCCTGGTATGGATATTTGGGGGGAACTGCACGCATTTTTTTTTTAAATTTGCGGCAGGGCTCCCCTTAATATCCATAGCAGACCTGAAGGGCCTGGTAATTGAATTTGGGGGAACCCCCACGCCTTTTTTTTTTTTTTATCAATGACTTTTCTATGTATTGCCGGGAGCCGACAATTCATTAATAGCCGCGAGTGAGTTTTAAATGACTTTTTTTCCTTCAGAAATGACACTGTGCAGGGACAGTTCTAAGCACGGGAAAGAAGCGCAACTTTACATGCATATTGCCGAACACCGGACCCGAACCCGAACATACAGTCAATTGTTCGGGTTCGGGACCCGAAAACCCAAAAGTTCAGTACGGACCCGAACTTTACAGTTCGGGTCCGCTCAACCCTATTGTTTAGTCTAGGGGACATTAACCACTTCCCACCCGGCCACTGTATATATACGGCCGGGTGGGTGCTCCCTCCTTCTGAGTGGACGTTCCTGAACGTCCTTCAGAAGGAGCGTGATCGCGCGCGCGCGCACCCGCGCGATCCCGATGCGCGCGTGTCCCGCGGACACGCCGCATCTCGGAACAGCAGGAGGGCACTGTGATTCGCCCTCCTGATCGGCACGATGGCTGTGTGTAATCACAGCCATCGTGATGTAAACACAGAGAGGGGGGGCTGGCACTTGTGAGGGGATCGCGCCGCCACGTGCACGCGCAGCGGCGCGATCCCGATCTGCCTGTACCCCCCAGAGATAGAAGGTGTGTGCAAACAGGAGGGCCATGTGATTGGCCCTCCTGATGACATGACGGCTGTCCAATGACAGTCGTCATGTAATGTAAACACAGAGCAGTTGTAACTGCTCTGATCTCTTCCTCTCCTCACACAGAGCCTGTCAGTGAGGAGAGGAAGAGACAATCTGTATTGCAGCCGGGAGATCAGTGAGTTTTTAGCTGTTTGTCTGCTGTTTACCCACTGATCACCCAGCTAGTGTCCCCAAAACAGTGTCCCCAAAACACAGTGTCCCCAAAACACAGTGTCCCCAAAACACAGTGTCCATAAAACAGTGAAAACATCTGCCCGCCAACATCTTGCGCATCTGCCCACCAACATCTTGCGCATCTGCCTGCCAACATCTAGCACAGCTGCCCGCCAACATTTGGCACAGCTGCCTGCCAACAGCTGCCCACCAACAGCTGCCCACCAACATCTGGCGCATCTGCCCGCCAACATCTTGCGCATCTGCCCGCCAACATCTTGCGCATCTGCCCGCCAACATCTGGCCGCCAACAGCTGCCCACCAACATCTGGCACATCTGCCCGCCAACATCTGATCGCCAGCATCTGACCGCCAACAGCTGCCCGCCAACAGCTGGCACATCTGCCCGCCAACATCTGCCCTGCCAACATCTGGCACATCTGACTCCCAACATCTGGCAGTAAACATCTGCCCACCAACAGCTGCCACATCTGCCCGCCAACAGCTGCCACATCTGCCCGCCAACAGCTGCCACATCTGCCCGCCATCTGCCCGCCAACAGCTGCCCGCCAACATCTGGCACAGCTGCCCGCCAACATCTGATCGCCAGCATCTGACCACCAACAGCTGCCCGCCAACAGCTGGCACATCTGCCCGCCAACATCTACCCTGCCAACATCTGGCACATCTGACTCCCAACATCTGGCAGTAAACATCTGCCCACCAACAGCTGCCACATCTGCCCGCCAACATCTGGCCGCCAACATCTGACATCTGCCCGCCAACATCTGACCGCCAACAGCTGCCCTGCCAACATCTGGCACATCTGCCCGCCAACATCTGACACATCTGGCCGCCAACATCTGACCGCCAACAGCTGCCCGCCAACGTCTGCCCTGCCAACATCTGGCACATCTGACTGCCAACATCTGGCACATCTGACCGCCAACATCTGGCACATCTGCCCACATGGCTAAACGATTCTACAGCAGCGAGGAGGCTCTCCAGATACTCCAGGGTATGTCGGACGAGAGTAGCGAGGAACTCTCTCTGTCAGAATCGGATAGTGAATATTATCCAGAGGAAAGTAGTGGCTCTGAAATAGAAACTGAGGATAGAATCGTAACAAGTGAGATCAGGAGTTATGAGCAGGCGCCGCAGACATCCACCAGCAGCGCAGCACTCCAGGACATCCACCAGCAGGCATCCACCAGCAGCGCAGGACTCCATGATGATATGCAGGCATCCACCAGCAGCGCATCACGCCAGGATAGGCAGGCATCCGCCAGCAGCGCATCACGCCAGGATAGGCAGGCATCCGCCAGCAGCGCATCACGCCAGGATAGGCAGGCATCCGCCAGCAGCGCATCATGCCAGGATAGGCAGGCATCCGCCAGCAGTTCTGCAACTTTTCTAGAGGATAGGCCAAATGCTAGCAATGGGGCGTCCCATCAACAACGAGGCAGGGCCCATACTAGCCTCCCCGATCTTCTACTGTATCCAACATGGCTGCCCGATACGTCAGTAGAACCTATCATTCCCCCTTTTACAGCCCAGCCTGGCCCTCAGATACAGTCGGAAAATGCTACCCCGATTTATTATTTTGATTTTTTTTTTACTGATGATATCCTAACCTACATTGTGGAGCAGTGTAATCTATACGCCAGTCAATATATAGCCAACAATCCAAATTCTTCCTATGCCCGTCCTTTTGTTTGGAAACCCCTCACCGTGGAAGAATTTAAAATTTTCCTTGGCCTAACCCTCAACATGGGGCTGACAAAAAAAAATGAACTCCATTCCTACTGGTCTACCCGACCTATCTACCACATGCCAATCTATTCATCTTTTATGAAAAGAACCCGTTACGAGATGATAATGAGGTTTCTACACTTCAACGACAATGCCCAATGCCTCCCTCGAAATCATCCCAATTATGATAAATTATTTAAAATTCGGCCCCTAATCAATTTTTTTTGCGCCAGCTTCAAGCAGATGTTTACCCCTGATGTAAATATATGTGTAGATGAATCATTAGTACACTTCACAGGAAGACTTGGAATAAAGCAATACCTCCCCAGTAAAAGAGCCAGACGTGGGGTAAAATTTTATAAGGCATGTGACAGGGCCACGGGTTACACATATGATTTTATACTTTATGAGGGAAAAGACAGACAGCTAAACCCCCCTGGATGCCCTACCTACATGGGAACAAGTGGCAAAATTGTCTGGCAGCTGATTGAACCATTGCTTGGGAAAGGTTACCACCTATACGTAGACAATTTCTATACAAGTCTCCCACTTTTTCGCCATCTGTACCAAAAGAAAACTGTGGCCTGTGGGACAGCACAGACCAACCGTAAAGGCTTCCCACAGAGATTGGTTGCCAAGAAACTGAAACAGGGGGAAATGGCCAGTATGCGGACTGAAGAGGTCCTAGCATTGAAGTGGAGAGATAAAAAAAGAGATGTCTACATCCTTTCCACAATGCATGATGACACCTTGGTGGAACTGCAGAGAAGAAGAGGCCCCGTCCAGAAGCCAAAATGTGTGCATGACTATAATCTTTACATGGGGGGGTGGATATGAATGACCAGATGATGCAGCCCTACTTGGCCACCAGGAAATCACTGTTTTGGTACAAAAAAGTTGCCATTTATTTGATGCAACTAGCCCTTTTCAATTCTTATATCATTTTTTCTAAGTGCACCCAAAGTTCCCTAACCTATCTAAAATTCCAAGAAGACTTGATCGAAGCCCTTCTCTATCCCCATGGCCAAGCCCCTCAACTAATTCGCTCCGATGCAGTAGCCAGACTCCACGAAAGGCACTTCTCCGAAATCCTCCCTCTTACCGAAACAGGTCGCAAACCCCAAAAAAAATGTTGTGTGTGTTCAAGTAGAGGAATTCGTCGTGACACCCGATACTACTGTCCCCAATGTCCCTCCCAGCCAGGCCTTTGTATTGGAAAGTGCTTTCAGAGCTATCATACTTTACTAAACTATTAGTAAAGTGAAGATGATTTTTTTTCCAGTTTCCACCATCTGCCATTTCTGTGAATGACCCGGACTGTTTTCGACTATGCCTCTGCCAACCATGTTTCTGCCTTCAACGTGAAATGACCTCGGCCTGTTAAATGACCATGCTTTTTGCCTGCCTCCTAAACTGATCATTTGAGTACAGCACAGGGGTCTCACATATTTGAGGGGCTCCAGAAAAGAGTTTCCGAGTGGAGAAAATGTTTTTCTCCAGGTTTTGTTTTTCTCGGATTAGGGTCTGGAGACTCGGAGGCTTCGTAGAGATTTGGGTGGGAAGAAGCCTCTACCCCTGTTCTTAGGTCTTTCCTGACCAAGGCCTAAATGTTATAGTGCTGCCACCTGAACTGGCCGTGCCTCTGCCTGCCACCTGAACTGGCCGTGCCTCTGCCTGCCACCTGAACTGGCCATTCCTCTGCCTGCCACCTGAACTGGCCATTCCTCTGCCTGCCACCTGAACTGGCCATGCCTCTGCCTGCCACCTGAACTGGCCATGCCTCTGCCTGCCACCTGAACTGGCCATGCCTCTGCCTGCCACCTGAACTGCCTGCTAAACCATGGACCATGTTCATAGGTTTCCATATCTCTGTTTCCCTGCTGGACAATTCCTGGACATTTCCTATGGCTGTCTGGACCAATGCTTTGACTGCTCTGGAACGGTATTCCTGCCTGCTAAAACCATAGGTGAGCCTTTTTTTTATTACCTTTTGCTCAGCAGAATGTATTTTGGGGTGTAATTCTTGGTGTGTACATGCTATGTGTTAGAAGCCTGAAGGTGCTACTTGCATGTTGGGCCTCTGTATGTGGCCAGGCTGTGGAAAAGTCTCACACATGGGGTATCACTATACTCAGGACGAGTAGTAGAATGTATTTTGGGGTGTTATTTTTGCTGTGTACATACTATGTGTTAGAAAGATCTTCTGAATTGACAACTTTGTGAAAAAAAAATATGTTTTAATTTTTTTTCCACACTTTCCAAAAACTTTTGGAAAGAAATTACATGTTCAAAAGACTTATTATGCCTCATAGAAAATACATTGGGTTGTTTTCTTTCCAAAATGGGGTCATTTTGTGGGTAATTCCATTGTCCTTGTTCTCCAGGGCCTTCAAAAATGTGATAGGTACTCAGGAAATGAAATGTGTAATTTATGCCTTTAGAGCGCCTGATGGTGCTACTTGGATGTTTGGCCTCCGTATGTGGCCAGGATGTGGAAAAGTCTCACACATGTGGTATCGCCATACTCAGGACGAGTAGCAGAATGTATTTCGAGGTGTTATTTTTGCTATGTACATACTATGTGTTAGAAAGATCTTCTAAATTGACAACTTTGTGAAAAAAAAATATGTTTTAATTTTTTTCCCACATTTTCCCAAAACTTTTGGAAAGAAATTACATGTTCAAAAGACTTATTATGCCTCATAGAAGATACATTGGGTTGTTTTCTTTCCAAAATGGGGTCATTTTGTGGGTAATTCCATTGTCCTTGTTCTCCAGGGCCTTCAAAAATGTGATAGGTACTCAGGAAATGAAATGTGTAATTTATGCCTTTAGAGCGCCTGATGGTGCTACTTGGATGTTTGGCCTCCGTATGTGGCCAGGATGTGGAAAAGTCTCACACATGTGGTATCGCCATACTCAGGACGAGTAGCAGAATGTATTTCGGGGTGTTATTTTTGCTATGTACATACTATGTGTTAGAAAGATCTTCTAAATTGACAACTTTGTGAAAAAAAAAAAATATATATATATTTCTTAATTATCCAAGGCATTGTGGGAAAAAAATTGCAACTTCAAAAAATTCACGATGCCTCTTACTAAATACCTCCGACTGTCTTCTTTCCAAAAAGTGGTCATTTGGGGGGTATTTGTACTGTCCTGACATTTTAGGGCCTCAAGAAATGAGATAGGCCATCAGTGCATTAGGATTGATCAATTTGCAATAATGCGTAGCTTAGTTTGTAGACTCTATAACTTTCACACAAACCAATTATCATACACTTAGCAGGATTTTTTTTACCAAAGACATGTAGCAGAATACATTTTGGCCTAAATTTTTGCCGAAATTTGATTTGTTTGGATTTCTTTTAAAACAGAATGTAGAAAATGTTTTTTTTTCAAAATATTCGCTCTTTTTTCACTTTTATCGCAAAAAATTGAAAATGAAATTGTGAACAAATACCACCAAAAGAAAGCTCTATTTGTGTGAACAAAATGATAAAAATTTCATTTGGGTACAGTGTAGCATGACTGAATAATTGTCATTCAAAGTGCGAGAGCACTGAAAGCTGAAAATTGGTCTGGGAAGGAAGGGGGTTTAAGTGCCCAGTATTGATGTGGTTAAATGCACTTTTACATACTTGATTTTTTTGCTCCCCTGGCAAATGGTGCTTCCCTATACTCCAGCAATGGACTGTTCTTTGGAGTCCTCATGCCCATTGTCCATTTCAGGGCTGTCTTGGTGACATGTATGGGTCTAATGCCAACATGTTTTTGGGCTCACACAACTTCCCCTTCATAAAGAAAAAAAAAAAAAGGAAGAAAACATGTAATTGCACTTGGTTAAAAGGTTAAAGTTGATCCAGGGAATATCTGATTGCCTCTTGAAGGATCAGAAAGGACCCCCCCCCCCCCCACCGCTGGAGCAAATAGAATTATGCTTTATTGGGTTTTAGTTTTCCTCTGGATCAACTGTGGGTAGTGTATATGGAGGGTTTCTATTTGTGTTTGTTGGTTTTCTTCCCCCCCCTCTGTTGGTTAAATTGGATGGACTTGTGTCCTTTTTTTTTTCAACCAGATTAACCACTAGACCTCCTGAAGATTCACCCCCCTTCATGACCAGGCTATTTTTTGCGATAAGGCACTGCGTTACTTTAATTGACAATTTATGAGTATTTAAGCATATATTGATTGGTTTACGTGAACGGTATAGCGTACACAAACTATTGTATATATTTAAGGATTTTTTTTTTAAGGCTAGTAATGGCAGCAGTCAGCGACTTAAAGCAGGACTGTGATATTGCGACAGGCAAACGGATACTAACTGATACTTTGACACTTTGTGGGAACCAGTGACAATAATACAGTGATTGGTGCTAAAAATATACACTGTCACTGTACTAATGACGCTGGCTGGGAAAGGGTTAAACATCTAGAGAGATCAAAGGGTTTACTGTGTGCCTAGCCAGTGTTTTGGCATACACTGTGTTCTGCGTTTACTAGGGTAAGAGATGGATTTTATTCTCTGCTTTGCAGGGACACAAAATCTATCCCTTCCCCCTGTCAGAACGGAGATCTGCCTTGTTTACATAGGCAGATCTAAGTTCTGTGGCAATATACCTGTATGACAACAGAAAACACGTAGTATAATGGACCCAGTATATCCCTCACAGGGAAACAGGTATATTGAATACTGTATATACTTGAGTATAAGCCGAGTTTTTCAGCCCTTTTTTTAGGGCTGAAAGTATACCCCTCGGCTTATACTCGAGTCAGTACCTGAAAATCGTGAAATTCCGTGGCCGGCGTCCATTGTTTAAATCTAGCGCCTTTCTCCCTGTCCGTTCCGCGATAGGCATTTCCAGCAAACACTTGTGTTGAGTGTTGCGCCTATCACGGAGGTCCTCTTGTCCGACGTCCGTGATTGGCGGAGCACTGAACACAGTGCCTGCTGGGAAACGGAGTCCGAGAATGAGAGGACCTCCGTGATAGGCGCAACACTCAACACAGTGTTTGCTGGAAACGCCTATCACGGAAGGGACAGGGAGAACGGCGCGAGATTTGAACAATGGACGCCGGCCGCGGAATTACAAGATTTTGAGGTACACTGACTCGGGCACAGGGAGGCTGCAATGGACACAGTAAGGGGGCACAGTGAGGTGACAATGTGCAGTGAGGTGGCACAGTGAGATGGCAATGGGCACAGTAAGGGGGCACAGTGAGGTGGCAATGGGCAGTTGGGCAGTGAGGTGGCAATGTGCACAGTGAGGTGGCAGAGTGAGATGGCAATGGGCACAGTAAGGTTGGGCAATTGGCACAGTGAGGTGGCAATGGGCAGATTTCCTCCCCTCGGCTTATACTCGAGTCAATACGTTTTCCCATTTTTTTTGTGGTAAAAGTAGGTACCTCCGCTTATACTCGGGTCGGCTTATACTCGAGTATATACGGTAAGTGCCCATGTATTATCCAAAAAAGGCATTACATTACAGAGTTGTCATGAATAACAGCAGAGAAGGCCCAAACTAAGATGCTCTGGGTATATTATGGGTGGTTTATATGTGCTACAATCGGAGGTGACTGAGAAACCAGAGGAAACACCCAGTAAATTGTTTTCATTATTATGTAAGGGGTGGCATGCAAACCATCAAGGATGATCAGGTGGCAATATTTACTAGTACTGTATTTATCAACAGTGCCCAGATACAGAAACTACCACATTATTTATTAGGTTTTTGCATTCAGTGTTGTTCAAGTGCAGACAAAATCATATGCAGAGTGTGCTAACAATATAAGAGCAAGGTTAACCTTCATAGCACATAAATGTACAGATGGGCCACTCATGTAGTTTTAAAAGTGGCTTCCCACTGTTTCATTTAAAATGGTAGCTCTTGCTCCCTGCTGACTTCTGCAATAGTATGTGTTGATAAATTCCTTAAAGCCTGTTTACTGGAAATTATAAGCTAGGCAGCCCTAGTAGTAACTTAAATGTTTAAATTTGGCTTCCTAAATATCTCAAGGAACTATGCACAGCAATATTTTATGCATGTCATGAGAGCAAAACTGCAAGTACTTTTAATATTATCAGTACGATACTTGATTAATCAAAATTTGCATCACAAACATCACAGCAAGAGTTGTACAAGTGTATAATTAGCAGAGGGCAAATAGCTTGGAAATAAAATCTAAATGCATGTCACTGCAGTTACTGTATATATGCTGTACATGAGTAACACTTTATTACTGAAAGAACTATAGTCAGGGCTGGTGTTTGGTCTAGGGAAACTGGGAGTTTGCTAGTATCCCACATTCTTCAGGCCCCCAGGAGCTCTTTGAGGTTTATTAAGACAAGTATAAATCCTATAGATAATGACTAAATACTTGGAGCAACGGTAATAGTAACAATTCGAAAACAGAAGTGCAATACAACTACACACTGAAGTTAATAAGGCAAGAGTTCATTCTTTCTGCCACCTGTGGAAGGTTTGCCTCAAACATACTAGGTGGGTGAAGAACAGGGTTGCCAACTTTTAGTAGATTTACAAACAGTTTGTAAATTTTGAATTTTTGCACCTGTCCACCAATGTCCATTAGGGACATGCAGACTTTGGGCATAGACTACTCAGACTTTTTCTGACGTCACTTTTCAAGCAGTAATGAACTGCGCTTAATGCAACAAGAATCCCAGGTGTGGAGTATGAGAAATATTGTTAACTATTTGGAGGCCTAGAGACAAACTAGTCAGTTGGGAAATCTGCCAGAGTTTGCCGACAGGGGAGGCCTTTTAACTTAAAGATGTAGTACTACCAAGTGAAAGTATTTGTTATCTATAGTGAGGGATCCCCTGCTGATTTTATACGTTTGCCCATTGACAAAGAAATAATCAGTCTATAATTTTAATGGTAGGTTTATTTTAAACAGTGAGAGACAGAATAACAACAAAAAAAAAAACTGAAAACTGCATTTCAAAAAAGCTATAAATTGATTTGCATTTTAAAGTGGTTGTAAACCCACTTTTTCATCTTGCACCTACAGGTAAGCCTAGATTAAGGCTTACCTGTAGGTGCAAGAAATATCTCCTAAACCTACACGGTTTAGGAGATATTTAGTTAAATGACAGGCGCCGCTGTCTACGGCGCACGCGCGCCGTGGACAACGGCGCATTCATGGGGTTAATCCCATTCACAAAATCGGCTACTTCCCAGCAATCGCTGGGCGTAGCCGAATGTGACGGCTCCCGCGCGCATGCGCAGAGTGACGTCTCCGCCACTCCGGCCAATCACAGCGCCGGAGCGGCGCTGTGATTGGCTGGTGCGGCGATACCCGGAAGTAACATTCCGGCTATCGCCGCAGCGATGGCTGCGGCTCAAGACAGGGACACGGGCGGCTTCGGGGGCCCCGGTCTAAGGTAAGTGGTACATAATGAGCTAGTATGCTAGCTCATTATGCCTTTCTCTTGCAGGTGGGGTAAAAAAAAAAAAAACGATTAGTAAGTTTACAACCACTTTAATGAGTGAAATACCTGTAAGTATTTGACCCCTTCTCAAAACATGACTTAGTACATGGTGGCAAAACCCTTGCTGGCAATCACAGAGGTCAGAGGTTTCTTGTAGTTGTCCACCAGGTTTGCACACATCTCAGGGGGGATTTTGTCCCACTCCTCCTTTGCAGATCGTCTCCAAGTCACTAAGATTTTGAGGCTAACATTTTGTAACTCGAATCTTCAGCTCCCTCCACATATTTTCTATGGGATTACGGTCTGGAGATTGGCTAGACCACTCCAGGACCATAGGAAACTGAACTGATATGCAGCACTCTATGGGCTGGATCCAAAGAATTATAAGCAGTCAGTTAGGACCACATAAAAAATATCAAAGGTTTATTGCACCAATAGCATGGAAGGGCGCAAGTGACCTTGCTGGGAAGGATAGAGATCCTGTCTGAAGGCAGGGATACGGCCGTGTCCAGGGGATGATGGTGCTGTGGATTGCGGGAGGACATAGGACCAACCTAGGCTAATCTGAGGGTCCGGGGAGTCCACCAGACAGAGCCTTGCCGGAGGAGAGGAAGAGTCAACAAGGATGTGGACCAGGGAACAGGGGAGCTGAGCTGGGCCGAAGGTGTCCAGTGCGCCTCAATGACATCAGCGCCAAGCCAGGGGTGGGAGAGGAAAGGGAAAGCCGTTGTAAGGTACCTGTGATAGGTAGTGTCCGAAGTGGAGCTTGTGTGCTGAGGATTCAGGCGAAAACTTAGTCAGGCAGATCAGGTTGGCAACAGATCAGGCAAAGCGGTACACGATCGAAATCCAGAGAGTGGTCAGGTAGGCAAAGGTCATACATGAGCTGGCGGTGAAGTACAAAATCAGCAGGCTAGAGAGTAGTCAGGAATTCAGGCAGAAGTTCATATACGGTATTCAGAGTCACAAAGCAGTCACAACACCGAGGGAGCTAGTCCACACAAAACAGGCACTGAGAGATAGGAAGTGCTGCTATTTATGGGCTGCTTTGATTGCAGATTGTCCACAGCTGGCAGCAGGTGGGGCTAGTGAGTCCAAGGTAATGCACCAAACTGAGAGAACATAGCCATAACTCCAGAGCTCCTCTGTGGCACAACAAGTAAGACTGCAGCTGTGGGACCAGGAACATCCCGGTTAAAATACACCCAGGTACATGACAGGGCCCCCTCCCCAGTGGACCCCTCCGGGGGCCTAGCAGGGCTTAGTGGGAAAGGAAGCATGGAAGTCTTGAATAAGAGCAGGAGCATGCAAATCTTTGGCTGGGACCCAGGAACGGTCTGTGACGGGATATCCCTTCCAATGAAACAGATACCGTAGGCCACGACCCTGTCTTCTGGAATCAAGAATCTTAGAGACTTCAAACTAATTTTGTCCATTAACAAGAACAGGAGGAGGTAGCTGTTGCGTTCTGGAGTAGCGATTGAAAATGACCTTTTTGGAGGAGGGAAACGTGGAATACGGGTATATCCGGAGAGAGGAGGGCAATTTCAAATGATAGGAGACTGGCCCGACTCGAGCAATAATTCTGTAAGGACCGATGAATCGAGGGCCCAACTTGGTAGAAGGTTGTGTCAGTCTCACATATTTGGTTGATAGCCAAACTCTGTCCCCCACCACATTTGGAGGTATATGGCGTCTTTGTTTGTTGGAGAAAAGCGCATATTTGCCTGCTGATTTCCGTAGTAATAAGCAAATCTTTTTCCAATGTAGCAGAATATTTTTCACCCGCTGATCTGCTGCTGGTACACCAGAAAAAGGCTGAAGTAGGGGAAAAGCCTGCTGGTAGAGTATTGGAAGAAGGGAGGTGAGAGCTGCTGGCGAAGCGTAGGAGTGAATACCTGATATCAATCAATACCCATGGGACATACGAAGTACATAGTTTTCCACCGAGAATTTCTCTCTATCCATCCACTACTTCCATGCCTGTTTCGAGCTGAGGATTAATTGGCCTAGAGATATCTGCATTTTTTGACTTATCCGGTAAGGAGGCTCTCCGTGTGGTGACGGTGCACTGGATTGTGATTCATCCACTGGGTGCTTTGTGTCTATGCATTTTCTGTTTTTTACACTGTAAGTGCAATTGCATATATTGTACATTTATTATTTTGACAATATTACGCTATGGTATATATATATATATATATATATATATATATATATATTTTTTTTTTTTTTTTTCCTTTTTGGGTTGATAAACAATCACCATCTGTGGAGTCAACGCTAACCTGTGCTAGGAAGCTTGCAACAACCATATCGCATTTCTGTGTCTTTTTGCAAAATAAAAGGCCTGGGCTGGGTTAAAACCACCTGCTTATTTGGCTTACTATCTGGTAAGCATGTTTTCCACAAGGTGACGGTGACCTTTCCTGTGATTTAGTCACTGGGTGTTTATATCGAACATATTCCCATCTGTGAAAAAACTGGATTAATTACATATATCGTATATTTGGACTGTAATAAGCGCAATTTTTTCTTTTTCATTTTTACTTGTGCTGTATCTCACATCTAATTGCTGCTTTTGGACTGGTTTATCCATTTAATTTGACAATATGTTGTTGATATTGGATATAAACACCCTGAATAACCTCTATCACCACTGCGCCAATGAAAAAAAAGTGTGCAAATATTTATAGCTGCCACTTAGTGAATAAACATTTTTATAATAGAAAAAACTTAAACTCAAAACAATCTGATTGAGAAAAGCAAATAGTAGCGCTGAAAAACAATAAAATTATATAATGGTGTAATAAACTCAATAACACCCCGTGACAAGTGATAATAAGTCCATAACATAAATGATGAAATCGATGAAAAAATCCTTATTTATTTATTTAACTTCCACCACACCACCGTGCTGTGCCCAACTTCCCCTTTGAAAAACGCACTCACGAAATAGATTTGCCTTTCACTCTCGTGTCAGGCTAAATCGCTTGTGTATGATCCCACAAAAGGAGAAAGCAATCTCAGCTGAATCACCATGATAGTCCTCAATATTGCACATATAAGAATAAAAAAAGTGCTCCAATAGTGTAAAATTGTAACTCCAGTTTAAAAATAAAATCAGAGCAACACTTCAATCATTCAACTCACATGTAAAAAGTGAAAAAAGAACTTCAAATGAATTCACAGCAATCAACAGTGTAAGATTGGCTCTGCGGTGCTGAGCGGCCACCGCGGGCCTGAGGTGTGTATTGTGCTGGTATATCTCACCACACTCCAGATTCCAGGCTCACAATAGCGGTAGATGGTCTAAACAGCAGAGGCGTCCCTAATAGGTAAAGCTAGTAAAGTTGTAGCCAAGTTCCCGACATGTTTCGCAGTCTATGCTTAGTCATGGGATATCTCTCACTTCCTATATAGACTCCACATGCCTGATCACATGATTGATTATCCCGCGCATGCGCGCACGTCATGTCCCCATGACCGCGAAGCACAGCAGTTTGTAAAACCTTGATGTGGTAAGCTGCATGATGTGAGCACTACATCTGAGCAATCAAGCATCCATCTGTGTGCTGACTCACTCTGAGGAGTGGCACTGCAGTGTAGCAATACAAGACATGGAGCATATAAATAAAACAATTAAAACATTCTAAAGAGAACCTATTTGTTAAGAATGAATCAGATAAAATAATGCTATTTCTTAAAAGCGGCATAATTTATATCTATCCCACTAATGGATGATCATTCTGCCAAGCCCATTAAGGCATTTTAAAGAGAACCTATTTGTTAAAAATTAATCAAATAAAAATAATGCTATTTCTTAAAAGCGGCATATTTAATATCTATCCCACTAATGGTTGATCAGTCTACCAAGCCCATCTCAACAATGATAAGATTGACCCTTCAGTCTAATGCAAACATGAATAATATGACAACATCATTCATATCAACAAAAACGCACAACCTTTGGTCGACATGAATGTTATTATCGCATTTACAGGGAATGATATGTGCAGGACAAGAGATACTGAATATCATTAATGAGTTCAATAGGGTGCAATAAACTTCAATAAAAATATATTAAATTATAATAAAGATAAAAATTTAAAATAAAAATAAAGATAACTTACACTAGGAGACGGTGTGCACCACAATATAACGAACGAATCTCACTGAAAGAGACTCTTCCGTGTGATACACACAATCCCCCAATGTACTATCAGTATGATAAATTGCATACCATATAAGCATACAAGCTGGCACAATTGACTGTCCAACAGCACTACCTCAGTGTATGCAACCTATATACAATAGCAAATTATGCGAACACATGATGGTGTACATATAAGAAGTTCTTAGACCAGGACCAAAAGAAAAAGCAGTGGTATGGGTAATGTGAAAATGGAAATGATTATCACAACTCTCCAGTTGACACAAGTCTATCAGTAATTATTAATAAAGCAGTTGAGGTCTACTTCAATATTTAACCCTCTGAGCGATAAACATTTCAACAAGAAAATCCAGCGGGTTTCCCTCTGGGATAGATCTCTCACCCTATTGCTGCCTCTCCAGGCCGGGTAGATGGTATCTATTCCACAGAACTGTAGAACAGAAGGGTCTTGATTGTGTTTTTCCCTAAAATGGAGTGATACGCTATGGTAGCGAAAGCCTTTTCTAATATTAGCCAGATGTTCGGCAATGCGCACTTTTAATAGTCTTTTAGTTCTACCCACGTATATTAACCCACATGGGCACCACATGAAATAGACGACATGGGAGGAGTTACAGGTGATGAACTCCTTGATCTCAAAAGATTCACCATGGTTATGGACTTATTATCACTTGTCACGGGGTGTTATTGAGTTTATTACACCATTATATAATTTTATTGTTTTTCAGCGCTACTATTTGCTTTTCTCAATCAGATTGTTTTGAGTTTAAGTTTTTTCTATTATAAAAATGTTTATTCACTAAGTGGCAGCTATAGATATTTGCACACTTTTTTTTTCATTGGCGCAGTGGTGATAGAGGTTATTCAGGGCGTTTATATCCAATATCAACAACATATTGTCAATTTATTTTTACCAGTTGCAGCCATGGAAGCTATTAATTACCTGACAAACAGGCAGATGAATCCTGAAGACATTTTCTCCTCTAACCAAGTGATGACTGAGTGTGAGGAGGACATGTCAAGATCACTGAAAAGTTTAGAAAATCTCCTAGAAAAGCAAGTTAAAACTTGGTGGGACATTTTCACTTTTGAGCACTATGAAATAGAGAACGTAATTTTTAGAAGTCTGAGATAGGAGGTTTCCCCTCAGGACGGCCTCACAGACCAGAAATATATGGATGAATGGCTTGAGTTCTTTAACCGAATGGGAAGGGAGCTTCAGGCCTTAGTCTTAAAGATAAAGCACATCAAATTAGGTATTGTTAATCAAAAAATTAATGCAATACAAACATTATTGGAACCTATGAAGGACACTAACCAAGTTAAGGCGTTCAATATCAGTATGAAATAGAAACTTGAAAAGATAGACCAAGAGGCCCAAAAGAAAAAGGTTAAAAAATATATTAGGGTCTCCAATGATTTCCAGATCAATAACATCTATGCTTGGCAAGGAGTCAGTATGGGGAAGGATGATAAACCTAAAGAAGTTGGTGAACAGGCCAGTAACAACGCACAACCAACTAAGGAGTCAAACACTAGAAAAGTAGTGGGGAAAGATGCAGTTAACAAGAATGAACAATTAACTGGGGGGATAGTTACACCCGCCCCTTCTAAAGTTCCCCATCAGGTCTGCTCAGCCAATGACATAGGTGTAAGGCTGAGGACCTGATGCGGAACGTGAGAAGGGGCGGGTCTATTCATGTATTACACTGTGGAGGAAGTTCCCCATCAGGTCCGCCCAATCGTATGTCAGACCCCGCCTACGTCATTCGATGAGCGGACCTGATGGGGAACTTCCTTGCAGTATAATAAATGAATAGACCCGCCCCTTCTCACGTTCCGCATCAGGTCCTCAGCCTTACACCTACGTCATTGGCTGAGCGGACTTGATGGGGAACTTTAGAAGGGGCGGGTCTATTCATTTATTACACTGCAGAGGAAGTTCCCCATCAGGTCCGCTCAGGCTCAGCCAATGACGTTTCGTGTGGACAGCGCTGGACATCGGATCGCCGTGGGACACTGGATTTCATCGCTGGAATGTTTTTTTTTATTTTTTATTTTTTTATTTTTAATAAAGGACTTTCCCAACGGTGTCTGGGTATTTTTATTTTTTATTTTTTACACTTTCTTTGTGAAATGGTAGGGGTACAATGTACCCCATTACCAATTCACATGGGGGGGTCCGGGATCTGGGGGTCCCCTTTGTTAAAGGGGTCTTCCAGATTCCGATAAGCCCCCTGCCCGCAGACCCCCACAATCACCGGGCAAGGGTTGTGGGGATGAGGCCCTTGTCCCCATGTTGAGGGCATGTGGCCTGGTACGGTTCAGGAGGGGGGGCGCTCTCTCGTCCCCCCTCTTTTCCTGCAGCCTGCCAGGTTGCATGCTTGGATAAAGGGACTGGTCTGGATTTTTGGGGGGAACTCCACACCATTTTTTTTTTAATTTGGGGTGGAGTTCCCCTTAAAATCCATACCAGACCTGAAGGGCCTGGTATGGATATTTGGGGGAAACCGCATGCTTTTTTTTTTTTTTATTTGTGGCAGGGTTCCCCTTAATATCCATACCAGACCTGAAGGGCCTGGTAATTGAATTTGGGGGAACCCCCCACGCATTTTTATTTTATCAATGACTTTTCTATGTATTGCCGGGAGCCGACAATTCATTATAGCCGCAAGTGAGTTTTAAATGACTTTTTTTCCTTCAGAAATTACATTTTGTGCAGGGACAGTTCTAAGCACGGGAAACAAGCGCCACTTCACAGGCATACTATACACACACCCTAGGTACGAGATTTAAAGAAATATTTTACTTACTATTGTTTCACCTTAAGCATTATTAAAATCACTGCTCCCGAAAAAACGGCAGTTTTTTAAACTTTTTTTGCATTGATACATGTCCCCTGGGGCAGGACCCGGGTCCCCAAACACTTTTTATGACAATAACTTGCATATTAGTCTTTATAATTAGCACTTTTGATTTCAAACGTTCGAGTCCATTGTATTTAATAGGGTTCTAAAGTTCACGCGAACATTCTGTCTGTTCACAGGTTCTGGTGCGAACCGAACAGGGGGGTGTTCGGCTCATCCCTACTTTTTACATGTGAGTTGAATGATTGTGTTGTGTGATGAAGTGTTGCTGTGATTTTATTATTAAACTGGAGTTACAATTTTACACTATTGGAGCACTTTTTTTATTCTTATATGTGCAATATTGAGGACTATCACGGTGATTCAGCTGAGATTGCTTTCTCCTTTTGTGGGATCATACATGAGCGATTTAGCCTGACACGAGAGTGAAAGGCAAATCTATTTGGTGAGTGCGTTTTTCAAAGGGGAAGTTGGCACAGCACGGTGGTGTGGTGGAAGTTTTACAGAAATAAGGATTTTTTCATCGATTTCATCATTTATGTTATGGACTTATTATCACTTGTCACGGGGTGTTATTCAGTTTATTACACCATTATATCATTTTATAGTTTTTCAGCGCTACTATTTGCTTTTCTCAATCAGATTGTTTTGAGTTTAAGTTTATTCTATCCATTTAATTTAATTGGATATCTATCCGATCAGCGCAGTTTTCTACCCTTTATAAAAGCCTAGGGCTGCGAAGAATGGTGTGGTATGAAGAGCACTGTGCCAACGGGAATTAATGGTGAACTCAGCCAAAGGCAAATACTCAGACCAGTTGGAGTGTAAGGCAATGACATAATGTCGAAGATAGGTTTCCAGGGTCTGGTTCATGCGTTCGGTTTGACCATCTGTTTGAGGGTGATGTGAGGTAGAGAGTGAGAGCGTTACTCCCAGTTTCTTGCAGAATGCTCTCCAGAATCGGGAAACAAACTGGGATCCGCGGTCTGAAACGACATTGGTAGGTATGCCATGATATCTCACAATATGGGAAAGGAAGAGGGTAGACAGTGCTTCCGCTGTAGGTAATCCCGGGAGCGGCACAAAATGTGACATTTTTGAAAAGCGATTCACTATGACCAATATAGCAGTCATGCCCTTGGACTTGGGTAAGTCTGTAATGAAGTCCATAGTCAAATGGGTCCAAGGCTGGCGAGGTGCCGGAAGTGGTTGTAACAGTCCAGTAGGGAATGTTGGGGGTACTTTATTAGCAGCACAAGTTGGACAGGCAGCCACATAGTCAGTAACATCCCTTTTCATATGAGCCCACCAGACATGACGCTGCAAGGTCTTAAGAGTGATGGTGACACCGGGATGACCGGATAACACACCATCATGTGCCCAGAGGAGTACAGGTTTTCTGAGGCTAGGGGCTACGAACAGGCGACCTGGTGGTATCTTCAAGCCTTGGGGAACACGATTCTGGGTTTCTTGTAACTGTTGGGAAAGAGCCATAGAGATCTGTGCGACAATTTTGTGAGGTGGGATTAAATACTGCTTGGTAGGTTGATCTTCAGAGGTAGCAAACTGTCTGGAAAGAGCATCGGCTTTCTTGTTTTTATGCCCAGGAACATAAGAAAGAACAAAATTAAAACGGGAGAAAAAGAGAGCCCATTGAGCCTGACGTGAGTTCAAACGTCTTGCAGTCTGAAGATACAGCAGGTTTTTATGGTCAGTGAGGATAGAAAAAGGCTTGGGAGCCCCTTCCAGAAGATGTCGCCATTCAGACAATGCCAATTTGATGGCCAGTAGTTCTCGATTCCCAACATCGTAATTTATCTCCGCTGGAGAAAACTTTCTAGAAAAAAAACGCTACTGGATGGAATCTACCAGACTGAAGCCTCGTACACACGGCCGAGAATCTCGACAGGAAAAAAAACTTGTCGTTTTTCCTGACGAGATTCTTGGACAAGAATCTTGTCCCGGCCGAGTGTACACACGTACCTTTCAAAAGAACCGCGGTTCTTTTGAATGGCACGAACGCGGTGACGTCATCGACTATGACGAGCGTGCGCTCGTCACATTCAATGCCGTCGCCGCCATCTTGCTACACCCTACCTATGCCTAGGAAGCTACCGCGCATGCGTCAAAGTCATTTCGAGCATGCGCGGGTTTCCACGGCGACAGGTAAGTGTACACACACTCAGGTTTCTCGTCGAGAAACAGGCCGACGAGAATCCAGACGAGAAAATAGAGAGCAGGTTCTCTATTTTTCTTGTCTAGATTCTTGCCTGTTTTCTTGACGAGAAACCTGAAAGCCACGTACACATGACCGATTTACTCAGCAAGAAAGCTCTGCCAGCAAGTTTCTTTTTGGTTCTTGCCGAGAAAATTGGTCGTGTGTACGAGGCTTTAGGCTGTCTCTGGGACAGCACGGCACCTGTTCCTACCTCACAGGCATCAACCTCAACTATATACTGGAGATCGGGATTTGGATGCTGAAGAATTGGAGCCTTGCTGAACATGTCTTTTAATTGCTGGAAAGCCGATTCCGCTTCTGAGGGCCACACTTTGCAATTTGTACCTTTCTTAGTCATAGCAGTAAGGGGGGCCACAATGGAGGCAAAACCTTTGATGAAGCATCTGTAGTAATTTGCGAACCCTAGAAAGCTTTGGAGCCCTCTTAAAGTGGTCGGTTGGGGCCATTGCAAGACAGCGGAAAGTTTTTGAGGGTCCATTTGGAAACCGACAGCACTTATAATATATCCAAGGAAAGGAATACGGCTTTGATGGAAACTGCATTTCTCAATCTTCTCAATGGTTTTCTCTCAGTCATTGTAATACCTGCTTTACATGTGAGATGTGCTCTAGATGTGTCTTGAAAAAGATTAAAATGTCATCCAAGTAGATGATCACAAAACTGTTGCTGAAATTGTGAAAAATGTCATTCATGAAATGTTGGAAGACAGCAAGGGCATTACACAACCCAAATGGCATAACCAGATATTCAAAATGTCCATTACGAGTGTTGAATGCTGTCTTTCACTCGTCCCCGTCTTTAATTCAAATCAGATTATAAGTCCCTCATAGGTCCACCTTAGAGAAGATAACGGCTCCCTTAAGTACATCAAACAGTTAAAGTGGATGTAAACCCACTCTCATCCTTTCTAAACTACTGCCATAGTGCTGATCTATAAGGATATAGATGCCTCCTGCATGTATCCTTATCTGTCAAATGTCTCCCCTCTGTCTGTTATGAGACCTGAAAAACTGCAGATTCTGTGGGTTGGATCTGTTGTCTGGAGCTCGGTGGGTGGAGTCGTGATGTCAGTAGACTCCCCGCCCACCTCTACACTCCCCTTGTCAACATGCATTTTCTCCTGTGTATTCCTTCTGCTATGATCACTAGCATCCAGTCAAAATCCAGAAAAGTAACCACATGACTTCAGAAAAGGAGTGGGGGTGGGAATTTAAAGCTAGTGCATGAGATATGTAAATAACCTGTCACTCAAAGCAAGGGGGCGGAACGGACAAAGGTAACTCTGTTTGTCCATTTTATCTCACTGAACAATAAAAGAGGCTTGCTCAGAGCTGGATTAACTCTTTGTGGCAAGACCTGGCACAAATGATAGGAAATCTTATACTCTACATTGTGACAGCAAACAAAATAAAATTCAGGTTTACATCCACTTTAAGAATGAGAGGCAAAGGGTAGGAGTCTTTTATGCCGTGTACACACGATCGGTTTTACCGATGAAAACAGTCCGATGGACTTTTCTCATCGGACAAACCGACCGTGTATGGGCCCCATCGGTCTTTTTTCCATCGGTGAGAAAAAATAGAACATGTTTTAAATTTATCCGATGGGAAAAAAAACGATAGCAAATTCCGATCGTCTGTGTGGAACTCCATCGAACAAAAAACCCACGCATGCTCAGAATCAAGTTGACGCATGCTCAGAAGCATTGAACTTAATTTTCCTCGGCTTGTCGGAGTGTTTTACGTCACAGCGTTTGGGGCGGTCGGATTTTTGACTGATGGTGTGTAGGCAAGACTGATGGAAGTCAGCTTAATTGGATTTCCGATGGAAAAATCCATCGGATTAGAATCCATAGGAAATCTGATCGTGTGTACAGGGCTTTACAGTGATTTGATTTAATCCTTGATAGTCTATGCATGGTCGAAGACCCCCATCTTTTTTTTCAACAAAGAAAAAACCTGCCCCTACTGGAGAAGAAGAGGGTCGGATAAAACCTCTTTCCAAGTTGTCTTTTACGTATTCCATGGATTTTTGTTCAGGCAAAGACAGGGGATAGGTCCTTCTTTTGGGAAGAGGTGCTCCAGGAATCAAATTAATTGCGCAGTCAAAAGAACAATGTGGAGGTAAAACCTCTGCCTTTTGCTTGGAAAATACGTCTGCAAACTCATGGTATTTACGAGGCAAGGTAGGTGGGATTGCCACGGAAGCCAACAGACAACCAGAAAGTCTTTTGGGTTGAGACAAACAGTTTAGACGACAGAATGACCCCCAAGAGGTTAGTTCTCCATTTTCCCAATCAAAAGAAGGGTTATGTTGTTGTAACCATGGGTAACCAAGGATAACGGGCAGAAGTGGAGAATCAATAAGAGACAAGACAACTTCCTCTTTGTGGAGTACGCCTACCTGAAGGGTGATTGTCGTAGTCCCAAATTTTACAATGCCATCTCCCAAGGGTTGTCCATTCAGAGTGGTGATGTTCAGGGGTCTAGACTTTGGAACAAATGGGATAATATTTTCTTTAGCAAAAGTGTAGTCCAAGAATAAGCCAGCGGCTTCAAAATCCACAAAAGCCTCACAGGAGACAAGTTTAGAGGGTAAATGGATAATTGCGGGAACGGTAATCTTGGTCTTGCAGGATATACCTGTAAGGTCTAACCCAGCTCCTCCAACACTGGTTAGACCCTGCCTTTTACTGGACGGGAAGGGCAGACAGATAACAAATGTCCTTTAAGTCCACAGTACAGGCATAGGCCCAATGCACGCCTCCTTTGTTTCTCCGACTCAGTTAGGTGGAGACGGCTTACTTCTATGGGTTCCACAGGTGCCTGGGGTTCAACTGAGATTTCAGGTTCTGGCTGAGGGGGTGCTTGGAAGTTAGGGGCCAAACGGTAAACTGGCCTAGAAAACTTGCAAGTTCTGAGTCTCTCTTGACACCTTTCATGATACTTGACATCCAGACGAACACAGAGCTCTATGAATTTCTCAAGGTCTTCTGGAGAATCCTTATAGACGAATTTGTCCTTGATGCGATCTGTAAGACCTTTTTGGAAGGCTGCACGTAATGCCCTTGAGTCCCAATTAATCTCAGCATCCAGGGTATGAAACTCAAATGCATATTGTGCCACAGACCTGGTACCTTGTTGTATGTCCAAAAGTGAGTACTCAGCTGCAGAAGCTCTATCTGGCTTGCCAAATACAGTCTGGAGAGAAGCCATAAATTTGTCAGCGTCTTGCAGCACAGGATAATTGCGTACCAGGTAAGGAGAGACCCAGGCCGGGGGCCTTCCCCTTTTACAGGGAAATTACAAAAGTCACTTTGGCAGACAAAGTGTTAAAAGTCCCAGGGTTGTTGCGGAAATGCAAACGGCAAACATTTAAAAAGCCTCTGCAGTCCTCAGTATCACCACCAATTTTTTCAGGCAGGGGAAGTTTGGGTGGTACAGAAGAGGCAGGTTGGATTGGAGCAGGAGTCTGGACCATTGCAGATGGACCAGGCAAGCAAGATTTAAGCATAGTACAAAGTTCATCTAACTTGGCGTCCAGGGAAAAAGATGCTGTTCATGAGCTCCAATCAATTGTCCCTGACGTGAAATCGCCTTAACAATTTCAGCAGGGTCCACTGCCATTGTGGTCCATTTGTAATGTAAGGTAGTAAGGGAAAAAGAAAAGGTTTTGGGGCTTTGAATGAAGCATGTGTATGTAGCATGGTAAATGAAATGGAACTCGTTTTTTCCAGGTCATGTGTTGTGATTCCCGATATCGGGCAGCACAAGATCCTATGACAACAGTGTCCGATTATTAACATTTAATCAATTAGGGGTTCATGAATACATGTAATACCCAGTATAGCATAAATTGTGTCATGTAAATGATGCATGACACATAGTTTCAAAAAGAAACATAATGATACAATAAAAATAAGCATAATCAAGTTGACATATTTAATAAACATAATTGATACAGAGAAGGACAATCGATATATAAAATGAAATACTTATACAAATCCAATAATGTATAATCGTCATAAAAAAAAATGATATCATACAATAAAGTGCATTATTTGTAAAGGTTAGGTTTAGCATCCTTGAATCAGAAGACTCATATGTCTCGACGCATTTCGTGGCAGTTTTTAGCCACTCATCAGGAGAGGGATGCATGTACTTTGGCTACAGGACAAAATGGAAAAAGCAAGAGTAAATAAAAAATGCTTAAAGGGTGTTCCATGAACTCAATAAGAGTAAGCGGAGGACTGATACGTTACCTATAGTAGTAACCCCCAGTATGTGCGTATAAAGGCCAGAGAGTTGCCCACGATGGAATGGGATGGTGGCTCTGCATTAGGTTGTCTCACTCCCTCACTCCCTCACATACACCCTCACTTCCCACACACACACGCTATTATATACATTTCAATCCATTCATCTTGCAGGACTAGTATGCTCTCAGGAGTTATTAGATTAATCTTCCACCCTAAACCTCCGGTTTAGTTCGTGTTCAATCATTTGGTGTAGTATTCGACACACTAGGTATATATATATATATATATATATATATATATATATATATATATAATTTTTTTTACATACATCCCTTACACATATGTCCAATAGTCCAGTTCACATATTTCACTGATAATACCACACATTCACTTGTTATTTCTTTCTTTTCCTTTTCTTTTTCTTTTTCATCTTGGATTTTCATTCTGGGTTTTGTATCTATCCTCTTCTCTGGCCTTTAGTAACCCCCAGTATGTGCGTATAAAGGCCAGAGAGTTGCCCATGATGGAATGGGATGGTGGCTCTGCATTAGGTTGTCTCGCCCGGTGGTTGAGGCGGGGATGACCCCTCCCCTCCCCCACAGAGGCTCCGAGGGGCCAGGGGGGGCCACACAGCAGACAAACACGGCTATGGGCGGACCGGGGGAACCACACCGCCGGGGATGGGGCCAATCCATGAGATGCATGTCAGGCTCTAGGAAAGAGGATAGATACAAAACCCAGAATGAAAAAGAAAAAGAAAAGGAAAAGAAAGAAATAACAAGTGAATGTGTGGTGTGATCACTAAAATATGTGAACTGGACTATTGGACATATGTGTAAGGGATGTATCTAAAAAAAATTATATATATATAAATATATATATATATATATACCTAGTGTGTCGAATACTACACCAAATGATTGAACACAAACTAAACTGGAGGTTTAGGGTGGAAGATTAATCTAATAACTCCTGAGAGCATACTAGTCCTGCAAGATGAATGGATTGAAATGTATATAATAGCGTGTGTGTGTGGGAAGTGAGGGTGTATGTGAGGGAGTGAGACAACCTAATGCAGAGCCACCATCCCATTCCATCGTGGGCAACTCTCTGGCCTTTATAAGCACATACTGGGGGTTACACTACTATAGGTAACGTATCAGTCCTCCGTTTACTCTTATTGAGTTCATGGAACACCCTTTAAGCATTTTTTATTTACTCTTGCTTTTTCCATTTTGTCCTGTAGCCAAAGTACATGCATCCCTCTCCTGATGAGTGGCTAAAAACTGCCACGAAACGCGTCGAGACATATGAGTCTTCTGATTCAAGGATGCCAAACCTAACCTTTACAAATAATGCACTTTATTGTATGATATCATTTTTTATGACAATTATACATTATTGGATTTCATTTTATATATCGATTGTTCTTCTCTGTATCAATTATGTTTATTAAATATGTCAACTTGATTATGCTTATTTTTATTGTATCATTATGTTTCTTTTTGAAACTATGTGTCATGCATCATTTACATGACACAATTTATGCTATACTGGGTATTACATGTATTCATGAACCCCTAATTGATTAAATGTTAATAATCGGACACTATTGTTATAGGATCTTGTGCTGCCCGATATCGGGAATCACAACACATGACCTGGAAAAAACGAGTTCCATTTCATTTACCATGCTACATACACATGCTTCATTCAAAGTCCCAAAACCTTTTCTTTTTCCCTTACTATCTATATACACGGGGATGGAAGCATGTGCATGATACAGTTGGTTTGGGCACATTGAGGTCACTCTCTTCCTTTTTTGTTTTTCATGTAATGTAAGGTACCTGTGATAGGTAGTATCCGAAGTGGAGCTTTTGTGCTGAGGATTTAGGCGAAAACGTAGTCAGGCAAATCAGGTTGGCAACAGATCAGACAAAGCGGTACACGATCGAAATCCAGAGAGTGGTCAGGCAGGCAAAGGTCATACACAAGCTGGCGGTGAAGTACAAAATCAGCAGGCTAGAGAGTAGTCAGGAATTCAGGCAGAAGTTCATATACGGTATTCAGACCCACAACAACCAGGGAGCTAGTCCACACAAACGGGCACTGAGAGATAGGAAGTGCTGCTATTTATGGGCTGCTTTGATTGTAGATTGTCCACAGCTGGCAGCAGGTGGGGCTAGTGAGTCCAAGGAATTGAACCAAACTGAGAGAACAGAGCCATAACTCCAGAGCTCCTCTGTGGCACAACAAGTAAGACTGCAGCTGTGCGACCAGGAACATCCTGGTTCGAAGACACCCATGTGCCAGCAAGGAACGCAGGCTACTTTATTGCCATGATGATGCGTTTCACACGCATGCGCTTTGTCAAAGTCCTGCAGGACCATAATGTGCTTCTTCTTGAACCATTCCTTTGTTGCCTTGGCTGTGTGCTTTGGGTCATTGTCATGCTGGAATACCAATCCACGACCCATTTTCAATGCTTCCAATCTCAGCTCATTACCTGTATAGAAGACACCTGGGAGCCAGAAATCTTGCTGATTGATAGGGGATCAAATACTAATTTTACTCATTAAAATGCAAATCAATTTATCAAACTTTTTTGAAATGCGTTTTTCTGGATATTTTTGTTGTTATTCTGTTTCCCACTGTTAAAATAAACCTACCATTAAAATTATAGACTGATCATTTCTTTGTCAGTGGGCAAACATACAAAATCAAATACTTTTTTCCCTCACCGTACAAGGGTAAAGGTTTCTTTGTAAAAGTGCCCCAATTGAACAGGTAACAAGAAGTTACCTTCTTGTTCTTACAAGAGGTCCCCTTTAACCAATTGCCGTCCGCTCTATAGCCGAATGACGGCTACAGCGCGGACTTGAATTTCCGGGAGGCCGTCAATAGACGTCCTCCCCTTTGCACGCGCCCCTGCAGGGTGCGCAGGGTGCGCAGGGCGCGCGCTGTGATCACTGAGTCACTGAGACTCGGGTGATCACAGACCTGAGTGATCAGCTGTCAGCTGATCACATGATGTAAACAAAGCTCGGTAATAGTTTTTTTTCTCCTCACGCTGAGACGCTCTCAGCGCGAGGAGAAAAAAAAGCCGATCACTGGCTTTAGTGTAAGGGACATCGGTCCCCAGTGGAAGAGGCACATGAGCCTCATCAGTGCCCACCAGTACCGCCTGCCAGTGCCCCTTGCCAGTGCCCCTTGCCAGTGCCCACAGTGACCACCAGTGCAAAACAGTGCCACCTATTAATGCCTACGAGTGCCACCTACCAATGCCCACCAGTGTTGCCAAGCAGTGCCTCATCAGTGCCATCTAGCAGTGCTGCCTATCAGTCTCACCTACCAGTGCTGACCAGTGTCCATCATTGCTACCCATCAGTGCCCTTCACTGCCACCTATCAGTGCCCATCACTGCCACCTATCAGTGTCCATCACTGCCAGCTATCAGTGCCACCTATTAGTGCCAATTCTCAGTGCACACCAGTGCCACCTATCAATGCCCTTCAGTGCCACCCATCAGTGCCACCTCTCAGTGTCACCTCTCAGTGCCCACCAATGCCGCCTCTCAGTGCCCAAGAGTGCCGCCTATCAGTGCCCACCAGTGCCGCCGTTCATAGCCCAACAGGGCCGCCAATCAGTGCCCACCAGTGCCGCCCATCGGCGCCTCATCAGAGTACATCAATGAAGGAGAAAAATTACCCGTTTGCAAAATTTTATGTAGCGGGGGTCTTTAAATTTAGGTGGGGTACACCTGGGTGGAAGTTCAGGTGTGTAAGTTGGGAGTAATGACCATTTGTATTCGTGGAGGATTGGGCGGTGTAATAATCTCCTTGGCCGGTGGGTGGTGAGTGCCCGCAGACTCGAGGTAGATTCACTGCCATAGTGCTGTCCTTTTTGTCCCTTCTCGGAGATGGTACGGCGAGGGCGGGGAACCTGCCGTGGCGTCATTGGAGGGGGTAAAAGGGGGAGACGCCCTGGTCACGAGGTCTTGCTCTTCTGGAGGTCCTTCATCACGCGCCCAGGCACCTTAGGCCTGGGTGCGGGCGGTTCCGTATTCCGGCTCAGGTGCCCTAGGCCTGACCGGAATGGAGTTGGAGTCCATCCCAGGCACCTTCAGCCTGGGGTGAGGTACTAAACCAGGAGGCCTGGGGCCCAGTAACTTCGACTGGGTCCCGCAAGGGTGGAGAAGTCCGAGGGTCCCTGAAGTGGATGGGGCCCATGTCTGAGGTGATGAGGCCCGGGGAGGTTACCCATTCGGAGAGTCTGGAGCAGCATCAACCCAGTGATGGATGGGCCTCTGGTAACTCCCTTGGAGGGACGTCTTCCCCTGACAGGGGCCACAACGCAGCGAAGGTACTCCTATCTATGTTCTCTTGAGTCGCTGGTAGATTCTCAAGTCCTAAGTCCTTTCTAGCTAAAGCTATAGTAACCGCTGGCGAGATCACAGTGGTTTAGCTGATAATCAGGACAGTGCCTTGACCTGCTCATCCCCTGTATCAAAATGTTATCAAGTCGCAACCAGTTGGCTACTGAAGCACTGTTTATTGTGAGATATGCAATAAAACAAGAGTTGGACTGTGATCGGTGTGTGAAACTCTGGTTAATGGGAGCAAAGGGAAGTGTTGGTACAGCAGGACTTAATTTTTTACCAAAGCACACAGGCCCGAAGAAATATCTGGTACTGGCCTTCACCTCACCCACAGCTATGGGGAGGACATGGGCCGTAGCGCATCTCACCCTGTCGTGTGTGATACCCCTAGAAGAAAGAGATGGGGTGAGGTCGCTACACGTGGGGGCTCGTGAGTCCGGGATGATGTGTGTTTTGACTTTGGAAGTAAGAATGGCTGTGTCTGGACTTTGCTGCCCGGAGGAGTTCCGAGCAGGTCGGCCATGTGATCGGCCAAAGTGCATCCCTGCTCAAAGTCGTGGAAATGACCCTAAGACGGGAAAGGCCCATGTGGAGGAGCGAGAAGAGGGAGAAGTCCAGCCGTGTGACGTACTACATGTGGGGGCTTTTACTGCACTGCGCCATGAGGCACCCCTGACTATACAGTTCGTGGGCGGAGCTTGATGGAAGCCCGCGAAAACGTGCAAGTCGTGGGAGGAGTCTGGCCATGTGGAGACTTTGGCGCGTGGTCAGTGCGTGATGGAGCAGCAGACAGTCGGGATGGCCTCAAGCTCCCCGTGGATTCCGGTTCCCTACCCCACGAAGATGACTACCTTTGCTGCTCCCCTTACAGACACGGGGATAAGACTCAGGCCCCGAGGACAGTTGGCTCTGTACACCTGCAGAGACACGGAGGCCCTCGTTGTGATCAGTCCCGGATGCTCGGGACTGGTGGTTCACCTGAAGCCATTCGGGCGTTGCGAAGCATGCAAAGAGTTCTTGTTCGAGGTGGAGCCATCCACAGTAAGGCCCCGGGCCCTTCGCCTCAACAGCCTCACAGGTACCGCTACTCCGGAAGGGGAGATCCAGGCCTTTGCGGAGGTTCCCGTACGCACTGACCAGGGCGATGTGACTGCCCAATCAGAGACCGAGAAGGACAAATCCGAGGATGCTGCTTCGGTCACCACAGATTCTCTGCTCCCACCTCCGAAGAGGAAAGTCGGCCTGGTGCAGGCCTCCTATGGTCGTGGAAGAGCTTCACCCCGTCGCTTGCCTGGCCTGGATGGATCCGGTTGGAAGAGTCCTGGACATCCCAGTTCTACAAAAGGTCAAGGTGAGCCAGGGGCTGGGACTGTGGTGGTGGTTGGAGGTGTTGGGGGTCCACAGTCGGTGGAGCCCGCTAGGGAGGGTAGTACCACGTCTACCAGAGACTACCTTCCCGCGGAGATGTATGACACCTCCGACCTGGAGTCACTGTCGGATTGTGGAGATGACGGTGAGATCGATGAACTGTTTCACCAGAAGGGCTGGGACAAACGCCCATTACCTATGCTACGTGCACCCCAAGATTCGCCTATGTCCATAGGAGACAGCACGCCCCGGGCGGAAGCCCCGGAGTCTACGAGGAAGCCTAGTCCTCCAACTACTCTTCCACAATCCACAGTATCACCCGTTTTGTTGGCGGGGAAACAGCGAGCATCACTACGGGCACCGAGAGAAAAGCCATCCGTGGTAGTGAAAGTACCTCGGCACCCGGAGGCCATCGTTCAGCCAGGAGAAGGTGAGCAGGCCACAATGCCTCCTTTAGCCCGATTGCAACGGCTCTTTTCTCAGAGAGTCGCTCACGAGTATGGATGGGAATATCCGTACTTGCCCAGAGACTTGTTGTTTGAGGTTGAAGTTCTGCGACAGCGATGGTACGATGAGTTCGTTTGGGAGAAACTTAAAGTGCCTCATGCCCGGCGATACTTGTCCTGTTCGCCACCAGTGTCGAAGAAGTTTAGAGACTGCAGAGCAGACTGGATGTGGGGCCGCCATATCCATGCAGATAAGGTGTGCATCTGCAGGAAAGATGGAGAGGACGCTGACTATTCGATTGAGGTTTTCGATAAGCATCAGAAGCCTTTGTTTTTGCCTGACCCGAAGTTCTATTTGTGAGTAGAGACTCACTTGTTTCCTGTGAAATTTCCGGAGGTGTTCTTGCCGGTGCATCGAACTGTACCCTAGTTTTTTTATTTGTTTTTTGTTTTTTTTTACTCTTTGGAGGAATGAGAGCTGTTTGTTTGTTCTCTCTTCTTCACAGTTCAAAGACAGAGACTTTGGGAGTAGGATCAGAGTAGGGACACAGGAAGATTGAAGATTTTACCAAGTGTCATCACCGTGGCATCGTCACTAGGTGGCGGTGTTGCGTAACGGCTGTTGCTTGTACATTTGAATCATTTTACTTATTGGAGCGAGTGGGTCTCTCGGCTGATAGACCCATTCATTCCAAATTAACACAGAATGTCAGGATGTGGTTTTCCTTGTGTGTTGTTTTTTTCTTTCCCTCTGCAGGAGATTCGTCTGTCAAGACTACTGAGTATGGGGTGGTTCTTAGACAGAAAAGGGAGGGATTGTGTATATGTACATGCTTAGAGGGTTTATGAAAAAGTTTATTGTTTTATGTTCCCTTCCCCTTTGAGCGGGTCTTGGTATTGTTGAGGTTTAAATTTTTAGGGATGCCCCTGGTGTCAGACTTATGTCACCACCTTTGGGAGACATGGGTTTGCACCAGACGCCGGGGACCAGCGTCAAATCACAGGGGGGAGTATGTAGCGGGGTCTTTAAATTTATGTGGGGTACACCTGGGTGGAAGTTCAGGTGTGTAAGTTGGGAGTAATGACCATTTGTATTCGTGGAGGATTGGGCGGTGTAATAATCTCCTTGGCCGGTGGGTGGTGAGTGCCCGCAGACTCAAGGTAGATTCACTGCCATAGTGCTGTCCTTTTTGTCCCTTCTCGGAGATGGTACGGCGAGGGCGGGGAACCTGCCGTGGCGTCATTGGAGGGGATAAAAGGGGGAGACGCCCTGGTCACGAGGTCTTGCTCTTCTGGAGGTCCTTCATCACGCGCCCAGGCACCTTAGGCCTGGGTGCGGGCGGTTCCGTATTCCGGCTCAGGTGCCCTAGGCCTGACCGGAATGGAGTTGGAGTCCAACCCAGGCACCTTCAGCCTGGGGTGAGGTACTAAACCAGGAGGCCTGGGGCCCAGTAACTTCGACTGGGTCTCGCGAGGGTGGAGAAGTCCGAGGGTCCCTGAAGTGGATGGGGCCCATGTCTGAGGTGAGGAGGCCGGGGAGGTTACCCATTCGGAGAGTCTGGAGCAGCATCAACCCAGTGACGGATGGGCCTCTGGTAACTCCCTTAGAGGGACGTCTTCCCCTGACAGGGGCCACAACGCAGCGAAGGTACTCCTATCTATGTTCTCTTGAGTCGCTGGTAGAGACTCTCAAGTCCTAAGTCCTTTCTAGCTAAGGCTATAGTAACCGCTGGCGAGATCGCAGTGGTTTAGCTGATAATCAGGACAGTGTCTCGACCTGCTCATCCCCTGTATCAAAATGTTATCAAGTCGCAACCAGTTGGCTACTGAAGCACTGTTTATTTTGAGATATGCAATAAAACAAGAGTTGGACTGTGATCGGTGTGTGGAACTCTGGTTAATGGGAGCAAAGGGAAGTGTTGGTACAGCAGGACTTAATTCTTTACCGAAGCACACAGGCCCGAGGAAATATCTGGTACTGGCCTTCACCTCACCCACAGCTATGGGGAGGACATGGGCCGTAGCGCATCTCACCCTGTCGTGTGTGATACCCCTAGAAGAAAGAGATGGGGTGAGGTCGCTACATTTATAACAAAATATAAAACGGTTTTGTATTTATTTATTTTTATTCTGTATTTTTTATTTTTTTTAACAAAAAATAAAAACCGTAGAGGTGATCAAATACCACCAAAAGAAAGCTCTATTTGTGGGAAAAAATATATAAAAATTTCATATGGGTACAGGGTTGTATGACCGCGCAATTGTCATTCAAATAGTGAGAGCGCTGAAAGCTGAAAATTGGTCTGGGCAAGAGGGGGGTTTAAGTGCCCAGTAAGCAAGTGGTTAAATAAAGTTCCACCAAGCAGTAGTGCCCTCAAATGGGTATTAGCAACATTCAACACAAAGGTGGCTGCTCACCAATTTGATCCAACAACTGTCTACCTGGATGCTGTCTGTCCTCTGATGGCACCTTCAGCAGGCCAGATAAGGACAGATAAGATTTCCCTTAAAGTGGTTGTAAACCCTCCCCCGTAAGTTATACCTACAGGTAAGCCTAGATTAAGGCTTACCTGTAGGTGTTTGCAATATCTCCTAAACCTACACGGTTTAGGAGATATTTGCCAAAAAGAAAGGCACCGCTGTCTACGGCGCATGCACGCCGTAGACAACGGCAAAAGTCACAGTGAGCATCCTGGCAATGCTGGTTTTTACGGCTCCCGCGCGCATGTGCGGTGACGTCATCGCCGCTCCGGCCAATCAGAGCGCCGGAGCGGCGATACCCGGGTATCTGTGAAGAGATGTCTGCGGTCTGAGGAGGCGATGAGGACGGCTTCGGGGGCTTTGATCTAAGGTAAGTAATGCATAATGAGCTAGTATGCTAGTCATACTAGCTCATTATGACTTTGTCTTGCATGTTTGTTTGTTTTTTTTTTTTTTTTTTCGGGTTTACAACCACTTTAAAGCTTCTCCAATCTGCTGGTCCTCCCAGCATCTGTCCAGGCATGGGGGGACTGAAAAGGATTGGATGACTCTACTATCTGGATTTTCCTAGTGCCTTTACACACACCTCGCTCCTCTCCCTCTCTTGGTGCATCAGTGTCCTTCCATCTCCAGTAGGTAGTCTCCAGTCTGAGCAAAGTCCTACTGTTGATTGCAGCCTGGAGGCAGCCTAGATGCTTGGGCTAGATGGAGGCAGCCTAGATGATGCCTGGGCTCTGCAGTTCCTACATCTTTAGGGGCCACTAGCCAGGGCTTCACAACATTTTCTGTTTCAATTCCAGTGTCAAATCATCTCCTTTCTAAAAGCTGATCTCACCTTTTGGTCAAAGATAAGAGTGGATTGCCACTGGTCATCAAAACACTTGGCCACATAAAGAGCAAAAACAATTCTATGCTCATAATGTGCTAAATAGAAACCCCAAATCATTTATTAATAAAAAAACAAACCACAACACATTTTATGACAATTTATGGAGAAAAGCCAGCACTACAGTATGTGTTTGCAAAATTTTATATCCGTGATGGTTATTTTTTAACAAGCACATTTATTTCCTATTGTCCATTCAAAAAGTACAATTTTACAATTTTAGTATAGACTTTGGCAACAAGAATACTTTGTACTGTAAAAAAGAAAACTACTATCTCTCCTCCAGTGGCGGCTGGTGCTCAAAATTTTTGGGGGGGCGCAAACAAACTGAAAAAAAAAAACATCAATTGCCGCCACTGTGCCCATTAAACACAGCCACTGTGCCCAAACGCCACCAGTTTGTCCCCTCAAATGCAGCCAGTTTGTCCCCAAATACAGCCAGTTTGTCCCCAAATACAGCCAGTTTGTCCCCCATATACAGCCAGTTTGTCCGCCAAATACAGCCAGTTTGTTCCCAAATACAGCCAGTTTGTCCCCCATTTACAGCCAGTTTGTCCCCCATATACAGCCAGTTTGTCCCCCATATACAGCCAGTTTTTCCCCGATATACAGCCAGTTTGTCCCCCATATACAGCCAGTTTGTTTCCATATACAGCCAGTTTGTTCCCAAATACATCCAGTTTGTCCCCCATATAGAGCCAGTTTGTCCCCCATATACAGCCAGTTTGTCCCCCATATACAGCCAGTTTGTTTCCATATACAGCCAGTTTGTTACCAAATACAGCCAGTTTGTTCCCAAATACAGCCAGTTTGTCCCCATATACAGCCAGTGTGTCCCCCAAATACAGCCAGTGTGTCCTCTATATACAGCCAGTGTGTCCCCCAAATACAGCCAGTGTGTCCCCCATATGCAGCCAGTGTGTCCTCTATATACAGCCAGTGTGTCCCTGTATACAGCCAGTGTGTCCCCCATATACAGCCAGTGTGTCCCCCATATACAGCCAGTGTGTCCCCCATATACAGCCAGTGTGTCCCCGTATACAGCCAGTGTGTCTCCGTATACAGAGAGTGTGTCCCCCATATGCAGCCAGTGTGTCCTCTATATACAGCCAGTGTGTCCCCCAAATACAGCCAGTGTGTCCCCCATATACAGCCAGTGTGTCCTCTATATACAGCCAGTGTGTCCCCCAAATACAGCCAGTGTGTCCCCCAAATACAGCCAGTGTGTCCCCCAAATACAGCCAGTGTGTCCCCCATATACAGCCAGTGTGTCCCCCATATACAGCCAGTGTGTCCTCTATATACAGCCAGTGTGTCCCCCAAATACAGCCAGTGTGTCCCCCAAATACAGCCAGTGTGTCCCCCATATACAGCCAGTGTGTCCCCCATATACAGCCAGTGTGTCCCCCAAATACAGCCAGTGTGTCCCCCATATGCAGCCAGTGTGTCCTCTATATACAGCCAGTGTTTCCCCGTATACAGCCAGTGTGTCCCCCATATACAGCCAGTGTGTTCCCAAATGCAGCCAGTTTGTCCCCATATACAGACAGTTTGTCCCCCAAATGCAGCCTGTTCCCCCCCAGCCCTGCACTTACCTTCCTCGGGTCCGTGCCGTCCTCGATGTCTTCTCCCGCCCTTGATGTCACTACCAGATCCGGTGAACCTGATTGGCTGAAACCCCCACAGTCTTCTCCAAGGAACGCACCCCCGTGCGTACCTTGGAGGAGTTTTTGGAAGCCGATTACAGCTTGAGAGCTGTATTCGGAAAGCCTATCAGAGCCGCTGGCTCTGATAGACACTTCCAAGTCACACCCACCGCCGGCCACCGCTCTAATTCATATGGCCGGCGCTCACCAGGAGGCCGGCCATATGAATAGTGGGCAGCGCGGCAGCGGTGACAATACATAGATTCATGCAATGCATGAATCTGTGTATTGTCTTTCAGTGGCGGTGCAGGAGCGAGAGGGGGCGGCGCTCCGGCGCCCTCTATGGATGCACCGCCACTGTTCTCCACTCTACAAACTAAACAACCCATGTACATTGTCCAAAAAAATTGATTAAAAAAAACAATTGGTTCACAAGAATTAATTTTTTTAACTTAAAGGGTTTGTAAAGAAAATGTATAAAAAAAAATAAAAAATAACAAACATCTTATTTTGTTTAACCACTTGACCACTGGGCACTTAAACCCCCTTAATAACCAGACCAATTTTCAGCTTTCGGTGCTCTCACATTTTGAATGACAATTACTCAGTCATACAACACTGTACCCATATGAAATTTTTGTCCTTTTTTTCACACAAATAGAGCTTTCTTTTGGTGGTATTTAATCACTGTTGGGTTTTTTATTTTTTGCACTATAAGAGAAAAAAGACTGAAAATTTTGTAAAAAAATGATTTTTTTTTCGTTTCTGTTATAAAATTTTGCAAATTACTATTTTTTCTTCATAAATTTTGGCCAAAATTTATACTGCTACATATCTTTGGTAAAAATAAGTACAAATTGGTGTATATTATTTGGTCTTTGTGAAAGTTATAGAGTCCACAAGCTATGGTGCCAATATCTGAAAATTGATCACACCTGAAGTACTGACGGCCGATCTCATTTCTTGAGACCCTAACATGCCAGATAAGTACAAATACCCCCCAAATGACCCCTTTTTGGAAAGAAGACATTCCAAGGTATTCAGAAAGAGGCATTGTGAGTTTTTTGAAGTTGTCATTTTTTCCCACAATTCTTTGCAAAATCAAGATTTTTTTTTTCTCTTTTTTTTTTTCACAAAATTGTCATATTAGCAGGTTATTTCTCACACACAGCATATGCATTCCACAAATTACACCCCAAAACACATTCTGCTATTACTCCCGAGTATGGCGATACCACATGTGTGAGACTTTTACACAGCGTGGCCACATACAGAGGCCCAACATGCAGGGAGCACCTTCAGGCGTTCTGGAGCACCAAGGCCAATTCTGACATTTCTCTCCTACATGTAAAAATCATCATTTATTTGCTAGAAAATTACATAGAACCCCAAAACATTATATATGTTTTTTTAGCAAAGACCTTAGAGAATATAATGGTGGTTGTTGCAACTTTTTATCTCGCACGATATTTGCGCAGCAATTTTTTTAACGCGTTTTTTACGGAAAAAAAATGTTTTGTGCTTAAAAAAAAAAAAAAAACAGTAAAGTTAGCCCAATGTTTTTGCATAATGTGAAAGATGAAGTTAGGCCGAGTAAATAGATACCTAACATGTTGCCCTTAAAAATTGCACACACTCGTGGAATGGCGCCAAACTTCGCTACTTAAAAAATCCCCATAGGCGACGCTTTAAATATTTTTACTGGTTACATGTTTTGAGTTACAGAGGAGGTCTAGGGCCAAAATGATTTCTCTCGCTCTAACGTTCGCAGAGATACCTCACATGTGTGGTTTGAAAACCGTTTTCATATGTGGGCGGGACTTACGCATGCGTTCGCTTCTGTATGCAAGCTCACGGGGACAGGGGCGCTTTAAAAAAAAAAAAATATATATTCTTCATTTTACTTTATTTATTTTAGTTTGACATGTTTTTCCGCCCTAAACATTTTTTTGATCACTTTTATACCTATTACAAGGAACGTAAACATCCCTTGTAATAGGAATATGGCATGACAGGTCCTCTTTACAGTGAGATATGGGGGGGGGGTGTCAATTAGACCCCACATCTCACCTCTAGGCTGGGAAGCCTGAAAAAAATACAAAAAAAAAAAACAACAATCCTGGCTTTGATCGTAGCGGTGAGTCGGTAGAAGCACCGGAGGGCGGCGGGGGGGGGACATCCCCTCTCGCCTCCCGTAAGAATGATCAAGCGGCGGAACAGCCGCTATGATTGTTCTTATGGTGTAGGGAATCGCCGGCTGAAAAAGCTAATATCTGAATGATGCCTGTAGCTGCTCCCATCATTCAGATATCCCCGCACAAAGTCAAGGACGTCATATGACGGCCGGAGGGCGGGAAGTGGTTATTGCAGAGTATTGCCGGGCATTGCGGAGTATTGCCGGGCATTGCGGAGTATTGCCGGGCATTGCGGAGTATTGCCGGGCATTGCGGAGTATTGCAGGGCATTGCGGAGTATTGCGGACTATGGCAGGGTATTGCGGTGTATGGCAGGGTATTGCGGTGTATGGCAGGGTATTGCACGGGTATTGCACAGGGTATTGTGGAGGGTATTGCACAGGGTATTGTGGAGGGTATTGCAGAGTATTGTGGAGGGTATTGCAGAGTATTGTGGCGGGTATTGCAGAGTATTGTGCAGGGTATTGCAGAGTATTGTGCAGGGTATTGCAGAGTATTGTGCAGGGTATTGCAGAGTATTGTGCAGGGTATTGCAGAGTATTTTGCAGAGTATTGCGCAGGGTATTGCAGAGTATTTTGCAGGGTATTGCAGAGTATTTTGCAGGGTATTGCAGAGTATTTTGCAGGGTATTGCAGAGTATTGTGCAGGGTATTGCAGAGTATTGTGCCAGGGTATTGCAGAGTATTGCACCAGGGTATTGCAGAGTATTGCACCAGGGTATTGCAGAGTATTGCACCAGGGTATTGCAGAGTATTGCACCAGGGTGTTGCAGAGTATTTCGCAGGGTATTGCAGAGTATTGCACCAGGGTATTGCAGAGTATTGCACCAGGGTATTGCAGAGTATTGCACCAGGGTATTGCAGAGTATTGCACCAGGGTATTTTGCAGAGTATTGCACCAGGGTATTTTGAAGAGTATTGGCAGGGTGTATTGCAGAGTATTGGCAGGGTATAGCACAGGGATGGCTGAGCAGGGATGGATGGATGGCTGGATCTGTGACTGCAATTGTCACAGATCCAGCCCACAGTGCTGCTGCTGCCATCCGCTCCCTCCCCCTCCCCTCTCACACTGTACCGATCGGTACAGAGAGGGGAGGGAGGAACCGGCGTCATCAAATGACGCCGGTCTGTTTACAAGTGATTGCTCCGTCATTTGACGGAGCGATCACGTGGTAAACGGCCGCTATCAGCGGCGATTTACCGTGATTCGTGATCCGCCGAGTCCTCTGGACCCGGCGGTCACGGAGTTTCCCGTGTGCGCGCCCCAGGGGGCGCGCGGGAGCGCGATTCTGGGAGGACGTTATATAACGTCCTCCCAGAGTTAAGCAACCACCTTGTCGACGTTATTTGTCGGCAGGTGGTTGTTAAGTGGTTAATCATATTTTATTACGAGTTTTATAAATTTACATACAGATTCCACTCATAGCGCATAGAAAACATAATCATGTGTATATATACCTGTTTTAGGATTGGATTATTCCCAACACATCACCTAGAGTTTAACTCTCTATTGCATAGCTACTATCAGATCAAAAAGCAAAAATACAAAACAGAGAGATCCTGAATAATTAAAGATTTTTATCCCTTCCTTCATAGTAATTTTTTAGTGCTATCAATTGGTTCTGAATCGAATCAGCCCAAACACACAAAACCAAAAACACAAAGAACATAACACATAACACAAAACAAACAAAAAAAAAACAACTACACACAGGGCCGATCCTAGGGTCACATGCGCCTGGGTGCAGAAATATTTCTGGCGCCCCTACAAGGGCGTGGTCACCTTACTAACTCCTCCCCCTTTACAAATGTTTCTATGGCAAGGACTCAAACATTGAGATGCTCCCCTAAGGAGTCATCGTTACCCTGGGATCCTCCAAAGATCTCTTAACAATAAACAAAATACAGGAAGAGAAGCAGAGTACTCTAATTGGACCTGGAGGGGGGTCTCTCTAATGGACACAGAGAGGGCCTCTGTTAGAGAGTTTGCTTAGAAAGAGCCCCCCATAATACAGGAGATGGTCAGAGACTGCAGACATAATACAGGAGATGGTCAGAGACTGCAGACATAATACAGGAGATGGTCAGAGACTGCAGATATAATACAGGAGATGGTCAGAGACTGCAGACATAGTACAAAAGATGGTCAGAGACTGCAGACATGGTAAAAGAGATCAATGCAGCCTCACCAGTGCCCATCAAATGCAGCTCATCAGTGCCCACCAAATACAGCCTTATTAGTGCCCACCAAATACAGCTTATTAGTGCCCACCAAATACAGCCTACTAGTGCCCACAAAATGCAGCCTACTAGTGCCCACAAAATGCAGCCTACTAGTTCCCATCATATGCAGCCTCATCAGTGCCCACCAAATGCAGCCTCATTAGTGCCCACCAAATGCAGCCTACTAGTGCTCATCAAAACGCAGCCTCACTGTGCCCATTAATTAGCGTCACTGTGCCCATCATAAAGAAGCCTCACTGTGCCCGTCATAAAGCAGCCACTGTGCCTATTAATCCGCATCACTGTGCCCCTCCGAAAGCGTCACTGTGCCCATAAAAATGCAGCCACTGTGCCCATTAATCAGTGTCACTGTGCCCATTGGAGGAGGGAGGAGGGGGAGAGAGGAGGAGGAGGAGGATGAAAAGAGAAGAGAGGGGGAGGAGAAGAGAAGAGAGGGGGAGGAGAAGAGAAGAGAGGGAGAGGGGGAGGAGAAGAGAGGGAGAGGGGGATGAGAAGAGAGGGAGAGGAGATGAGAAGAGAGGGAGAGGGGGATGAGAAGAGAAGAGAGGGAGAGGGAGAGTGTGAGAAGAGAGTGAGAGGGGGATAAGAGAGTGAGAGGGGGAGAGGGAGAGTGTGAGAAGAGAGTGAGATGGGGAGAAGAGAGTGAGAGGGGGAGAAGAGAGTGAGAG